>OX638134.1:17351667-17951667 GCA_951804985.1 Dryomyza anilis | reverse complement strand
ATGAAATAACGATATAATGAAATAATAAAATAATGAAATAATGAAATAATGAAATACTGAAATAATGATAATGAAATAATGATAAAATGAAATAACGATATAATGAAATAATAAAATAATGAAATAATGAAATAGTAAAAAGATTAAATAATTAAAAATTAAATAATAAAATAATTGAGTAATGAAATAATGAAATATAAAATAATGAAATAGTGAAATAATGAAATAGTGACATAATGAAATATTGAAATAATGAAATAATGAAATAATAAAATAATGAACTAAGGAAATAAGGAAATAATGAAATAATGAACTAAGGAAATAAGGAAATAATGAAATAGTGAAATAATAAAATAATAAATAGTGAAATAATGAAATAATAAAATGATGAAATAATGGAATAATGAAATAATGAAAAGATGAAATAATGAAATGATAAAATAATAAAAAAATGAAAAGATGAAATGACGAAATAATAGAATAATGAAATAATGAAAAGATGAAATAATTAAATGATGAAATAATGGAATAATGAAATAATGAAATAACGAAAAGATGAAATAAAATGATGAATTAATGAAAAGATGAAATGACGAAATAATGGAATAATGAAATAATGAAAAGATGAAATAATGAAATTATGAAATAATGAAATAATGAAAATATGAAATAATGAAATAATGAAAAGATGAAATGACGAAATAATGGAATAATGAAATAATGAATAGATGAAATAATGAAATAATAAAATGATGAAATAATGGAATAATGAAATAATGAAAAGATGAAATAATGAAATAATGAAATAATGAAATAATGAAATGATAAAATAATGAAATAATGAAAAGATGAAATGACGAAATAATGGAATAATGAAATAATGTAAAGATGAAATAATGAAATGATGAAATAATGGAATAATGAAATAATGAAATAATGGAATAATGAAATAATGAAAAGATGAAACATTGAAATAATGAAATGATAAAATAATGAAATAATGAAAAGATGAAATGACGAAATAATGGAATAATGAAATAATGAAAAGATGAAATAATGAAATGATGAAATAATGGAATAATGAAATAATGAAATAACGAAAAGATGAAATAATGAAAAGATGAAATGACGAAATGATGGAATAATGAAATAATGAAAAGATGAAATAATGAAATAATGAAATTATGAAATAATGAAATAATGAAATAATGAAATAATGAAATAATGAAATAATGAAAATATGAAATAATGAAATAATGATAAAATGAAATAATGATATAATGAAATAGAGAAATAATGAAAAGATGAAATAATGAAAAGATGAAATAATGAAATGATGAAATAATGAAATAACGAAAAGATGAAATAAAATGATGAATTAATGAAAAGATGAAATGACGAAATAATGGAATAATGAAAAGATGAAATGATGAAATAATGAAAAGATGAAATAATGAAAGAATGAAATAATGAAATAATGAAATAATGAAATAATTAAATAATGAAATAATGAAATCATGAAGTAATGAAGTAACGAGTAATGAAATAATTTAATAATTACATAATAAAATAATAAAAGAATGAAATAATGAAAAGATGTAATAATGAAATAATGAATTGATGAAATAATGGAATAATGAAATATTGAAATAATAAAATAAGGAAATAATGAATACTTGAAATAATGATATAATGAAATAATGAAATGATAAAATAATGCAATAATGAAATAATGAAATATTGAAATAACGAAATAATGAAATAATGATACAATGAAATAATGAAAGAATTAAATAAAGAAATAGTGAAGTAATGAAATAAATAAATAACGAAATAATTATATAATGAAATAATTAAATAATGAAATAATAAAACAATGAAATAATTAAATAGTTAAATAGTTAAATAATAAAATAATATAATAATAAAATAATAATAAAATAATAAAAAATAAATAAGAATAAAATATAAAAAATAATATAGTTAAATAAAACAATTTTTAATAAAAAATATAATAAATAATAGTAATAAAGAAAAAAGAAATGATAAAATAATGAATTAAAAAAAAGAAAAAAATATTTAAAGTAATTCATTGTTTTATTATATTATTATAAAAATTAATGTATAAAATAAACTTTAAATAAATAAGATAATAAAAGAAATAAAATATAATATAATTAAAATCTTATAACAGATTTTAATTATTTTATAACAGAATAAAATTTGAAAACAGAATAAAATTTGAAAATTGTAAATTTTAAAAATAATATTATAATTAATATTATTTTTAAAATTTTATTTAATAAAATTTAAAAACCCAAAATAAAACCAATTAATAAAAATAAAATAAACTGAACTAAAACTCCATTTAAAATGCGTTAAAAACTCATAAAACAAGTGGCTCAAAATAATTATTGCTGATTAGCATAAAATCGTTTTTGCTGCAATCGACTTGGTGCAGTTTGTTTTCTTTTATTGTGTGTCTTTTTTGCATTTCTTTTTTTTTACGATTGTTTTTTTCGCACCTGCTGTTTATCGCCTGGTTACCAAAATCGTTCGCCTTGTGGCATACAAAAAACCCGAAGAAATAAATGAAATAAAAATAAAAACAAACGTCAGTAATATGAAGAGGCCTCAAAAACTAAATGCATTTCAATGTGAAAAAAACAAAAAAATTAAAAATATATAAAAGAAAAACTGCAAATGCAAATAAAAAATAATTAGCAATCGACATGCGTTTCGAACCCAACCACTGTGTCGCGGCAAACACAAGTCGTTGAGCGGCGTGCGTGAAAAATCGTTAAAACCAACGAATTCGCCATAAGTTCCAGACAAGTGTTGCTGTTGCTTGCTGGCTACTGTTGTTGCTACCAAGCAGTTCCTGCGCAGCAGCTGACACGTTTAAAAAAATAATAAAAAAATATTAAAAACAAATTAAAATAATTTGTTTAACAACATCGTGTATAATTTTTATAACAAATTATATTGCAAAATTCTCTCTTAATGCTTCAATATTCCCTTTTGCACCCTACATGCAGCAGCCGTGACAAATGACAGACGTTCGCATTCGCTGCTTTTTTGTTCCTGTCGGAAATGCAATCGGAACTTTGCGCCGCACTGAATGAAGTATTAGCTACGTTGACATTTCCTGTCAATGAAAACACAACGTTTCCGGTAAGCGATACTCAACAGAAATCACGATTCTCATAGTTGTCTTATTTACTCATCGCATTTTTTGAATTTAACTTTAATAAATCATTTTGTACAGTATTTTAGACAGCAAATTTTGAAAAGTAAAAATATTTGAAATTTTTATGATTTATATAGAAATTGTACACAGAAAAAAATAATCGCCGTAAATATTGCAATCGATATTAATTGCATTCATTATTCAATCTAGCAATTAAATTCACTAACTTAATGAAAACATTTGCTATTCTTCGTTATATCAGCAATTCCGTTTGCTAATATGAATATTTGTACGTCAATGCAGCAAATAATTTAGTCGGCGCAGTTTTAGCTAATATAATTTCTGAAACTGCGCCGACTAATTAATTTGCTGCATTGACGTACAAATATTCATATTGACAAACGGAATTGCTGATTTAACGAAGAATAGTTTTCAATAAAATAATGAATTTCATTGCTGGATTGATTAATGAATGCAATTAATATCGGTTGCTATATTTACGTCGATTATTTTTTCTGTGTATCGAATCCATTTATCTCTACAATTTTTACTTTATCCTTACAAATTTTTTTATATCTTGAGAATTAGATTATGTATTTATATTAGCGCCTACCTGAGTTTTTAAACTCAGGAGGCGTAGAAGATCTAATGAAACTCATAAATAATCATACGATGAATATGGGAGTAATCGTTCGACAACCCATCGAACGATACGTATACCTCATATAGCTCAAAATCTACGGGAAAAATAAATTCTTTTTATAAATCCAGTCCACTGATTTGTTTTTAAATGTTTTCAATTATAAAAAATAAAAAGCCCAAGAAATACGAATTTTTTTAGTGGATTAAATCCTAAACAATTCGGATGGACTGGACAAAATTTGCCGGCCATGATATAAATATGAGTTGTGCTGGCCTGAAAAAATAGGTATTCGGTACTATCCTTGTTTACTGGTTATTATTTTAAGGAAAATCTAACTCGTGTCACATTTTCTCGTAAATTTTAACTTTATATTTAATAGAAATTTTACTAGGGTCAGATCGGGAATTGATCATTGTATGTATACCCTTAAATAGTATATTCACTTTGATCATTCATTTGCAATACTCAGATATAAGTATTTTTGGTCAGCGTGACCTCCGAAGTCCATATAGCGATGTCCGTCTGTCTGTTGAAATCACGATAAAAGGTAAACTAGAAAAGCTAGACCAATGAAACTCCAAAATTAAATTACTTATATATCTACGCTACCTGGTGTTGAACATCAGTCTATGATGAACTGTGACCCGACAACTATGTTCAAATACCTTAATAACACAAACATCTACATATTTATACCGGCCAAAATGAACTTTTTATATAAAAATCTCTTTAGTTTATAATCAATTATATAAAAATAATGTTTTTCTCACGAACCGACCTACTGTGAACCGACCACTTATGTTCAAATACCTCATATAAAATGTACATTTACAGATCAATTTTATTTTAAACCGGCTTAAAACTTTTTTGGTACTACACTTTGACTTTCTGCTCCTATTAAAAATAAAATGTTTTCCCGCGAACAGAAAACAATATCGAAATTTAATATCTCGAAGGAATATTAATGAATTTTCTTGATTTCTAAAGTAATATTTAAATAGGACTAACCAATTGCAAACAATTAGAAAATTCTATACGGTAGTTCAAAAGATATTAATTAAATAGTGGTCGTTCCGGACGGGACAAAAATGAAAGTGCATGTCGATGTTCATATGGAAATGCCAAAAAGACAGCAAATTTTGCGTACAAATTATTTTTTGAATTATTTTAAAAAAATAGTTAAAATCATGTGGATTCATCGAAAATTTACACTTTGTTCCTAGATTTTGTCGTTTTTTCATAATAAATCAAAGAAAAATTCCGGACGTGATAATCCGGACGTGACAAAAAATTCCATATAAAAATTATCAGTACGATTTTTATTCTAAAAATACTTTTAACGTACAATATATTTTTTTTTTAAATATATCAGAATATAGCTGAGACAAATTATTTTATTTTTGTATATGTACACTTTGTTCCTAAAGTTTACAGTTATTTCGTAATAAATCGCAGAATAATTCCGGACGTTCCGTATGGAAATTTGTACTACGATTTTTTGCTAAAAATAATTTCCAGATGTTTTTTAAGTTTTTTTTAATTTTTTTTGACTATTTAAAAAAAAAGATATTTTTTATACTATAATATACACTTTTGGTACTCAACGTTCCGGACGGGAAAGATTGTCAAAAATTTTTAGATTTACTAGGAAGTCGATGTTTACATTTTTAAAAATGTCGAGGAAATTCAGATTTAGTAACAGTTTCCTATTTTAAATATTGTAGTTTTTGACGTTTTTCTCGAAATGCCCATATGTGTAGAGATTTATTGCCGGCTTAGACCGACTATAACATTCATAATTCTAACTGACTTCATCACAGCAACCATCAAAATTTCCCTACTTAAAAATACCCATGTGACCTAACTTTCCTTAATTAAAATAATTTAATAAAAATAATATATGATAAATATTTTATTATATTATTGCACATTCAAAGTATTATAAATAAATATCTTATAAATGCTGCGTAGAATGTATTTTCCAAATATAAAAGATACATCTAATCAGAGTTGACAGGAAATTTAATAATCGATAATATTTTTGGTGATTAGAATTCGATTTCATTTGAAAGTTTTCAAGTAAATAAAAATGTGTGACCTCACAACAACTAATTACTATTATCAAAAATATTCAATTTTATAATCCCAGGCTTAAAATCCCTGTATCTAAATAATTATATCAATCATATAAAATTGAATTGGAAAAACCTAAAAATGAAGTTATATCATTAGCTGTTCAATAAATAGATAATTTAGTAATGTGTCACAGTAATTTTTTTAAAGTAAAATATATACATAATATTTTCAGTAATTAGCTAAACATTCTAGGGAGGCTGACATATATAGATAAGACTTTATTTATGTTCAACAGTTTCGATAAACATTAATGTGTTTTAATACATTTTGCATTTTTCCAACAATATTAACAATAAATTTATGTAATCTAAGCAAAGATAAAAATATATTTCATTAATAGTTTTTTTTGTTCATGACTAATATTTGTGTGTGATTAAATAATTGCAAAAAACATTAATTTACTTAATGTTCAATGTTTTTATTATCGTATAAATACTACTTATTTAGAATAACACTTTTAAATAACGAAGGTTAACATTGTAACAGAGTTTATGACATTTCCAAGTAACGATATGGGCGGGTTAATACTCTTGAGTATTAATGTTTATCAATTTATTTGTATGTCTTATATTGATTATTATTATTATTATTGTTACAAATTGGTTGTTTTTGATAAAAAAATAAAAATTAATTTATTTCCAAATACTGTTATCGAATGTATCGCAGGCGCAGTAATATAAAACGTTTTATTTTCAATTCATTCATTCAGTTTTTATTTAAGTACATTCTCAAGAGGTACTAATTTTTAATCAGTGCGGATTTAATTTATGTTATTTCGAATTTTATTACATATACAAAATTTGCGTGTTTAATTTAATTTAAGATTAACATTAAGCATAGATTATGGAAATCAGCCTTTGTGAGTTTAATTTAACAACAACATTGAACATATATCAATTATACTGTGAATCGTATTAATTTCTGATTTTGTAGCAAACATAATTTATTTGTCTTTGACAGTTTAATTAACCTGTAACTTAAAGCAATGATTAATACATGATTGTGACAAAAAAAGAAATGATAACTGCACGAGTCACTGTTATGTTGTGTCATTTGTACAATGATATCTAACGTTATGTTAAGATTATTTGTGATTAGAGTAGTTTATGATTGTGACAAACGAAACTCATTCTTAGGATGTACTCATGTATCATAATTCTTACAATCATGCAATTGCTAAGTGTGTATTCTCAACATATTTCTATTATGTCAGTCATTAATAGATTTAGAAAGAGTTTATCTCATTATTTTATTGCTAAAGCCTTTTTACACGATTGTCACAAATCATTAAATTGATCGTAACAATCAGGTGTTTTTCCTCTTTTAACAGAATTAGTGTTTGCGGTAAATATAGAAAATTACTATCAATGAGATTTGTTATGCACATTTAGAAACAACATTGAACATATATCAAATATATTGTGAATCGTATTAATTTCTGATTTTGTACCAAACATAATTTGTATGCAATCAACATTCTTTATTAATAAACTATTCATAAAATATAAGCCATATAATTATACATATGTAAGTCATATAATTATATGAAAATCATTGCATTAACTTGGAACTCAATTCAACAATTACAGAATATTAATGAAAACAATCATAATATGTTAGCTGAAAACAATCTATATGCTTAGGTAAAAAAAAAATCAAAATAAATAACTTAAAATGTACATAATACCGACATAATACCAACACGAAAAAGATGAAATTTTAATTTGTTCTATGGTTCGGTCTCTATATTTGATATCGGTCTCTAAGTACCCACATTGCAGGGTATTAGTATTCGGTGTTTTGTTATCAAAACCGTAAGTACAAATTTTGCGATAATATGTTATACAAAAATATAATATTAATCGCATTTTGAAGTTTTATATATATGACGGACGGACATGCAAACGAGTAGAACGGAAGTGCGCTGTGATGTGACAAATGAAATATAAAAATAAACAAAGGCAACTTAACATAAAAAGATAAAATATTATTATAAGTATATGTATAACATAAAAGTAATGAGGTCTTTTATGAAACACTTTTTTTTTTTAAAGAGAACTATTTTTTATTTGTTTGATACACTATGTGGTTGGTTGAACAGAACGATTTGGTGAATGTGCGGCATATTTGGGTTTTTAATGCAAAATTAAATGAAGGAATATAAATAATAGAAACACCACCAGATGGTCCGATTTTTCTTTGACACATGCGATTTGGCATGTGTTTTGCAAGACGAGACAGAAAGAGGATAAATTAAATTTAAAGGATTTAGCTACATTATAAAAAAAAGACCTAGCTGCATTATTACAAATATATATAAAACTAGCTGGACCCGTGCACGACTCGTGCCAAGATTTTGTGAATTCATAGATATAAAGCGATTTTATTAATATAAAAAAACATTATTATTATTTTTTATATCAGGGGCCCGTGTTTCGCTGTGGAAGTTTTTATTGGTTTTATAAATGTAGTAACCAAATAATAATTCTCCGCAAAAACAACTTTTCTCAAAGACTATTCAGACAGTAGAATATTTCGCCGTAGAATTCTTTCCAGTAGAAATCTTCGCCGTAAAATTCTTCCCCATAGAACGCTTTACCGTAGAATTCTTCCCGGTAGAATTCTTCCTCGTAGAGTTTTTCCCAGTAGAAGTTTTAGTGTAGTTAGTTTTAATGTGGTGAGTTTTAGTGTGTTGAATTTTTAGTTTAGTGAATTTTTAGTGTGGTGTGTTTTAGTGTGGTGAGTTTTGGTGTGGTGAGTTTTAGTGTGGTGAGTTTTAGTGTGGTGAATTTTTAGTGTAGTGAGTTTTAGTGTGGTGAGTTTTATTGTGAAGAGGTTTAGTGCGGTGAGTTTCAGTGTGGTGAGTTTAAGTGTGGTGAGTTTTGGTGTGGTGAGTTTTTAGTATGGTGAATTTTTAGTGTGGTGAGTTTTAGCGTGCTGAGATTTATTGTGGTGAGTTTTAGTGTGGTGAGTTTTAGTGTGGTGAATTTTTAGTGTGGTGAGTTTTAGTGTGGTGAGCTTTATTGTGCTGAGTTTTAGTGTGGTGAGTATTAGTGTGGTGAATTTTGGTGTGGTGAGTTTTAGTGTGGTGAGTTTTGGTGTGGTGAGTTTTAGTATGGTGAATTTTTAGTGTGATGAGTTTTAGCGTGGTGAGTTTTATTGTGGTGAGTTTTAGTGTGGTGAGTTTTAGTGTGGTGAGTTTTAGTGCGGATATATATGAATTTTTAAATGTACCTTAGCATGACAAGAAAAAAATATATTGTCGTTTCATAAACTTATCAAGTTTATCCGAATATAGTAACCTTCCTTTAAAGGCTAGGCCGTTATATATCCTTCACCCCTTGAATGAGGATAAACATCAGATATATAAAAACTCAAAATATATTGGATTCATTTAATTTTGTTATGTTCCGAGACATAGTTTTTGAGACTAATTTGTCTAAAGTTGCTGGATCTTTGAATTGATACTTTTAGCATGCACGTTTTCATTTAGCAATAGGTATATTTCGTCACTCATAATATTATGCAGATATTAGGAATAATAATCAAGAATTCAAATCCAAATGAATAACGATTTTGATTTTGTTTCTCCCTCGGTTACACGGATAGAAAAGATTTGTTTGAATATGCTCGAATGTAATTATAACGTAATTCGAAATCACCATATACATATTGGGAGTAATATCTAATTATATTATAATTGAATTGTATTATTATTTTGTTCAGATTGAAATATTATTATACGATATTTAAACATAAATTGCTTTAATCGCGGATTTACATAAATTTACTATATGAATGTTTCTGTAGAAATATATCTTTTTCATCAGATATTAATATATGTATGTTTGATATTTTCGTTAACACACCCAATTAAAAATTATATGAATTATATGTATTTGGTTATTCGTGATTGTTACTGGGTGACAACGAATTTAAAAATAATAGCATTATTTTGATTATATGTATGTTTGGCATTACTACATCACAATTAAATAACAACGCTGCCTACTTTTAGCACTCAGTAACACTCACATTTATATTTTTATTATAATTAGTTGCAAAGTATTATTGTTTTTTAATGGGTTCTTATTTTTTGTAATATTTGTTTGTTGTAAATTTCTGTTGTTATTTTTGTTTAGTTGTTATTTATTAATGTTAATTTTTCGTTACTTTGACAACACTGTATTCGCTGTTTCAATACCATAGCGTGCCATCGCTATTCGTCCTGTTTTTTGCTCGTTACCCCACCTCACTCGCTGTTTCAATTTCAGTGCGTTGCAACATGCGGCGATGTTACTCGTTGTTGTTAAATATAAACAGGAATTGAAAATAGACAGAACAAAAACAACAATAAGAAAATAATAGCATTACTACTCGTTGTGCGAGCACTCTCTCTGTATGTTTGTCTATCTGTCTGTCGTGCACCCCCAGGACGGATGTATGTTGCTCTGTGTGCGGTGAGCGAGCGGCCTCTGCAAATTCCAAATTTCTTTTCAGCTGCAACAGAAGGCAGCCAGTGTGTAGAACAAGCGAGATAGAGCAAAACAAAACAGAATTTAGTAAAACATAATATGTGTGCGGTATTTGCGTAAAGTAAGAAAAATAATTCAGCTAATTGCAGAATTAAAAAGGAGTGTAGTAAGGACTGTAAGTCGAGGGGTGTGTGTGTCTCTATTTGAAGAGAACGCACCTCACAACGACCAAAGGCTGCTCGTACATCTTTATCAAAGTACTTAACCAAAATTGGCAACACCACCGTGGAAGAGACCTGTGTTGGTTATGCTATTTGTGCTGCTGCTGCTATTGAGGGCGCTGCGTTTGATAGGGTAGTTGTTGCTGCGCTTATTGTCTATTTCGTCCTTTCGTCATATTTTGCTGTTGTTCTTGTTGTTGTTGCGCGTGTTCAACAAACATATATTTATTTTTTTATTTTATTTGGTTTGCTTCGCTCTGTGATGTAAATCATTAATATTCAAGTGTGTCTAAGTGTTGGGGTTGGCACTGTGTAGGGGGTGCTACTGTTTTTCGGAGGGTTTTTTATATTTATTTTGTAGGGTCTTCTGTTACTGATGTATGTAGTAGGTGCTGTTGATCGTTGTTGGGTTCTATCTCGCTTGCATCAAATTAAAAATAATTGAGGAATTCTGTCAGAATATTTTATTTATAGTATGTATTAGTGTTGGGTAAACGAGCTAAAATTGTATAAAGTATCATTGCCGCGGTAGCTCAGTGGTTAGTGCGTTGGACTGCGAGCCGAAAGGTCCCCGGTTCAAGCCTGGACTGGGGCTAACAACATCTTTTCATAGAAACATTTTTTCTATACCGCGCTACCTCTCGTCAGTAAATGGCAAACCTACGAGAGTAAAAATTGCCTATGGAAAGCTCTCACCCGTCGTTCGGATTCGGCAATAAACCACTTTGAGTACAATTATAACACGCACAGCTCAAAATGGTGAGAGAGCTCGGCCTAAGTTCTTATAGAGCTGTAGTGCCAAACTATTATGTTATCATTGCCAAATTTTGTATTAACTAGGATTATCAATTTTGAACCATTTTTTCAATCTAGGTATTTTGGGTTAATAAATTATCCTGCAAATTAATTCAGATATAAAAAATATTCTCATTTTTAAATTTGAATAAGTGTAACAAATGTGCAACCAGAACCGGAACCGATCCGAGAGAAAAAACGTGATTGAGACATGATTTTGTCAAAAAAAACTATGATTGTAGCAATAAATATATGATTGTTATTATCATTCCTGATTGTCGTTATTATTTCTATTTTTTTTTAAATGATTGTGTCTTTCATTAAATGATTTCTGCAATCATATTATGATCAAATTATATGATTAGAATATGTAATGATTGTGACAAAAATGTAATTCGAGTATGCATGATTGCCAGAATCATGCTCATTATTGTGTCAATCATGTTAGCATTGATATAGTATTGATATAATAATAGTAGGATTACTGTTTGACAGCTGTTGCCAGTTTAGCAGATTCCATATAAAATTATATTTCGCCGTGGCGTGTCAGCGTCGAGCGCTAGTGAATTTTATTTTCCATTTGAAAGAAAATGTGATACAAATAGTGATAAGTTAAGAAAAAAAACTTCGGTTTTACAACCCGAACAGAATGAAATCGGAAAAAGACACAATACACGCTGAACAAAAGGCGTCGTCACATCAGCGTCTTCGCAACTCCATTTTCATTCTTGCAAACTAAGAAATTGAAGCGACGGAGCAGAGTGTATCAATATATTCTTTAATAATCTTTAGTGTGTTTTTCCTATTATTAAAAATTGTTTTTTTTTTGTAATAAAGCAATATTCTTAAATTTATTTGTTTCAGATTGACGCAATCATTCATTGATTTTTGCAATAAGTGACGCTTGTGAAAACAACAATCATGGAATGATTAATGCAACAATGCTTTTTGTAAAAACATGATTGAATCATTGGACAACATGATTGCAACCATCATGCAACATGCTTGCTACAATAACAATTCCAATCATTAAATGATACCGTTAAAACATGATTGTGGTGATCATGTTTTTCTCTGCGTGTAAGGATATAGATTTGTCGTCTTCACACTAAGAATACGATAGATGGTTGAAAAGTATTAGAGCCTTAACCATCATTGCAGTTGCAAATTATTCAAGTCAAATATTTGACACTTTTTGTGATATTTAGACAATATTAATATTGCTACAAATTTATTAATATCTGTGGAATATGTGAATATTTGCAGCAATGCCACCTATTTCACTAGAAGTTGCAGTGAATCTACCACAAATTTGACATTTTTCGTGATGATTGTAAGAAACATCTCACAAATAATACAAAATATGTGATGTTTACAAATTATTTAAAATTTTGCTGAAAATTGTATTTGTATTTCCTGCATATTGGAATTGTTAAAGCGAGTAGTATTTTAGTTGCAGCAACACTCTCATAAATATTCTGTTTACTTAGTGCAGCAATATTGTCTATCATGAACAAGCGCGAGTTGCACTCAAGCGTTCACGCGGTATCTTAATATTTGTAATTAATAGGGTTAAAATTCGAAAATACGAGGGTTATAAAAAAGCGTTGGGACGATGGTGTCATAGTAAAAATGGAATAGGTATTTTAGTGTTCTGGTAGGTAAATTAGTGTTCTGTAAACTTGTGACCCATCACGTCAGGATTTCCAATACAACGAATCGTTTTAGTTTTTGTACTTATGAAAATTTGAAAAATAAACATTCAGTGCTTCATATAATATAAACCATAACTCGCATGTCTTTGACTTCTATGACAATGTTTACTGTTTTGATATGCTTTATATTTTTCCCAAAGACATAATGTTATATTTATTAATTCTTCATATAAATTCGGCCAATTAACTGCAGAGATTTTTTGAAAATCCTTAATATTGATGGTTTAAGGACGAGATAGAAAATTAAAATGTACTACAGAAAAGATCCTTAGGTGAAGTGAAGAAATCCATATCTAATACCGTTTTCAAGAAATGGTACTATGGAAATTAAGGATTTACCAGATATTTGGGGGTCAATACCTCGAAATCCTGACGTGATAGAACATAATTTTAAAGTATGATAAAATTTTTCACACATTCAGGATATTAAAAATAAAGCCAAATCCTTGGCACCGATAAAGGATCATTTGATTTTTAGCTACGAAAAACTTTAGTATTTTTCAGTTTCATATAAAATAAAAAAATACTTTGCAGTGCTCAGTATTAGAGAAACTACAGCTCGTACGGATTTGACCTATTTGGACATTTTTTATGTTTTTTATGCTGAATATTTTTTTCATAGACAACATGATACATTTGCAACTCCTTAATATGAAATAAGTCGATTATGTAGAGTCCTTTGAAAATATTAATATTGGTATTAAAAGGACGAGATAGAAATTTAATATGTACTACACATATGAAGCCTTGGATAGTGTCTACATTTGGTTATCAGACAACAAATCCATAACTACTACTGTTTTCTCAATAAACCAACAGTAAAACGGTCACTATAGGACCTTTATGGTCATATATCTCGTAAAACTGACGTGATGGGACATAAGTTTATTTGTTGAAATTTCGTCAGGCTACTCAAGGATTCTAAAAAAATTGTCAAATCTCCGTCACTAAATTTAGTGTCGCACTGTGTAATTAAAAAAATACAAAAAATGGTTTTAAATGATTGAGAACTATATAGTTTAAGAACTATAAATATTTCGCGACGCAAATGTTGATTAATCAGAAATGCTGATTAATCAAAAATCACAATTTTGATTAATCAGAATCCAGTTCAATGTTCTGATTAAACGAAAATTCTTGATTAATCAATTAATCAGGAAATTGATTAATCATATAATTTGATTAATCGCACAGCCCTACAAAAGATACTAAATCTGTACCTTTTAAAACTAAAATATTTTTTGTACACCCTAATTTTTCATATTTGATTTCAAATTGTAGTAACCCAGATGTGATGGAGCAAAAGAGATCTCAGATTCGAGATCATCTATTCGATATTACCCTAAAATCGTTATAAAATGAAAATATGGTATATTTCCACATTTAAAAAAAAGATAGGCAGATATATGTGTTTTGAGGTTAGGCATGAAATCTATATTTAGCCCTATCTTGAAAGCAAATTCCCACAAATAACATTCTCCATTCTCAATTATTCTATCATGAATGCAAACTCCCACGAATTCACTATAAAATACTTCTATATCGGCAATGATTTCGAAACTTGAAAATAACTGTAGGGAAAAATCGAGAGAATTTTAATCCATATTCCCTCAAAATATTAAAATTAATTTAATCGGAGAATTGGAAAACGTAAGCATGAGTTTGTCCATTTTTTGCCCATAATACATTACTATTTTATTACACTTAAGCGTTTTTAAACCTCTTTAAAGAGGTCATTTGGTTTAAAAATAAAGAATATAATTGCATATCGTTTTATTTGAGTACCCATATGTACGAGACGCGTATGTTGTACCAGATTATTACGGGTGGGTTAAAAATATGTTCACTTCGACCGGTAAGTGTGACCGATAAGTGTGTCGGCAAATCGAAAAGTTCACATATCATACAATCCCAAACGGCTTACGTATTCAAGTAATCTAAGTCCTGGGGATTACTTGACATCTATTTAATATACGCACATCGTTATGGGGATAACACGGATCAAGAATGTATAAATGATTTAGAAACCCAAGATAATTAAAAAAAAAACTTTGAAGCGTGTTATGGAATGATTCTGTGAGAGAGTCGGATGGAGGGTCGTGTATCTTCTTCAATATACCATATATTAAAATAAATTAAGATTCTTGGTTAAAAACTTATGAATACTTTTAAGTTTTATCATGTTTAAAATTTCTTGTTTTTATTTTTGATAAAACATTTTGTAAATGACTTCAAATTCAGTTTTCGCGTCACGTATTAATTACGTTTTCCAACACTGATTCTTTTTCCTGTGGTGTACTGTAGGGAAGTGTTTTACTTAAAGGCAAAATAATATATATAAAACACTTTATGACCCAAATAAAATATGAGGTAGCATGTGGTTTAGTATTTTTTCTTTTTATTTTTTTTTGCATATACACAATTTTATGCGTGATTTGTTGAAGGATTGCATGTAATTTTTTGTCCAGATTTGCAGTTGAAAATTACATACATTGTTTGTATTAAGAAAATGTTTATCTATAAATTAAACATTAATAAGGGGTCTAACAGAAGAAAAATTAACGTTTCAAAATATTTAAATCTCATAAAGATCAGTGAAAATGGAAAATGGTAAAATTAGTGATGTAAAGGCAGGAGAAATCGACCAAGAAATTTTGTTTGGCATACTTTTTGGATATTGACGACAACTAAAATCAGTGCAAATTTGCAAAGAATGTCAAACTCCATTTAGGATACAGCATCCCTTGTGACTGTTCTAGAGATGCTAGACTTGACATTTTTCGGCGGAGGATGAGTCTGGTGAAGGTTGTCCGAAATCTATGACAGACGAACAAAATGTAGCACTGACGAAGTCTAAATTTGTAGAATATCCAAGATTCACACAAGAAATCATAGATGAGGAACTAAGAACTTACCATATTTTGAATTCAGCAAAGTTAAAACTCGACATTTTTAAAATTCGACAACTTTATTACACGACAGATTTAAAACTCGACCGAAATCTATGACAGACGATACAAATGTAGCATTGTCGAAGTCAAAATTTGTAGAAAATCCAAGATTCACACATGAAATCATAGATTAGGAACTGAGAACTTAACATATTTTGGATTCGGCAACGTTAAAACTCGACATTTTTAAAATTCGGCAACTTAAAAACACGACAGATTTAAAACTCGAAATCTATGACAGACGATACAAATGTAGCACTGACGAAGTCTAAATTTGTAGAATATCCAAGATTCACACAAGAAATAATAGATGAGGAACTGAGAACTTAACATATTTTGAATTCGGCAACGTTTAAACTCGACAACTTTAATACACGACAGATTTAAAACTCGACCGAAATCTATGACAGACGATACAAATGTTGCACTGACGAAGTCAAAATTTGTAGAAAATCCAAGATTCACACATGAAATCATAGATAAGGAACAGAGAACTTAACATATTTTGAATTCGGTAACAAATCGGCAACGTTAAAACTCGACATTTTTAAAATTTGACAACTTTAATACATGGTAGATTTAAAACTGGACAACTTGGAAACTCTACAGATTTAAAAATGGGCAATAACTAATTCGACATCTTTTATAATCGACATTTTTAAAAAGACTGATCTAAGGCTCGACAACTTTGAAATTCTATGGAATTTAAAACTTCACTTCTTTTGAACTCGGCAATAATTCGACAACTTTAAAACTTGACAATTTTAAAATTTGACTGCTTAATACAAGACAGATTTGAAACTCGGCAAAGTCGGCCACTTTAAACTTCTAAAATTTAAAACTCGAGTACATTAAAATTAGACAATTTTAAAACTCGACAACTTTAAAATTCGATTGTCAGTGCTTTTTGATGAATGGTTGAAGTTTGTCTACACTTGGGTGTATTTAGCCTATAAATATTTAATGTTTTCATTTAATAAATGAAAACATTCATTGCATGTCTAACATGTCAATTAAAAATTGCAGTTAACAAGCTAGAATTAATGCGAATAATAGCAGCATAAACAAATAATTACAATATAAAAGAGAACATTAATACGAAGAATTGAAACACAAACGAATAACGGTTTACATTTCGGTTTCGATTTTCTTTTTCTGCTGTTAGTTTTGGTCCATATTATGAAAATATGAAGCAAAAATTAATTTTTGAAGTTTTATAGTTTTTTTTTTTAAACAATAACAATACATAGATGGTTTTAAAGAACAACAAAAAAAGAATTAAAAAGATATTTATCATACTATGTTCCAACCCCTTTTAAAATCGATATTGTTTATTTCTGATTTTTAAATAAGGATTTCGATTACGTTTTCGGTTTTAAAATTGAAGCGATTTTAAATGGAAATCGGTTTCGGTTTCCATCCCTGATCTATACTAACAAGAAATACGTATATTGCTTATTTGACCCTTTTACTGCACAATCAGCCAGTTGCTTTTGTTGACTGTTTATTATGGCGTATTGACTGCGCTGTCATGTAAATGTATTCAAACCATGTTTATCTGCTGCTCGAAGCATAAATGTTTTACATTATTTTTTTTTTGTATGTACAAACATTTTTTTTAATTAAATGGTGGCAATAAAATAAAGAAAAATCCATGTAAAATGGCTATGAAATAATTTAAATAACTTGTTTAAACAATTAACCCGGTCTCACAGAAATTATACTAGAACTATTATAAATTATAACCTATTTAGAACGATATCGTTAATAATGTCGTACACCGTCTAAAATACGGTATTAAAAAGAAAATGTGTTTAAAATAAAAACATATATATTTGATTTACGTCCAAAAGGCAATGAAGTTACCTTTACTACATTAATGTAGTTATTATTATATGGAAAACAACTAAACGCTGAAAAAGAGCTCGTATAAAACATAAAGTTGGAGGAATGACATATACGTTTGTAGCGTAATGTAAACAAAATTATAATTGCATTATCAACATTATTTTAATGACCGTCAAACATATTTTAGTATACGTCCAAACATATATGTTGTTGCAAAGTATTTAATATTATTACGTACGCATTTAATAATACCACAAAAAATTTCATCCCCGACAATAGATACTTTCTCACATGTAGACTTTTGTCAGATGAAGACAGCTCCATCATTCTCTTGAATTATGCGAAGCATTTATTAATTTTCGGGTATCCTTCATGCACTTAATACCGCTTCGGCACCGGTTTTATGCGAGCCAGAACTTTGATTACTTTTATATCTACACTGTCTGGTATTGAAAATAATTATAGAGAGTACGTTACGATCTGTGATATATCACTTTTGCAAAGGGTTTTTCAATAAGAGCGCTACAAAAGTTTTTCAACAGGGACGCTACAAAAGTAGAGCGACAGGTACAGCAAACGACGCCATATTTCTTGCCGCTCTTTTGACATTTCTCTTCAGTAAGGTTTGCCATTTCATGATGGAAAGATATACGAGCTAACAACGAGTCGAAATTATTCAAATTTCCTACTGAAATTCGAATTCGTATATCTTTCCGAGTATTAATTGTTCAATTTCTATGTTCATTTCCACAGATATATAAACTACTGCACAGAACTTTATTTTTATTTTGATATGTACATCCATGTACTGCCATATTCTTTGTTGAAATGGATAATGCAGCTTGTTATATCGTTAGCTGTAACTCCACCATCGCCCTCATGTCAAATTAATAAATGGTATTATTTTGTATTTTTTATGTATATTGAAATATTATGCACTGTTAGTTTCTTTTTATAATATTGTTCAGATAGAAGAAGCTTTGGTCATAACAATACACTTTGGATATCCATTGATAGAACACAGAACTGATTTTGAATTACAAAATATCAGATATTGCTATACGTATTTTAAAATAGTTATGTAAAAGCGTACACATACCTATTTTTGTATCGGAATTCAAGTACTTTTTCACATAGCTACTTTTCTAACTTCTAGACCAATAGAGATATTAAAATAATTTTTTTGTGGAAAGATGGAGAATTCGTTATACGTTCTATCCGTAACTATCCAATAAAAATAATTTCAGAAAAAAACACATTTAATTTTAATGTTAATCGTTAAAACGGAAGTCACATTGAACTGATATGCCCAGAACGTCAAAAGCAACAGACTCCGCAGTATCTATAGCACCTATATTAAGCGAGGGTGAATCCATTCGTTTGAGAGATAGCAGACAACATTGAGTCTTTTTGATATAAAATCAAATCTATTTGCAAGAACCCACTCGAAGATGTCATTATTAAGTGTGTCATTTATAGTGCGTTTTTTCTCTCAATCTCCAAAGAGTTTGGATTGGGTTCTAGATCAATGACAGAAGTTCATTGATAAAAATCAGAAATAGGGACGGGGATAGCACGGAGCACTGCGGAACTTCGGAATTGATCGAATATTGTTCAGAGATAACACATCCTTAGCAACTCGTATTGAACGACCCCGGAGAAAACTCGATATCCATCAAGTAAAAGACTTAACGACACCATATGCAATTAGTTTCGATACGAGTCCCTTATTCGATCAATCGCATTGGAACTGTCTACAGCAACAACCTTACTCTGCCTGAAAAGACGAACACAATTATTACACATAGAAAAAACCCTATTAACCCTTAAATGTCCATTGGTTCCGCCAGGAACGCACGGATAAAAATTAAAAGTTTGTTCAACGAATTTTATTTAATCTTCCCGATTCGACATTTAAAATGTTTATTGATCAAAGCGGCACCGTTTTTGCCGTTAATTTGCCAGCTGTATGTCCAGTAATGCCAACCAACATCAAGAAAATTAACTTTTGTAAAATTGCGTACTTTCAAAAAAATATTATTGTGATGAATTTGTCGAAATCGAAGCTGAAAAAAATATTGTCGTGATCGCTGTAGTATCTAGAAGATATTGTATGTGTTTGAAATAAATGTAATTTTGTATTTTAGAGAATTCTTCGTATTTTTGGTTCTTTGCGGAGCCATCAGGCACCGGGAGTTTAAAATTGAGCATATGTGAAATTCTATAGAAACGTTTTTTTTTTGTAAGTTTGTTGTTTTTAAACAACAGAATTCCTGATTTTCGAACAGAATAAGTGCTTGAAAATAAATGGTGTGATGACATTTCATCAAAACAAACCACACATATTCATACTTTTATTCTTCTTTTTACAATTTCCACGATATTTCATAATAAAATTTCTTTACTTTTACTTTAAAAATTCTGAAGTACAAAATGCACTTTTTCAATTTTGAAGTCCGGGTGCCCAGTGGTACCGCAAGGAACCAAAGAGGAATTTTTGATTTGGTTCAAGTAAGTAACACCTATGAACAAAGTCGTAGAATCGCGTTGTCCAGAATCGCGAGTTCTATAACATAACATAAGGGTTAAAATTGATCTATATCACTGGGTGTCATTTATTAGACACTTTTTTCGATTTTTTGTTTTCTCACCCCCTAGAATTGATTATTAGAGACAAGAAATAAGATATGCAAAATATTTTTGAATTTGAAAAACGGCAACACGTGCCGCAATGACATTGAAAATTGTTCTAAGAGGTAAATTTGTACTAGGAGTCGAATTGTAGAATATTCCAAAACAATATTTTGAGTAAGCAATCTTCTAGAACTCTTTGTGAAAAAAAAATAATTATATGTAATCGGGTTTTCGTTATTTCGATAATTTTCCGAGTTATCGATTGCTTTATACAGCAATAAACACATATAAAGCACGGAAAATATTTGAAGTATGTCATCTTTTAAAAAGCTTAATTAGTATACAAAATAGTACACAAAAAAATAAATATAATTTTTAGTATTTCATGGGATTTACCTTTTAAAATAATTATTTCTCCTATTGACTAAATTTAATAGCAAACGAGTTGGGAAAGTTAGGTCACATGGGTAAGTTCGGTCACATGGGGCGGATTTTTATAGTCGGTCGGGCCCGACTATGGAATACCCTACACCTTTGGTGGGGATATTAATCCTCAGAATATTATTCATATATCAGAAATTTACGTCTTATATCCCCATAAATTAAAACAGACTTTCTGTCTGTGCCATAAACTGACACATCTAAATACTTGTCACTTTCTATAGAACGTTACACATTATTATTTTTATATCATGCCATATGTCACATAAAAACACAACATGAACCAGATACAAAAAAATAAAGAAAAACTAAAAACATTTGTTGTAAAACTTTCTACAGTCCTTCAGTGTCCTTTGGTAAAAGTTTTTCTTTTCACAGAAATGTTTGTCACGTAAACAAACACGGAATTAAATTTGTTGCCAGGTCATCTGTTTAAAAAAGCCATTGGCAGCCATGACAGCATCAGGCTGCAGCATCCACATCAGCACCAAGTAGACGACGCCATGTTTTGCGGCGCCATTCAAATACAACGAGTAATCCATGCAAACAAAAAAAAAATGAAAACTGTAGACAACCGAGGTCAGGCCTGCCTGCAGGCAGGCAATCGACGTCAGGATAATTAAGTGCTACGATATGCAGGGCAACAGCAATTGAAAAGGCCTTTTTGAGTTTCCATAACAACATTTTTTCTCACTTTTTGTTGTAGTTGATTTTATTAAAAATGCTGAATAGAGCTGCAGTTGTTTTTTTTTTGTTGTTTTTGTTTTATAAAGTATACGACTGAAATGTTTTGAAAAATCCAATTATTATGCATAGCATGTTCTACTATTTATAGGTCATCGAAGCTATTTAAAAGAACTTGAAATATTCGAGTTTATAGGTTACTACTTTCAAAAAAATATTTCGAATGAATAGTTTTGTGTTATTGGTGTGAGTTATGATAAAACGTTTTTCTTAAAATTTTCTTTTTCATTATTCATAAAATTGATATATATTATAGAAGTTTTAAACAGCAAGAAATTCATATATGACGAAAATGTGAAAATGTAAAATAAGCAAACTAGCCGAAAAATTATCGTATTCACAGTTTCATGATATTGGTACGACATTGTACGAATACGACAGTACGGCAATTGAACTGTGAGTCCACTTTTCTGCTTGTTAAAATATTTTGTCAAATAAATGCAGCTGATTCTTATAAAATTTGGATTTTTTGAAATTATCATAAATATTCCTGGATTTGAAAAGAAAAACAAATAAATTAACATTTTATGTGCACTATTTATCTTAAATTTCACAATTTTTCTTCATATCACAAAATACGACACTAAGAAACATGCCTCAGGGCTACTCTCAAATACAACACTTGTGGTATTTCACTTTTTATGAGGGATGCAACAACAATTGACGTTTCTGTGTTATTGTATCGTATATATAATACATGATAGGAATACTATACTAAAATACGATGAACTGTGAATACGCTTAATGTTTTAATGCAAAAAATTGTAAATATTTCCTACATGTTCGGATTACTACATATATATTTTTAATTATAGTAAAAAAAAAATACTGAACCACATCCTCTCACTATCCACTAAACATTATAATAGAAAACTTTATGTTCCAAAAAAATAAGTAAACAAAAAATTATAAAAAGGTAGAAATTGACCATATTAGGAACAACCTTATCATGACAATGTCATGTTCGTCATGTAACATTTCAATGATCAGTTCCTTATCATGACACCTTATTACAATTTCTACGAGTAATGCAGCCATTCAAAATATAGGAGCTGCGATACTCTCATGATAACATAAAAGATATAAAAATAAAGAAAAATCATCAAAAAACGGCACAATTAGGGGTCACCCGAAAAATGGTTTTATATTTGGGGGTGATTGGTAGGCTTTTTTTGCTGGCTGTTTTCCGATTAGACGAATGAATTTTAATTTGTTTAACCTTTCAAATACATTTTAACATATTGTTATAATTTTCTTGGTTGGTGATCGGTTAAAGTTTTTTTATATATTTGAACTTTGGTGCGGTGGTTGATAAAATGTTGTAAATTCTACTAGGGTTGGACTAATCACATTATGAACAATTGTCCAAAAATCAAACAATTTCTAATTTCTTATAACTTATTAAAAAAATAAAGTGGGTTAATTTATTTCTATTTCCCAATACAAAATTTTTGGCATTTTTCAGGTATACTTCGGGCTTATTTCCGGCAAACATGAAGGAATATTTTGGTTAGTGTAAACTTTTATGGAATTTTAATGTCAGATTCACGGCTTATTTTGGAAATGTGCAGAAAACAGACATCTTGTGATACAAACTCCGTCTTTGTCAGTTTGAAATATGTCGAAAAAAGGTTTTTAAACTGCCCCGATCCTGCCTAAAATGTTGTGTAAGGGTAGTGCCGAAATTAAATTTTAAAATCGGCATGAAACCAAAACAACATGGAAATTTTTTGAAATATTTCGTTTTGAAAATATTTTATTTCAAATATATATTAAAAATAGGTTTAGGTCTAAGGTTCTCCCAGTCTTGTGCCAAGATTACATTGCTCGCGGTCAGTTCTGGTTACCAGAACTGGCTGATAAGAAGGGCGCATTCGGTCTAAACTGGCAAAAAATACTTGTCCAATACAATATAACAATAATGGGCCAGGGCCGGACCATTTCAAAAATGCAAACAAATATATTTTTTTTTCCTTTACTTTACACTTTACTTTACACTTTACTTTACACTTTCCTTTACATTACACTTTCCTTTCCTATTCTTCCATTCTACTTATTTTATTTCTCATTTATTTTATACAATTACCAATTTCCAATTTTAAACAATTGTAGAATAAATCTCAGTTGTTACAGGCTGAAATCGAACTCCTGACTCCACACAGAAAAAAAATTTACATCATATTGATTAATTCCGTTCTTCAAACCAGGATTCATTGTATTGAAGAGCCATTCATAATATTAATGACTAACGCCACCAATGTTATGAATGCTATCATAAATATGAAGAACGCTTGGTAACTGTCGAAAAACTGTTCTTCAATATTACGAACTGTATGTGAAGAATACGTTTCATCATATCAATGAACCAAAATATAAAATACAACATATGTGTTCTTCATATTGAAGAATGCTGTTCATTAAACCAAATTTCTATCAACATATTTTATTTTCGTTCATGTATTGCCGTACTTCTCAATTCTCAAGTAGTTCTTGTGTGTTATTTCATATATAATGCTTGCTCGACATGCATAAATTAGTAAAATGTTTTATAATATATTTATTATAATTACGAAAAAGTTGTTTTTTCCGAATAATTTTTTTTTTCGAAAAATTTGTTTTTTTTACGAAGAATTTTTTTTCGAAATTTTTTTTTTCCGATTTTTTTTTTAATATTTTTTTGGGACAAATTTTTTTTGTCCGAAATTTTTTTTTTTGTACAATTTTTTTAATTTTTTTTACTGTTATTTTAAAAATGAAAAATTTACAACACTTTTTTTTCGAATTATTTTATAATTTTTTTTTATATATTATTTTTTTTATATATTATGAACAAATTCATCAATATGACAATTCAAATTCATTGTATTGAATATTTTGTTCATATATATAATGAATACATTCATTAATATGTTATTTAATGAACGGTGGTATCAATATGATGAATCTGGTAGTTGGTTAAAAAATTCATAATATTTATGAATAAATTCATCATACTGAAGAATTTTTTTTCTGTGCACTGCTTCCCCGTTAGGCTACGCATCTATCTTATTGTATCTGAGATTTTTGCTTCAAAAACAAAAGTTTTGAAATTCTAAATAAAACATTTTTTTTGATGTGACAAATTCTAAAGTTCAAGATTTTGAATAAAGTTCATGATTTTGAAACAAGTGCGCTTGATAGCGTAACGGGCAGAGCTTCGGACTTGTACGCAGGAAATTCGGGTTCAAGACCCAAGTGGATTTTTTTTTATTGAAGTATTTTTTGGATAGTTAGTTCTGGCTGAGTATTGGGCAAGGGTATTTTAACCAAGCTTTGGTTTGTCAGTTCTGGCTGAGTCTTGGGCGAAGGTTTATTAACCAAGCATTGGTCTGCCATTGTTGGTTGAATCTACAACCCGTCGTCAAGTCTGGCATTTCCTACATGGGAAGTTGAAGGCTTTATCTAATATGCTACATCAGGGAATGAAACATCAACTAACATTGATTTTAAAATCAATTATAACCAATAAACGAAACAAAGTCGTATTTAAAGATAGTACCACACCCAGTAAAAATTCCCTCATAAAACATTAAAATTGGTCAATAGGACAATTATTGATTTAATAGTATACAAAAAATAAATCTTTTCATATAAACTCAATGGCAATGTCGTGGTATTTTCTAGTATTTAATAGTATTTTCAGATTAAAATAATAATTTATTCTATTGACTATTTTTAATAGTAAAAAACTATTAGTTATGTAGTAAATTTTTTTGGGTTCAACTTTTTAAAACATATTCACATATACTTATTTGTTAGGGTAGCATCGAATACGACACATATACTAATCCATTCCATAACATGACCACTACTCTCTTTTTTATGGCAGGATTATAAACCACGGGAAAGTTAGTAATTATGCTCTGCATAACCATAAATCAACTTCTAATTCAAAATCAAATCCGAAATGTTCAAAAAAATTATCCAAAAATAGGCTCAAAAAAATCAAAAATTTTCGAGTTTATCGAGTATATTAGAATAAGTTCTGAGAATTAAAAGAATAATTGCGTTTACATTTTAATTTTTTTGGAAACAAGTTTTGTAAGAGACCGTATTTTTTAAAATTCTAAATAATGGCTGAAAAGGGCTTTAAAATTCTAAAGCAATTTTCTGAAGAACGTTACCGAATAGCAATAAACAGAGTATTTAGTCAAAATTTATGTTCAATTGAAATCGATATTTAATTGAAATTAATAAATTCGGTATCTTGCGCAACGATTTTGATTGAAGTATTATCTTATCACTATTTGAACAATATACATATGTAATTTTTTTTTCATTAATACACTCAAAAGAAAATCTGCTTAAAATACACGAAATCGTTCATGTATTTTACGAAAAATTCGTTAAATTTATCCACAAAATATTTCGTAAAATACACGAAAGAACTTTTGTAAATTTATGATAAAATTACTAATATTAAATGTTTATTTTACGAAACTATTCGTAGATTTTATCTACGAAAGCCATTCGTACATAATACGAAAGATTCATAATTTATTGAATATTTGTGTACCTTTTTACAAATATATTCGTACTTTTTACGAAAGTATTCGTACTTTTGACGATAGCATTTATACATTTATGAAACATATGAAACATTTTACTAATCTTTCGTAAAATACACGAATACTTTGTTAAAAAAAAACTGACAATGAAAATGATGATTCATAAAAATATGAAAAATATGAAGTAAGAACTAACACATTCTGTTTTTACTAATGATTCGTAAAGAACACAAATGTTTCGTAAAATTCTACATATAACCTAAAAATATATACGAAAGTTTAGTAATTTATTCGTAAAATGTAAAGCTTTCGTAAAATATGTAATTCTTTCGTACAAAAATTAATATAACGAAAGTTTCGTAATTTTGTTGTTGTTTTAATTTTACGAAATATACGAAACGTTCGTAAAAAATAATTTGTGAAAAAAAAATAGAAATTACAAATGTTTCGTGTATTTTACAAATTATTTGTGTATTTTACGAAATTAAAAATTACGAAAAAATAATTCGACACTAATGAAATTCTTTTGTTTCATAAAATATTACAGAAAAAAGAAAAAATATATAATAGAATAAAAAATTAAAAATAGAGAAAATGTCAAACTATCTAAAAGAACCAAAATTAATAAACTACAACAATAGAAATGCAAAAAAAAAAAAAAACAAACAATAAAAAATCACAAAAAGAAAAGTATAACAAACAATAAAAAATATAAAAAAAAATACAAAACAAAAAACCAAATCACAAAATAAAAACTATTCTGACCCTTCCTCCCAACCATGTCACTCCAGTTATTCATAAAAAGCCCCCCCCCCCCCTCCATTTAACGTCGCACTTTCCACACAAACTGGGCGCGTCGTATTCAACGCATCAAGTGTAACGTGGGGCAGGGTTGGCGCAACAGTTTGCGTCTGTCTGCCGGCGACGATTCGCATATATTGTGGGCGCCATAGCGCAGCAAGTGGTCGGTGGTAAGGTGACCAACAGATAATGGTCGCTCGGGTGGCAACACCCGTATAAGTGGCACTGGTAGAACTCAAAGTGGAACCCCCCACTGTAATGATAGCGCAGTGACATGCACACTGTGTGAGTTAATAGATAATCCATCTTTATGGAAATAAAGAATTTTATTTTATGCGTTTTTGTTCATTTGACGCATATTAATGCGACCTATGTCCTTTGGCACCATGGCCTACAGGACATGGCTTTAATACAATTGATGATTTTTCATAATCGATGTTAATTTTATAGAATGTCGTAGATTCTGTATATTTTTTATTCATACGATAAAAATATATTTTTGAATAATAGTGTATATGATATGATTCGAATAATAACTAATTATTGACAATCGTTCAATTAGCTTTGATTATATGTTGTTTAATAGTTGCAGCAAACAAAGTTTTATTATAGAAAGACTCAAATAATAACTTGCCTAAATTACACCCAAAAGTTAGGGTATTTATTCTCCCAGTTATTATTTCCCATGTCTCGGAGACCTTCGATGCCTCATGGCGCTGTCGAACTAACTTTGATAAAAAAAGTTCGGACCTTTAATAAAAAAAAATATTTAATCGATCTCGCAAGATTTTTTGAAGCTATAACGAATTTTTTTAATACATTTTTTCGATATCAGTTCAATAAATGTCTCATACTGAAAAATATCTATCTACCGCAACGAACTATCTATTTGACGCTTGATATCTACACGCTGTTAAAAAAGGACTCTCCCCAAACATAATTTTGCAGGCATTACATATATCTTTGGAGCTTTATGGAAACAAAAGTATTATTGCATTGCCAAATATTATTATAATAACAGCAAAATATATTTTTTGGTTTTCGTTCAAACATATTTATGTTCAGCATGAATAATTTTGGCGTTTTTGCAAGCATATATATGTTTGAATGTGAAAAACATTTTATTTACATGTAAACATATTGATGTTTACATTTCATATTAATGTAAAAAAAGTAAATTTAGTGTGCTAATATTTTTTTTTACACAATATTAATTTTTATCAACTATTATTCCTATTTTGAGCTCATTGACTTACGGTTTAATTGGATATTTAAAAAACAAACAGCCACTATCTGGTATTAACAGTGATTCACGGTACTTAAACAAATTTAACCACCAAAAACCACTTTTGAATTATATGAAAAGTATTAATGTCAGTGTTACTGAGTGCTAAAAGTAGGCAACATTGTTATTTATTTTTAATGCCAAACATAAATATAATTAAAGCGATGTCATACTAATTATATTATTTTTAAATTCATTGTCAACCACGAATTACCAAATACATATAATTCAAAGAACCTTTTTTTGTCGTTGGCTACACATAGGGAAAAAATATGTTTTGCAGCAAACATTATGTTACATGTAACTTAAATGAATTTCCAAAATTTTAAAACTTTTATTTTAATATAGATGTATAATCATACATTATGAAATAGACAACAAAACAATTTGAAAATTTTGTAAATAAATGTTACAGACAAATGATGTCATTAAATATATGACTGCAAATATATTATGTTTGCTGTAAATAATATTTTAAACATACATATAGTAATATCTAATAATATATATCTGTTCCCACAGAAACATTAATATAATGAATTCATATAAATCTCCAATTAAAGCAATATATGTTTAAATATCGTATAATAATATTTCAATCTGAACAAAATAATAAAACAATTCAATTATAATGTAATTAGATTTTACTCCTGATATTTATGATGATCTCGAATTACGTTATAATTACATTCAAGCGTATTCAAACAAATCTTTTCTATTCGTGTCCAAGAAAATGTCAGCTATCGTTTGAATTTTTCTGCATTTGATATTGATATCGTAAAAATATCGAAAATATTTTACGTAAATTAACTTTACAAAAATAAGTAAAAAAATATTTTGATATTTGGTGTAATTAGTTTGTAAGAATAATGAAAGTTATAGACTGTGTACACTGATTGGGGTAAGGTTGCGTATTTAGTTATGATTTTATCTTCATCATCTTATATATTTTTTTGTAAATTTTTACTAAATATTTATAACTGTCGTTTTGAAAAGAATAGGAAATATATAATAGTTTATAAATAATTTTAAAAATATTTATATTTCATTTCATCTAATTTAAATTAATGTATCTATATGTAAGCAAACATACTGATATCTGAACTGAAATAACAATATGTTACTCTGTAATCATGATTATCTATAAACATATTTACATTCAGGTCATTTCAAAATACGTTTACTTTCGAATATATTAATATGACGGTGCAGATTTTAATGTAATTATAATTATGTTTCTATATGAACATACACAATTTTAAGGGGTAACATCAAATTGTGTATTTGTATACAAACTTAATGTAATTCAAAACTCATTGCAATATGCTTAACTCTTATTTCCACCGTGTTTATAAAGAATTTCTCAGACAATTATAATTATGTTTACATAAAGGAGCAAGCATATATATATATTATGCCTGCAAAATATATGTTTGGTGAGAGCACTTGTTTTGCAGCATACATTTATACCTTTATTGAAAACAGCAGCTAAATTAGGGTAAATTAAACATGACATTTAGGTAAACTTTCCCTAATATAAGAAGACTGTTTCAGTTTTAGAGTAGGGTAGTCAAATTTTGTAATATGTTGCATTGTCTATTTAGATTGCTAATGATTAATGTTTCCAATTAATAAATGAAATAATATGAGGAACTACATCGATACATATAATCTATCGAAAATACAGCAATTTATTTATTAATATAATAAAAAAGGTGCACTATTGCTTATCTGCAATTACTAACAAAATTATAACTATCAATCAGTTTATGTGAATTAAAGCTTTTTACTACCCTCAAAAAACTTAATTACATAAATTAGTAAATATGAATCGTATCACTACATTCAGAAGAAAATGTCCCATTAAGTACTTAATGGTTCGACTATTGATTTTATGGTTCATGCCTTAACTGTTTTTCATTTTGATACTAAAGTTTTCTAATGAATTTGATAGTATTTAAAAAATTGGGTTCAATTAATATAATAATTTCAATATTAGTAAATATAACGGTATAAATACTATTGTTTTAATTTGTTCTGCTATAATAAACGTCTCATTATGTGCACGGGAAAAATATATGTGTTATATAGAAAAATATTTGATCAATACAATTAATTTTTAATTGATTCATCGCCGATACGACCTTTAATTGAACTGATTAAATATTTAATTAAATTAATTAATAAATTAATAGAAAATAAACAAAAAGTTACATCAAAACAATCAAAATAAAATTTAAATATTTAATCATCTTAATTAATAAATTCACAGAAAAAACAAAAGATTACACCAATACAATTAAATAATTTGCTGAAACGACTATTGAATTAATTGCATTAACAATCGCCATTGCTGAGCACACGACGCGGCTTCACAATGCGAGCTTGCAGCGAATGAACGCCGGCAAACAAGAAAACGATGGAATTTTTGTTTGCGAGTTTGGTTGCGCGCATATTATTCCCATTTGGTATATGCCAAGATATACACTTATAGAGCTTGATCATCCTGTAAGTGTGTCGTCAAAAATGGTGATGATGGCAATGGTTGCATATATAATTATGCTTCCAAATTCATCATCAGAAAAGTATATGTTATGTACTTTCACAAGAATTTATAACATTCTTTTTTTAATTAACTGAATGAGCATTATAAAGACTTTGAAGATAGTAAAAATACTTTTAAAACGTCGACCATACCAATTAAATAGTTTGCTATTTATGCAAAGTCCTTTATTGATATATTTTTGGAAGCAAATCACATTTTTAGCGAATGTGTTTGCTAAATACATTAGAACTCGTTGCTTAAACACGAATAGAAAAATGTTTGCTTTGTGTGTCATTTTGCGAATTTACACAAAACGGTTGCAAGCATTTTTTATGAGGACATATTGTATTTAATGTAAATTTATTATATTTAACAATTGTTTTTAATTATTACAGAAAATAAATAACACATCGAATACATAATGGCAACGGAATCAAAATTAAATGCAGTTTTATGTATTACAATCAATATTGGACACTGAAGCGAATATTAAATGTGTTATAACGTTTGGAACGAGAAGTGTATTTTATGTGTGATATATTTATTTTATCACACACAAAAATACACTTCTCACATAAAAAAAAAACAAAATAAAAACCATTTTTTGTTTAAATAAATTATTAGAAAACTGTAAACCATAAAATTAATAATACGTAGCTGTTGTAATTAAAAGATGACATTATAATATTTATGGTAAAACAACATATTGTATTAATAGTTTAAATATTATTGAACTAATGGTATGCATCCTATTGACAAATTTGAATAGTATCTGATATCCCAAAACATTTACTTAGTATGATATATATATATATTAAATTTAGAAGCCGATAATATGTTGACAACTTATTTTATTTTGTATAGTTTTTCTTATATATATATAAATATATATATATATATATATATATATATATATATATATATATATATTTATTTTTTTTTTTTATACATATATATACATTTTTTTGTGTTCATTTATTTGAAAAACTAAAATAAAACGAAAGGTTAATGACTCTAAGGCCACTATTTTTTTTTATAAAACACTGAGCTTGATTTTAGTTTGCTTTTTTTTTTTAGCTAGAACATTTCATATAACTCAGGTTCAAAGTCAAAGAAATAGAACCACTAAGTAGGTATAACAAAACGACGCTGAAAAATAAAAATGTTCAAAGTGTATTTAATAAAAACCATACCTTCGACGGTATTGAAATACAAGACATTAATGTTGACTGTTTATACATTATTCATGAATATGTGGTTTGCAGAAATGATAAGAATCGTTATTATAATAATTCATACATATCAAAAACCAAACTATAAAAGTCACTTTTAATAACAGCAACTAAAGGCATATTCTATTCATTGTCAACTACACTCAGAAAAACATTCTATTAAAATTGGTCAATAGAACTGTTATTGATTCAATAGGTTACAAATATAAATATTTTCATATTAACACAAAAACAATTAAATAGTATTTTGTAGTATTTAATGGGATTTACCGATTAAAATAATAATTTATGCTATTGACTAATTTTCAACAGGGACGCTACAAAAGTAGAGCGACAGGGACAGCAAACGACACCATATTTCTTGCCGGTCTTTTGACATTTCTCTTCAGTAAGGTTTGCCATTTCATGATGGAAAGATATACGAATTCAAGTTTCGGTAGTAAATTTTAATAATTTCGACTCGTTGTTGGCTCGTATATCTTTCCATCATGAAATGGCAAACCTTACTGAAGAGAAATGTCAAAAAAGCGGCAAGAAATATGGCGTCGTTTGCTGTCCCTGTCGCTCTACTTTTGTAGCGTCCCTGTTGAAAAACCCTTTACTAAAAACCCTTGGAAAAACTTTTGTAGCGCTCTTATTGAAAAACCCTTTATGTATAATATATAATCACTGAATTTATTAAAAATTTTCAAATATTTTCTAATACAAAATTTTTAAAATTAAAGTGTATTGCTAATAATTTTCAAGTTATATTCGGAAAATTGTAGTAAATCGATTATTTCACGTGCTTGATTGAAATACTTAATTAAATGTTCATATGTGTTAAAACTGACGCACACCTCAACTATTTTATTTTATCGCTCAACCTGCAACTAAAATATTGATAAGATATCAATCAATCAGTTTTAACGTAGACAAAATATAGTAATTGATAAAGTCTTTTTTTATATATGATATTTATCAAGTGTATTTATTATGGTGACATAAATCATACCACATGTTAGAATGTTTTCGGAAAATTGTTTGATTTTTTTTTTTTTTGTTACTTTTGTGTCACACCTAAAATTATTTATATGTTTGCATTAATAAAATGTAGTTATTTGTATTATTTCACACTCTTTTTGGGTTGACAAGCATTAGAAATAGTAATACGAAGTATTCTCTAGAAAAATTATTAACAAAAATTGAAAAATGTAGCAAACATTTTTTATACGAAACAATTTGTATATTCAAAAAGTGCTTTATTGATGATATCAATTAAAACGAAAAAAAAATTTAAAAATAAAAACAAATGTCGTAATTCTGAGAACAAAAAAAAAAAAATGACGAATAAAATTCATCAAAATTAAGTTTAAAATAAATGTTTTAGATTGGCTAACAATCTACATTTATTGGAAATTGATCGATGAAAATTATAATCCGACCGTTAATATATAATGATCATGTCTACCCTAATGGGGCGATTTTCTACTAGAATAGAAAATATTATATTTATGAAGTGAATTTATATAGATAGAATATTGAGTCGTTATTCAGTAATGTATTTAATAATATGTAAAACATATAGTATATTGTAATAAGAATGAAAATTTTGATCTACTCTCTAATAAATTTTCACAATTCTTCCCAAAAATAATATTTCCCACAAACAATTCTTCGTCTAGCAATGTTTATCTATTATTTGGGCTGGATACATCCTATACCAAGTCATACCAAGACACTACATACCAAGATACCTCATACTAGAGATGGGCACGTGAGTGAGTTTTGACTCACACTCACTCACGCTCACGAAAGAATATTTCTAATCACGCACACTCACTCACGGCTTTTTTTGCTCTACTCACACTCACTCACAATGACGTGAATAAAATTAAGATTCAATCACAATCACGCGTGATTCACGTGAATCACGCTGAATCACGTGTTTTTTTTGCTATTGTTTGTTGGTGAGATTGGTCGACCAAGCGTGGCACCTTCAATACAACCTACATCTTTAAAACGCAATAATGATGTTATGATGTTAGGGATTTTAATATATCTTAATTTTTAACGGAGATGGAATTGTGAGAGACCTTCGATGTGCTGTTCATATAAAAAAGTAAAAATTGCCTCAAAGAATAATTCTCCGTTAAAGAATTCGTAAAATCTTTGAGAATTGTCTCTGGAAAAGAATCTACTATATATTTGTGAATGTAAGTATGTATGTCTGTATGTTCCGAATAGACATCTAAGCGGCTGAACCGAATTGAATAAAATTTTGACAAAATATGTATGTTGGGTCTGGCAGAGTATATGCTATATATCGGTGGGATTGGTGGACTGGGCGTGGCACCTCCCATATATCCGAAAAATTAAAAACACATTATATCAGCAATTGGGAAAGCAAATTTAATGAAATTTTGATCAAATTCTACGGGGAAGAATTCTACCGGGAATTCTACGGGAAAACGTTCTACGGGGAAGATATAAATAATAAAAATGTTCTTTATATTAATAAAATCACTACATATCCAAGCATTCACAAAATCTTGGCACGAGTCGTGCACGGGTCCAGCTAGTTATCAATAAAAGAATAGTTCGGGGTAGAATTAACCAGGGAGAAATTGACTTTGGGAAAAACTATTTTTGGAGCGATTTTTTTGGTTACTACATTTATAACTCGAATAAAATCGGGACCCCATAGGAACTTCTGGAACAAACTAATGTTAATAAACAAAAGGAAATCAATACAAAATTATCATGTATAGTTGAAATTGAAAATTCAACTTTTTAAAAAAATGGGTATATCGAAAAAACAAATGCATTCCATGCGGTCTTATGAAAACAAGCAAAAACTATTGACATGACCCCACAAAAATTGACTAGCAGAAACTAAGTACGGCCGGTTTGCAGGGTTAGATAAATTGTTTACTGAAACGCGTGATTCACGTGAATCACGATGAATCACGCTCACATGCCCATCTCTACCTCATACCAACGGACGTTTCATACCAATGGACTTCTTGATACCAAGACGCTTCTACCAATAGGTATACTTCATATATATATGGTATACCAATGGATATCTCATACCAACGGACATCTCATACCAAAACATCTAATTTGTTGTTGCTGATGTGTGATGATGCCCTATTATTTATTATATTAAAAATAATTATTTTTGGAGAAGAATGACCTAAAAGAAGAACTGCATTCTTCAAAATATTCTTATTACACGGATAGAGAAGATTTGTTTAAATATGTTTGAATGCAATTATAACGTAATTCGAAATCACCATTTAAATATTAGGAGTAAAATCTAATTACGCTATAATTGAATTGTATAATTATTTTGTTAAGATTGAAATATTTTTATACGATATCTAAACATAAATTGCTTTAATCGCAGATTTACATGAATTTACTATATTCATGTTTCTGTAGAAATACATATTTTTCATCAGATATTAATATATGTATGTTTGATATTTCCGTGTGTGTTAAAAACCCAATTTCAAAAAAAGGTTCTTTGAATTATATGTATTTGGTTATTCGTGATTGTTACTGGGTGACAACGAATTTAAAAATAATAGCATTATTTTGATTATATGTATGTTTGGCATTACGATAATAATAATAGTTTGGCGCTACAGGCCTGTATAGAACTTCGGCCGAGCTCTCTCACCATTTTGAGGTGTGCGTGTTATATTTGTACTCAAAGTGGTGGGACCTACAGTTTATTGCCGAATCCGAACGGCGGGTGAGAGCTTTGCATAGGCATTGTTTTACTCTCGTAGGTTTGCCATTTACTGATGAGAGGTAGCGCGGTATAGAAAAATGTTTCTATGAAAAGATGTTGTTAGCCCCAGTCCAGGCTTGAACCGGGGACCTTTCGGCTCGCAGTCCAACGCACTAACCACTGAGCTACCGCGGCTACGATATCACAATTAAATAACAACGCTGCCTACTTTTAGCACTCAGTAACACTCACATTAATACTTTCATATAGTTCAAAAGTTCTTTTTGGTGGAAGAATTGGTTTAAATACCGCCAATTACTGTTAATATCAGATAGCGGCTGTTTGTGAAATATCCAATTCATCCGTAATTCACTGAACTCAAAATAGGAACAATAGATGGAAACAAAATGATTAAGTATAAATAAAAGATGTGTAATAAAAAAAAATAAAAGTTAAAGTTTATAATTATATAATATAAATAAAAAAATGTAATTTAAAAAAAGGGAAAAAATGAATATTGTGTAAAGAAGATATTAGCACTAAATTTACTTTTTTTTACATTAAAATTAAATGTAAACATAAATATGTTTACATATAAATAAAATTTTTTTCACATTCAAACATATATATGTTTGCAAGAACGCCGAAAATTATTCATTCTGAACATAAATATGTTTGAACGAAAACAAAAATATATTTGGCTGTTATTATAATAATGTTTGGCAATGAAATAATACTTTTGTTTGCATAAAGCTCCAAAGGTATATGTAATGCCTGCAAAATTATGTTTGGGAGAGCCCTTTTGTTTTGCAGCGTGTATAAATCATTTTATACATATTTATGGGGAAGAACTGTCCGGGAAAGAATTGTTAGGGGAATAGTTTCTTGGAAAACAATTCTCAGGGAAGAATGTCTGTCTACAGAAGAATGTCTGTGGGTAAAATTTTCCGAATTCAATTTGTAATAACAACAATTATTATAAATTGTCGGGTTATATTGTTATAACAATTATTTCCCTATAGAGAAAACGTATTTTCAGAAAGAATTGTCGGGATTGCATTCTACGGGATTGAATTGTCAGGAAATTGTCGGTAATTTTTCCAAGACTATTTTTCTCATCAAAATTCTAGTTATAAATTATGGGGTACACTTGTTAGGAGAGACGTATTTTCTGAAATGAATTGTATAAGAAAAAATTGTATCGATGAAGAGTACTTTCGGGGAATAATTGTCTTGAGAAAGAACTGTTCGACGAGGAACAGTTCTTTCTCAAGACCAGGAAAGAATTGTCCAGAAAAGAATTGTCTTTGGGAATAATTCTCTCGAGTAAGTATTGCTTCGGGCAGAATTGTCTCTCAAATGAAATGGGAAAAATTGTGGGGAAAAAAGTTTTGTAATCTATTATATTTTTTGCATATTGCTACAACAAATCGTTACAGTTTTATTCATTCATTTTCATTGTACAATTGCATTGTATCATATTAAAATAAAAAAAAAGAAAACTCATAACAAAATGTATGCTTAACGCTTCAATTTATGTTTTATTTTTTTTTTTAATTTTAGCACAAAACACACCACGCAACTGCAAGCACACAAGAACAACAACTACTACAACAACTAAAACTACAAAAACACTTACATTATAGCATGAGATACTCGTACTATATTCATTCAAAAGCTCGCAAACGAAATCAACGACTGAAACGGCAACAAGTAAAGTAAGCGCTTCTCAGAGTGTAGCCCCCCCCATCGCACAAGTGGTTTGAGAAACAGAAGCGAACTACGCACATTCTCAAAGGACTTTCGACGCATGTAACCGGTACAAGAATCAGAATCAGAACCAGAGCTAGAACCAGAGCAGTAAACAATCATTTAAAACAGACAACCATAAATAATCTACATATATAGCATACAAAATGGCACTGGGTAAATCCATTAAAATGTACCTGACTATTTTCATAGCAACCACTTGTGTTTACATGGTACTGTATCAGTATCACATCTCCAGAGAACCGATTCCGTCGCCCGAGGTTATAAAGGTGAGTTGTCGGTACGCTACGACTGAATGATGTTTCGAGTATTCGGTATCAGTATTACACACTTGGAAAACTGTTTCTTCTTATTAAGCAACATTTACTTGAAATAGTTCCAAGTTAAATTTTAATTATTTGAAGAAAATTGTTTTCTTAATACATAGAAGACAAGTTTTCTTATTTTAAGAAAACTTATTTCTAAAAATTAAGAATATTTTCTTCTTATAATGGAATATTTTCTTTAACAATATTTTAAGTTAAAAGTTCTTTTTATTGGGAAACATTTTTCCGAGTGCACCTTTGTTAATTTTCACAAGTTCATATTATGTAATGTCAGCACCGTATTACGTAATGATTGATTGATTCATCACTGGTTCTATTTTGATTAGAAACGCACCGTAAAGTACGTAGATAATATTTGCACATTTAAATTATTCATATTCGAATTCCGTATAGATCAAATGAGATTCCTACATTGAGGTTATTTAGGCAAATTATTTTATGGCGATTTTATAGAATTATATTATGTATATAGTTGATATATAAATTAAGTATAATTTTCAAATATGTAGGTATTTAAAAAAATCATTATGAAAAATGCTATTACATCAAAGAGATAAGTTTCATGCATAAACTATTCAATGAAATTTTTGCGTTAATTATATTTTGATATTTAAGAAAATATTTATCTCTAATATAATAATTATAATAATAATATAAATTTTTAATAATATTACTGAATACGATTTACCGGCTCTATGAAATAAGAACCCAGGAAATAACGCCCCAAACTAAGTAAAGAAATAAAACCCAAACAGTTCTACATAAAACAACCTCACTATTAAATGAGGTGTTATTTGATATTTTAAGGCTTTATTTCTTTTTTAAAATTGGGAGTTTATTTCGTTACGAAATAAGAACCCAATTAACTAAAAAAATAAAAATACTGCTAATAATTGTTTTTATTTTCTATAATTTTGAGGCTTAGCTAATTTCATATTTTTTGTATTTCTTTATAAATGATAAATCTTTATCTCTAATATAATAATTATAATAATAATAATATAAATCTTATAAATATTACTAAATAAGATTTACCGGCTCTATGAAATAAGAACCCAGGAAAAACGCCCCAAATTATTTTCCATAATTTTGAGGCTTAGCTAATTTCATATTTTTTGTATTTCTATATAAATGAAATAAATTGATGTTATTTTATTTATATTTTAGATTTTATTTCATTTAAATTGCGCTTTGTTTAATTTTCAAAAATGGGGCTTTATTGCATTACAAAATAAAGCCCGATTTTGAGGATTTCTTTTGTTTTTTAGTTTGGGGCTTTATTTTTTAGTGCATTATTTAATATTTTCTTTGACATTTAAAAGAAGAAATGCGTTTAAAATACTATTGTAAAATCCTGTAATTTATATTTTAAAATAAAATGGGAGTGATATTTTGAAAGCCATTTACAAATCTGAATATCCTGAAAAAATTTGGACGTTTGAATAATATAGAAATAATGTAAAAAAGTGCTTTCATTAATTTTTAAGTAATATTAAAACAAGTCATAAAATAAGAGCATCAAATTTGACACATTATACGTCTTTTTGTAAAAAAATTATATTTTTTTTTTATGAAATTTCTTAAATTCATAAAATATGTGCACCAAATTTGATACGTCTTTTTGTCCAAAAATTATAACTTTTTTATTAAATTATTTAAAAAAATTAATTATAAAGTTCTAAACTTTATCAAAATAAGAAAATTTAAAGAATTTTAAAAGTAATTCCTAATTATAAAAATCTTTAATAATTTGTTCAATACTTTTTGATAAATAGACATTAAAGAAAACTCAACAATAAATACACCCAGAAAAAAATTCCCTCAAATCCCATTAAAATTGGTCAATAGGACAATTATTGATTTAATAGTATACAAAAAATAAATCTTTTCATATAAACTCAATGGCAATGTCATGGTATTTTCTATTATTTAATGGTATTTTCCGATTAAAATAATAATGTATCCTATTGACTATTTTTAATTGTAAAAAACTATTATTTATATAGTATTTTTTTCTGGGTGTATAAACAAAAGTAATATTAATATTTTGATTTATTCAGATAACACTTTTAATTATTATACCGTCAATGATACTGCAAAACCGCCATTCTACACCCAGAAAAAATACTATAAATAGTTTTTACTATTAAAAATAGTCAATAGGATAAATTATTATTTTAATCGGAAAATACCATTAAATACAAGAAAATACCATGACATTGTCATTGAGTTTATATGAAAAGATTTATTTTTTTTTGTATACTATTAAATCAATAATTGTTCTAATGAACAATTTTAATGTGATTTGAGGGAATTTTTTTCTGGGTGTTTATATGAAAATTACCGCTAATTGTGTCTTTCAATTCGGTTTCAAATGATATGTTGAACGTATAAATTTTATAAATGCCATTATAAGCTATACATAGTTAATTTTGGATGAAGTGCAGAATTGAGACTCAAAACAGTTTTTCATTTTGTAAGCGGTATTCGAAAATGTAGATAGGCGGTATTGCGGTATCACCGACGATATGTCTCTGCTAAGTAGTATTTAAATGTTATACGATGTATTCTAAAGGGTTTTTCAAATGGGACGCTACAAAAGTAGAGCGACAGGGATAGCAAACGACGCCATATTTCTTGCCGCTCTTTTGACATTTCTCTTCAGTAAGGTTTGCCATTTCATGATGGAAAAATATACGAGTCAACAACGAGTCGAAATTATTAAAATTTACTACCGAAATTCGGAGTTAGTGGCCTCAACGTTAAGAGCGCTACGTCCAATTTATGGTCGTCATAATCGTCCCGGCAGATCAACAATTGAGTGTCTAGTGGAAAAATTTGAATTCACAGACACAGTACAAAATGTTCCCGTGCCAGTGAGACAAAGAAGTGCCCGTAGTGTCGAGAATATTGCTACCGCTGAGGCTTCAGTTGAAGAAAGCCCAAATGTGTCTCTCACACGTCGTTCTCAAGTGTTTTACAGGAATAAAGAATTTCATTGATATCCAAAACCGTTTTTGTTTTATTTAACTTTTGTAGCGCTCTTATTGAAAAACCCTTTTATTAAAATACTACTCACTAAGCCTTAAATAGAATTAATTTAACCCATTAACGCCCGTTCCCAAAATGTATTTGTCGATGAAAATAAAACTGCCCAACAATATTTATAGTTGATTTGGTACAGTGAAAACTGCAACCATTATTTATGACGCTGATTCCGAATATGTGGCCTGATTTATTTAGATACTTATACCGAAATTTAAAAATTCTTATAATTTGGATACCTCAAACGATTTTCTCATGGACATACATACAAAAAAATTTCACCAACTACCAGTATTCATCATATTGATGATTTCATTCTTTGAACTTAAATCGTATTTTTTCAGTGTTTTTAATTTTTAATATTTTTATATCAAGAAATTTCAAACAAAAATTGGTTTACGTATTTATAATTCTTATAAGATTTATGATATTTAAATTAATATGGTTTGATGACCAACATTCATCATTAATATGATGAAATGGAGGCTTCGAATAATTAGCAATTATATATTATAAATCATTTAAGAATTATAAATACATAAATGTATAAATGGAGATAAATTTGTGTTTGAAATTTGATGTTAAAAATATTGAAAATGAAAAACATTTAAAAAATACGATTTTAATTCAATGAATGAATTCATCAATATGATGAATCCTGGTAGTTGGTGAAATGTTTGGGAAAATTTTTGTTGTGTACATCAATTCCGTATAAATCTCTCTATTCCTGGTTTTGACTGTTAATGCCAAAAAAATACTATTTAAATATTACCTTTATGTGATTTTCGAAATAGCGAAATATTAAAAATCTAGAACAAATTTGATAAATGTGACTCCATTTTCCGAATCAGTGGCACAAATATATCTAAGAAATTCAGTTTCAGTGCGAAAATTTTAAAATATTAAAATCTTACACGGCATTGAGATGGAGAATATGTTTTAATTGTAGATAAAGAACTCTAGTCATGTTTTAAAATAAAGGATTGAAATATAAACGAATAAAAATTTGGATTATGGGTCAACCTTGTTTCGGTTTTAAATTTTATAACCAAATCATTGCGGTTTCAGATTTCAAATAACTATTATGATATCGGATTTTGTATAAAGGTTATATATTGTCCATATTATGAATGTCTTTACTCAGGCAATCAAATACTTAAAAATTTAAATTATGATGAAACGCAACAAAATTATTAAATATCGGCGGTTCCATATGCGAACAATGGACGTTTAAGGGTTATATTAGATATTTAAGTATTTTCCTGATATTGTATAACATAACCTCGGTAATAGGATATTTGTGTTAAACGATCTATAGTTAAATTTGATAAGATTATCACTGTGATAATTTTGTATTTTTGTATATCGATTAAATATTTGGGAAAGAATATCAAATAATATTGAAGAGTTTCAATGCTTTACAAATACAGTTCTCTTTAAAATTTAACTATAGGTCATTGAACTCTCTACTTAATTAAAGAATAATATTTAAATCAGTCAATCCAAATATATATTTCGGCGGTATACATATATTTTTTAGACTATAATGCTCATACAACATTTTCTACAAAATGAAGCTATTTCTTAATTTTAGATCACAAATTCTTTTTTTTTACACTTTTTTTTAAATAACACAATTTTAAATAATCTACCTAATAAAATATGACAACTAATAACTTTCAAAGAAATAATTCGTCATTGAAGAAGTAAAGCTAATCAAATATATATTTTAAATTTAATAAGAACTTTGTATGAAACGTGATTTATTGAAATATTTCTAATCGTTCTTGACAATTATAGTGTCATTTGAAAACTAATTTGACAAACTTGGTAATGGCATTTTTGTTTTTAAAATAGATTAAATAAGTTTAGAAATATTATTGTACAACTTGTTAAAATATATTTTTTATACACCCAGAAAAAAATGCCCTCAAATCCCATTAAAATTGGTCAATAGGACAATTATTGATTTAATAGTATACAAAAAATAAATCTTTTCATATAAACTCAATGGAAATGTCATGGTATTTTCTAGTATTTAATGGTAGTTTCCGATTAAAATAATTATTTTTCCTATTGACTATTTTTAATAGTAAAATACGATTATTTACATAGTATTTTTTTCTGGGTGTAGTAGTTTTGATTAGCTTTACCACACAACGACGAATTGAGAGTTTAATTTGAAAATCCCTATTTCAAAAATAAATATAATTTTATACTTTAGTCAATTTCATAAAATATATAATTATATTTTGCCAAAACAAAAATCCTATGCATATTTTCAGAACAAAATCAATGTGGCTGATTCGTTAAAAAGTGCGACAAATTCTAGATTCACCGCAGCTTCACTCGTGAAGAGATACAATTTTTTCTTGTGGTCTCCATTATCACTAATGACGTCACACGCCTCATCATCAGTAGCATCACCGTCATTATCGTCATCATCATCATCGTCGACAACTACGTCATTAGCAACATCAACTGCATCGTTATCGACATCAAAATCTCCAACTGCATCAGCACTGACATCATCATCATCATTATTATCATCACGATTAGCAATATCATCAGCATTATCAGCATCATCAATATCATCATCATCAACATCATCAACAGCATCAACTGTTCCAAAGGAGTTATCATCCACGTCGGGTCACAAATCAAATACACATAATACGTTTGGGCCCTTAGGGTCTATTAGTAATGAATTGACTAATACTACAACAACAGTTACAACCACAACAACAAAATCCACGAATAATAATGCAACAACAACTACAATAAAACCAACAGTTACATCTACCACATTAAGTCAAAGTCCAAGAACTACTCCAACATCGACCACATCATCCGTACAATTTGCCGCAACACCCGCACCAGTAAATAAACCTTTAATAGTAGATTTTTTTTTGGTTTTGTTTTTTTGGTTTGGTTTTTCGTAGCCTACGGTATTTCCTTGTATACTTTTCTTTTGATTTAAATATTCAATATTTGTCCATAATTTGATTAATCTTTATCAAATGCATGATATTTAATTCTGATTTGCAAAACTTAATGAAATTTCAGAAGTTCAGCATCACTGTAAAATAATTTAAATATTATTTTTTTACATAAATATAATTTAAACCCGACAACATACACAGAAAAAAAATCATCAATATGATGAATTTATTCATACATCTTATGAATTTTTTCACCAACTGCCAGATTCATCATATTGATAACACCGTTCATTAAATGACATATTAAATGACATATTCATTATATATATGAAATTAATCGTACTATCGAATATCATAGCGAAGAAAGAAATATTCAATACATTGAATTTGTTCATAACATTTATGAATATAATATTTTATTACGAATTTTTCAAAAAAAAATAATTTAAGAAAATAATTCGAAAATAGTATTGTTGTAAAAATATTATTTAAAAATTATCCGAAATAAATTTTTTTCAAAAAAAAAAATTATCCGAAAAAAAAAATTTTTTTTGGAAAAAAAAAAAATGACCGAAACAAAAATTTTTTTTCGAAAAAAAAAATTATCCGAAAAAAAAAAATTGGAAAAATGTTAGAAACAAAAAATTACGAAAAAAACATTTTTAAAGACATTTTTTTTTTTATATATTTTTTATTATTATAACTTTTTATTAATAAAAAGTTGTAATTATAAATAAAAAAATGTCGATCAAGCATTATATAAGAAATAACATACAAGAACTACTTGAGAACTGAGAAGTACGGCAAAAAATGAACGAACAATAAATATTTTGATTGAAATTTGGTTTGATGAACATTCTTCAAAATGAAGTAAAATATGTTGTATTTTATGTTTTTGTTCATCAATATGATGAAACGTATTCTGCACATATAATTCTACATATTGAAGAACACTTTTTAGACAGTTACCAAGCGTTCTTCATATTTATGATAGCATTCATAACATTGATGGCATTAGTCATTAATATTATGAATGGCTCTTCAATACAATGAATCCTGGTTTGAAGAACGGAATTCATCATTATGATGTACATTTTTTTTTTTTTGTGTAGGGTTTAGTTGCACCAACCAACTCTTTGCCCAAACCACTTATTCGGTTCTCTCTTAGTCGGTTGTTATTGTCAAAACTAAGAGAGTTGTAGTTTAACTACAACCAATTTCGAAGACTTTTAGAACAATTTAGAAGAGTTTTTGAATAATATGGAGTGTGTATAGGCTAAAATTCCAAGCACCAACCAAATATGGCAATGCCGTCAAATAAATTTGTGGAATTTCCCGAATTTAAGGGACTGAAATTGGTTGTTACAACTAACTTTTTCGTTGTACAAACCTCTATCCAAAAGAGGAGTGAGTAAAAAAATGCCACACATAAGATATATTTTATAGAGGTATACGGAAACAAATGATTTGTCTCAGATTTTGTCCATTTTAACAGTCATTTTAAATTAGCATTGGGAAAAGATATTTGTGATGAACAATTTTATGTTGTCTCGGAGATATTCTTATATTAAATTGGCCTAAATAATTTAAAAATTTGAAACTCCATCTTAGAGAGGTTCCACAAAATAATATTCGTGTTTTAAAACGAATATTAGCAAATTTTCTATAATATTGTTATTCCATACATTTGATTGCACACTCTCAAAAGAAACATGATTGCCTCCATCCATATTCTGACGGCATCATTCAATGATTAAATTTATTATTGTGGTAATCATATATTTTTTTAAAGAGACCCTCGTGAATCATTGCATAAATCACTGCATGAAACGAATTCAATTTGGAACTAGGTCCTCACAAAATTTCGTTTCATTTCCCTCTAAAAAAGTGGTATATAAAAGAAAAAAAATGAATATTGATACCCATTTCATTGAAGAATTAAAGCATATCATAATTTATAAAAAGAATGAGAGCTAATTGTTCTCGTTCAGAAATATTTACAAATAAATTTATAACTTGAAAATACATTCTCCTAATAAGTAAATGTGAATGAAAAAGATTTTTTTTTCCTTTCGTGAATATAGTTTTACGAACTCTTCTCTATAAATATATATATTTTTCATTTTATTTATATGATTAACCCTTCGGAACGAAAATCCTGACTTAGCAGTATAATAGAAAATCATCAAATTTAGATAAACTGCGAGGTTTAAATTTCTCGAGGCCGTATTGAAATTTTCTACTTAGAAATGTAAAAATCAAAGAAAAAATGATGAAGTTCATATATCCCAATTTTCGATATTTTACCATATGAAAGATAGTTTTTTATACCCTACACTAAGAGTGAAAGGGTATATTCAGTTTGGTACGCCGTTTGTAACACCCAGAAGGAAGCATCTCCGGTATGGAAAAGTATATATATATATATATATCTTGATCAGCATGATCTCCTGAGAGCGATGTCCGTCTGTCTGTTGAAATCACTACTACTTAAAAAATTGAAGAGTTACATGGATGAAACCGATAATTTAGATTACGTATACTCCTACGCTGTATGTGCGAAAAAAATGGCTAGATCGGTCCATTGTGACCTGTGATCTGGCCATTTATATTCCAATACCTCATATACAATTTACATCTACAGCTCAATTTTACTGTATACGTGCTTAGGTAAACTTTTTTGGTCATATATATATTGAATTCATGCACAAATACATGAAAATAATGTTTTCCCTCGAAATGACTTGTGGTTCCCAACAAAAAATTGAAATTCGGTACACCTACCCATTTGTAAATATGGGTATCAAATGTATGGAAATTCTTCAGCGATTGAATGTTTGTAGTTATTTTCAGGATTCGTATTCCCTGGTGACCTATATACTACTTTGAATGGTAACCACACATGTGTGTAGGGTATTTATAGTCGGCTTGACCGACTATAATTTTGATAATACTAACTATAATAATAACACCTACTATAAAATGTCCCTAATTTAAAATTTTCCATCTTTCCAACTGGTTTAATATAAATATATACATAGCGACATGTTATAATTATCAATTAAAAATCAATTTTAATAGATTTTGTTTTGGATTATTCCAAAATTTGATTTTTAAATATAAAATAAACGTAATTCAATTGAATTCATTTTGTTCCAGTTATGTCAAACGAACTCAAAATATATTTTTAATTCATCAACGATATTTTATAATTGTTTCTACTATTTGAAAAGACTTTTATTACCCTAACAAAAAACACCTAGAGGTTCTAAAGCAAATTAGTACTTGTCATAAACATATTTTTGCATATTTCTATATTTTGTGCCTTTAAATCACGTTTAAAAATAATATTTACAAGAACATCGAATTATTCAATGAAATGGAAACCTTGACTTAATTTCGAAAACTATTTTAAGCATAGCATAATATGTAAAATTTGTCCGATCTCCGGTAATTTGTGCGTAAAATTGGCTTAAATTAAACATAAAAAAATATATTAAATATTTGCAAGAGTTTAATATGAAAATTGAGCGTAAATTGCATACGTGTGCCCATTCTAAAATCATACAATACAACAATAAGCCATTGGGTTGCATGTTGTGATTGCATTATTTTGATTGCATTCATCAAACAGCTACTACATATGATGCATAGTGGGTGCATTTTGATTTTAAACATCCATAATTTTAAAAAATTTATCATATTACAATTTTGTCTTTTCTTTTAACCATTGGAGTAACAGAAACAAACTAATTCTGTAATTTTAACGATTGAAGTTTTCAACAATTCTTCCCCGACAATACTTCCTCCATAATTCCGACAATTTCCAAGTAAAATCGCATACCATCAATTAATACTTTTCAATATCGTTTCGATATCTATAACGTTCAAAATATCAATATCGTTATAGTTAAATTTGTTTTTATCTAAATGCCTTATCTTTCACAAAAATGTTCGACACCAAAAATTAAAGTTGCATATTCTTCTGAGATTTGGGCATTCTAAGAACAATGGCGTTTTCAGTTTTTTGCCTACGCGTCTAGTTAACTGAATAGTTAATTCAACAAAAAAAACATGTTTTTAGGCATCCTATGGTCTGGTAAGCGTTCAATATAAAGTTTAAATTATTTCATTAGATCGAAAACATGCATAAAAATCAAGTATAAATAAAATGTTTACACAACACTAAGAGTGAAAGGGTATATTGATTTTGTTACGCCGTTTGTAACATCCAGAAGGAAGCATATCCGGTATATATATTCTTAATCAGCATGGACATCGAGTTAGCGATGTCCATCTGTCTGTCTGTCTGTTGAAATCGCGATAACAGAAAAACTAGAGGAGCTAGGTTAATGAAACTTCTGACAGTGAAAATGGGCAAAATCGGTTGACCGACCATTTATGTTCAAATACCACATATAAAATTTACATCTACAGCTGAATTTTACTTTATACGCGCTAGATACGCGCTAGATAGATTGGTCAAATATATATTGATTTTATTCTCAAATATATATTAATAATGTTAAGAAAGTATAAAAATGGTGTTCACATGGATACCGAGTAATAAATAGGGGAGACTGGAGCTAAGTCGACACTTTTTTTTTTGATGCTAATTTTGACCACCACATTAATGATATTAGTCGAAAATAATATTAATACAGATTATTTCATTAGCTAAAAATGTTCCATAAGCTGTAAAGATCTATAATATTTAGTTTCCACGAAACAAATGCAAATGCGAAACAACCTTTAAATCTTCTTCAGAAAATAGGCTGGGGTAAAGTCGACACTACCTACTTTTCTCGCGAATGCACATTTTCGCTGATATCTTTCAATTCAATTGAATTATATATTTCTAGATAAAACTATTCGTACTGTTTTATTCAGGTGCAGCGAAATTGATTTACTGACCATTAATCATATTGTTCACATTTTAGCTATTTTTTGCAATAACTTTTTAAATCATGGTCAAATGATTGACAAGTCTCCTTATGTTGTAAGAACGGACTATTTTGTAAATCTCATAGAACAAAAAAATGTCATCAATTGTATTTTCGCGGAATTTACTTTGACCAAATGGTTTTGTGACTAATTTACCCGACGAGGCTTAGTATAATTTTAAAATACAATTTTTACAACAACACTTCTTTGAATTATTTTCTATGAAATTTTTTTTTTATAAATTCATTAATATTACGAACAAATTCATCAATATGACGATTTAAATTCATTGTATTGAATATTTCGTTCTTCACTATGATGTTCGATAGTAGGAATAATTTCATATATATAATGATTGGTGGTATCAATATGATGAATTTGGTAGTTGGTAAAAAACTTCATAATATTTATAAATAAATTCATCATATTGATGATTTTTTTTTCTGTGCAGATATCAGACAAAATTTGTATATGCCTCACGGTAGCATTTTAGAATGAAACAATTAAACAAGTAGTAGATAAAAAATAAAGACACATATGAAATTATACTGCAGAACAAATTCTGATCATTTACGTCAGTTGCCAAAAACATGTTTTTACATTTCATTCCTTTCTATTACTTTAACTTCTTTAAAACTATCGGTAGCCAACGTTCTGCCTTTTCTGTCTATTTCAGACAAAATGCAGTTTTTCATTAAAAAAAAACTCTGCCTTTGTCTGCCGAAAGCCTAACGTAAATCTGTTAATTTCTTGTTTTAAAGTATGTAGCAACGTTTATCTTCATTTTTGCCCGCGTTTTTCCTTCTGTATTTGTTCTTTGGGAAAGTGTTTTTACTAAGTGAGCAAGTTCAAATTGTTTTCAGTTTTACAGGTTTTTTAGGTTTTACAAAAAAGATTCTTGAACTGTTGTAAAATCATTAAATATTATAATTTCGGACTGGGCTTAGTATTTCGAAAAAGTAAAAATTATATTATGGTATTACATTTTCAAAGACGTCTCTGATTCGGTTACGGTTTAAATTTTGCAAAAACTATATAAAACGATGTTTGAACCGTCATAGAATCGATAAATCTTCATTTGAATGCATTTTAATTAATTTTTTTTGCAAAGTTTAAACATTTCATCATCGGATATTCCGTAAACCTTGATTCAGTTCAGTTCTTAGAACTTTGCTCATTTTCCCCTATTACATCTACTGTTTCCACTGTGCTTTACCCATGAAATTAGATACCATTCTACGAATTCATTGATGGTAGTTTTTTTTTGTGTTTATATATTTTTATTTTTTATACTATTTGTTTATGCTACTTTTTATTATATTTTTATTTATTTAGTTAAACGTATTTTTTAATATTTTTTCAAATGCAGTATTTTGCGTATTCTGTTTGCCTCCATGTGCTGCTAATTTATTTAGTTGGCGTGTAGTTATTGTCATCACAAATACTATATTTTTTTTATTTGCATGGCAAGCATGCTTGTTTATTTAGGTTATGTTTTTTTTTTTTTCGTTCTTCTTCAACTGCCTCATGCACTCTACAGAAATTTGCATAATTTCGCATTTACGTTTAATTGGCATTTGCAACATTTTCTACGTCGCATCACGTGCCATCCTCACCTGACCGTCTATGACATTTGCACTGATTTTCTCTGTTTCGTTCCATTTCAGCCTCCATTGTACATCATAACGCCCACATATAGACGTTCCGAACAGTTGGCCGAACTGACACGACTCGGTTACACCTTGAAGCATGTGACGAATCTGTTGTGGCTCGTCATCGAGGATGCGAACAAGACCTCGGCGCTGGTGACGCAAACACTGAACCGCATCGGTGTGCCGTTCGAGTATCTTGTGGGTGAGTAATGTTTTAATGGAAACATAATATGATTGGGAACAACTTTTATGAGTTATCTATTTTTGAAAATTATTTTGACAATTGTAATATTTTATAAAAGCGGAAATCATAAAACTAATATTAAAATCCAACCAATACTGTGACAGTCACTAACGTTCTTATATTTTATGGTTACAATATGTTTGCTGCAAACAATTATTTTATGCTCTAATTTGATTATAGTAATCAACATTTTGTTTTATACCACATATTATATGAAAATAATAAGCAAAATCATGATAATAACCATTACGTGGCTTTTTATCATTTATATAAATTTACTACATTATAATATGTTTGCAGCAAGCAATTGTTCGGTGCATTATGTTAAAAACATTCTGTGCTTATTGTAATTTCGCAATAATTAATTATTTTGACAATCGTAATATTTTATAAAAGCGGATATCATAAAACTAATAATAAAATTCTTACAAAAAACAACACTGTCAGAGTAATTTACGTTGTTATATTTTATGGTTACAATATGTCTGCTGCAAACAATTATTTTATGCTACAATTCGATTATAGTAATCAACATTTTATTTTATACCATATATATTATATGTAAAATAATCAAAAACCGTGAAATAGCCATTATGTGGCTTTTTCTCATTAATATAAGTTTGCTACATTATAATATGTTTGCAGCAAACAATTTTTAGGTGTATCATTTTAAATATTATTCTCTGCGTACTATAATTTTGAAATAATTAAATAATAAACAGTTTTTATACAAAATAATCAGCTTAAATTAATGGATGTTCATAAAATTTACGATTAACATTAAAATATGTTTGCTGCAAACAATAGTTCAGTGCATTATATTAAAAACATCCTGTGCGTACTATAATTTTGCAATAATTAAATAATTCAAAGTTTGTAGCATAAAATACTCAGATTACATTTTTGAATGTTCATAAAATTTATGATTAACATTAAAATATGTTTGCTGCAAGCAAATTTTTCAAAGTAGCATATAAAAAAATATTCTCTGCATATTGCTCAATAGTTGAATAATTCAAAGTTTGTAGCAAACAATACTCAGAATTACATTATTGCATTAGAGAATCATTTACAAAATTTGAATGCCCATTATTCTTATATTTCGCGCCTGCCTCCCTGACAGCACCAATGCCCGAAGAATACAAAAAGACGAAAAAAGCCAAACCGCGCGGTGTCTCCAATCGAAATCGTGGCCTTCATTGGTTGCGACATAATGCCAGCGATGGAGTTTTCTATTTTGCAGACGATGATAACACCTACGACATCTCTATATTTGAGCAGGTTCGTTTTACATATAATTTTTTAAATGTTTGATTTATGTAATTTAAATTGATTTTTTTAGATGCGTTACACACAAAAAGTCTCAATGTGGCCCGTTGGACTCGTGACGAAATTTGGTGTCAGCAGTCCCATTATACGCAAGGGTAAAATTGAAGGTTTCTATGATGGCTGGATAGGCGGACGCAAATATCCTGTGGATATGGCTGGCTTTGCGGTGAGCGTTAAGTTTCTGCACGAACGTCCAAATGCCAAAATGCCCTTTAAGCCGGGCTACGAAGAAGATGGTTTCCTTAAAAGTTTAGCACCGCTCAATAATACGGAAATTGAGCTGTTGGCGGCGAATTGCACGGAGGTTGGTAGATTGTACAACAATTGTTAATTTAAGCATTGGTTTTAGTTATGAAAATAACTGATTTATTGATTATTTTTTATTATTTAAAAATCATTTTAATGCCGGTATAAAACAGAAATCATTTATATTCACAGAAAAAAAATAATCGACGTAAATATAGCAAACGATTTTAATTGCATTCATTAATCAATCAAATTTTAACAAAAAATAGCAAATGTTTTCATTAAATTAGTGAATTTCATTGCTAGACTGATTAATGAATGCAATTAATATCGGTTGCTATATTTACGTCGATTATTTTTTCTGTGTTGAATTTGAATATCGATTATTTACACATTCTTCTTAAGGGCATAAAAACGTCCCTTGATATGCGGTAAAATCACAAATCTATACACTGAAAAAAATATTTACCTAATTGAAGTAAAATGACTCCATTATTTCAAATTATCAAATTATTCTTTAATATTAACATTAATTTCTTTTATTTAAAGAAAAAAATTGCTGATTTAAAGAAAATTGTCATTGATTACAAGAAAACTGGAATTGATTTAAAGAAATTATAAAAAAATTATAAAAAAAATTAGCTGAATCATTCCCATATTTACTTCAAATAGGTAAATTGTTTTTTTGGTCATTATGTAAATAGTTTCAAAATATGTAGTATATCTGTCGATAAGTCAAAAGACCTCATTTGGAAACACAGTATCTTTTGACATTCTATGCCCCCATTTCTGACCTTAAAAATATGATGCATCTTAAGCTTTTAGTTTTAATTAATTCAAAAATTCTACTTCTTAAAAAATTTTTTTTTTTAACTTGTCCGTGAAAATCTGATCATATTCATGAAGCGGGCGCTACTTAGAATACTGCTATGTACTTTTTTTGAGTAAATTACGATATGGTATTCGTACCATGTGGTATATATTGGTATATATACGATACAATAGCACAGAAACGTCAATTTGTTGTTGCATCCCTTATAAAAGTGAAATACCACAAGTGTTGTATTTAAGAGTAGCCCTGAGGCATGTTTTTTAGTGTCGTATTTTGTGAAATGAAAAAAAAAGTGAAATTGAAAACAAATAGTGCACATATAATGTTAATTTATTTGTTTGTCGAGGAATATTTATGATAATTTTAAAAAACCCTAATTTTATAATAATTAACAAGCAGAAAATTGGTGCTCACAGTTCAATTGCCGTCTGTCGTATTCGTACAATGTCGTACCAATACCATGAAACTGTGAATACGCTATGTTATATTATTTGAATGAGGAACCACTTTGCAGTATATTCTAGCCTAAATTAATCAGAGTAAAATTTCAATATTATAACTGACTGAACAAGAAGAATTTTCCATAATAATACGAATGCCCCTAATCTGAAAATATTATTACATCATATCATATTCTGCTTATTCTTAGTTTTATCCAATTACGTAGAGTTTATGAGAAAAATTCGTATAAAAACGGCTATTTTTCAGTTATATTCAAATTTTAACAGTCTTGATAGAGCATATATTAAAAATGAGAACCGATACAAAATTGTTAGTAGTTTTCAACGTTAGTTTGAACTATGCTCTACATAACCATACATCATTTTCTTATTTATCATAGATTCACAAAACTAAAAAAATAAATTCTAAAAAAATAAATATTTCTCGAGTTTATATTCGAATATTTTAAAAACCTATCGAAATTATAGTATTTATTGGTATATTGTAATTGGTCTTAATAATTGAAAGAAAAATTGCGTTTACACACAGAGAAAAAAAATACTGTATTTAAGTATGAAAAGACTTAGAATAGCACCATCCCAAATTGGACTTACATTAAGTCTGCACAGACTTAAGTTAAGTTCGCACAGACTTATATTAAGTCCGTACGTACTTAATATAAGTCTGTGCGGACTTAATATAAGTCCTATTTGGGATGGTGCTATTCTAAGTCTTTTTGATACTAAAATGCAGTAATTTGTTTTTTCAGTGCAGTTTTTTGAAAATCTGGTTGTGTAAGGGACTGTAATTTTTTAATTCTAAAAAGTAGATGAAAAGGTCTTGAAAATTCGAGAGCTATTTTCTTAAAAACGTTACGGAATAGAAAAAAACGGAGCATGCAGTTAAAATCAGCAATCGCGAATTATACAGAATTGATGTATGGAATGTCTATGGCAAACATTTTGCTCTTTTTGTTGAGTAGTGGTTATTAAATACATTATTTTATTTTAAATTTAATTTTTTTATTTGTTTGTATTTTATTTTTTGTTTTATTCTTTTTCTTAAATTTTGTAAGGGCCATTCCACACCAAATCGACCAAAAAAAGTCAAATTTGAGATTTTACCTTTTCGATCTTAAAACTTTTGGCAACTGATAAAGGGTATCGACCAATGCACTAAACAATTTTTTTTTATTTATTCCGACCACTACTTCCAGAGATACAGTGGCTCAAAGATGGAAAAAAGTGGCAAAAATCACTTTTGTGCTGTTGTTCATATTTAAATATCTCTTGAACTAGAAATGCTAGAAACTCCGTTAATGGCTCGTTTTAAAGCTAATAGAACAAGCTTTTAGAAAAATTAAGTTGTAATTTCCAAACGGTAACATGTGGCCCGTGGTCATTATCCTTGCACTTCAAAATTGATGTCCTTAAAAAGGACCCTTTTTAAAATTCTGAAAAAAATCCTAAGTTTTCGTCAATTTATTATAAATGTTCATACAAAATTTCAAGATGGTATTTTGATGGCATCATATTTTAAAAAATTATTTAGTGCATGTCTCGATACCCTTTATCAGTTGCCAAAATTTCATTGAAATCGAAGAAGGTGAGTTCCAACCGCTGGTCGAATTGGTGTGGAATGGCCCGTATATTTTATTTTTATTTTATTTTTGGTATAATATTTCATTTCTTTTGCAGATTTTAACGTGGCACACGCAGACCAAAAAGAATGGCGCGGCGCAGGCGCTCAACATGACAAAATATAGTGATACGAATCTAGTTAGCATAGATAAGAATTTAATTCGCACATAAAAATAGTTCCAGACAAAGACAAAACTTATACCTAATATAAAAGAAGAAGCAGAATAACAAAGAAAAATTCAAAAATTTTAATATCTAAATAATCGAAAACTACCAAAGAATACAAAAAAAAAACAAAACTAATATTAAAAAAAAGCGTTTAATAATAAGTATTAAGCACAAAGTGTTGACCTTCTATAAAATATACATATATTATATAATTATGTAAATTCGATTATGTATTTATGAGTGTGCATTGTATATATATTTAGGCTATTTTAAAATATAAAACTAATTTAAAAAAAAAAAAAAATTTTAAAATAAAAACTAATTTTAAAATAAAAACTAATTTTAAAATATAAAACATTACATTATAATTGATTAAATTTAATTTAGTTTAAAATTTAATTAACTAGTTTTAAGTTTTTACAAATGATTTAATGCTGTACTGAAAAACCACACTGTCAGGGTCTTTTGTTTCGACTAAGAGAAGTACTTGAAATGATTAAATATAAATTTTGATAATGCAAAAATTATTATAAGTTACACAACTATATATTAAAAATACTTTATGCTAAAATTGAATCTAAGTTTGGAAGCTATTAGAATTTTTAGTAATATTATGTAGATACAAAAAGTATAAAATCCTATTAACAATCTATGCAATAGACCTATGGAGCTAAGAATCTACAATCATTAACACAGAATTATATTATATCGTATATTATATTCATGAACTTACTTTCAAAAAGGTTACACCCAGAAAAAAATACTATATAAATAATAGTTTTTTACTATTAAAAATAGTCAATAAGATAAATTATTATTAATCGGAAAATACCATTAAATACTAGAAATTGCCATTGAGTTTATATGAAAAGATTTTATTTTTGCATACTATTAAATCAATAATTGTCCTATTGACCAATTTTAATGGGATTAGAGGCAATTTTTTTCTGGGTGTAATAATACGTTTACCAAAATCCAAATATTTTATTAAATACTGAGAATATCTATCGTATGGCACTTAAACTTTTCTATGTTTGCTTCCAAAATATGTTAAACTCAGAAAAATACCATAAAATTTCATTAAAAAAAAGATCGATTATTGATTACTACTAAATGAATAATCGATCTACAAAAAAATCTATCAACAAATATATTTTCTCATAAATTCAAAAAAGTATTGAATGATATTTACCGACTTTAATAATAATTTATCAAATTGACTAATTTTAATAATAAAAATCTATTAATTGTATGATATTTTTTTTTTAGTGTGATAAGCTGCCTAAAAATTCTACACAATTTAATAACCTGCTATACGTTTTTCAAAAACTTTCTTTTATTAGTGTGTTTGCCGGAAATATAACCGATATACTACTGAAAACTGACAGAAAATTTAGTCTCCGTAGTATTAAATAAAATTTTGGAAGTTTAGAAGCAGTTATTCGAATTATTTTAACCAGACAAAGATGTAGTTTGAATCAAAAATATAAAAGTAAAAATATTAAATTCCACAAAACTTGACAACCTGCTTAATACTCCAAAAATCTTACAGTTTGTTTGCCGGAAATTTGCCTGAAATATTCATTAAAATAATACAAGAAATTTTATATCGGGAGCAACAGACAAAATTTTTAGTAGGGTCGAGGCAGTTCAGAAACATTTTCTCGTCATATTTTAATCAGACAAAGGCAGAGTTTGTATCAAAAACTGTCTGTTTTCTGCCCATTTCCAAAATATTCCTTGAATCTGCCATTAATATGCCATCAAATTTTACAACTTCCCAAGATATTCCATATAGCTGTGCGTTTGCCGGGAATATGCGCGAAATATTCCTGAAAAATTACAGAAACTTCGTCTCGGGCACCAGACAAAATTTTTGGCAGGGTCGAGACAGTTCAGTTCGGAATTTGTATCAAAAGCTGTCTGTTTTCTGCCCATTCCCAAAATATGCCTTGAATGTGCCATTAATATGCCTTCAAATTTTACAACCTGCTATACACTTCTCAAGATATTCCATTTAGCTGTGCGTTTGCCGGGAATATGCCCGAAATATTCCTGAAAAATTACAGAAATTTCGTCTCGGGCACCAGACAAAATTTTTAGTACAGTCGATGCAGTTGAGAATTTTTTTTTTCAACATATTTCAAGCAGACAAAAGCGGAGTTTGTATCAAAAGCTGTCTGTATTCTGCCCGTTCCCCAAATATGGCGTGAAACTGACATTAAAATGCCATCAAATTTTACAATCTGCTATAGACTAGCCAAGATAATCCAAATATCCAAAAAATCCGTTTGCCGGGATTATGCACGAAATATTCCTGAAAAATTACAGAAATTTATTCTCGGGCACCAGACAGAATTTTTAGTAGGCTCGAGCCAGTTCAGAAACATTTCCTCGACATATTTTAATCAGACAAAGGCGGAGTTTGTGTCAAAAACTGTCTGTTTTCTGCCCATTCCCAAAATATGGCGTGAATCTGCCATTAAAATGCCATCAAATTTTACAACCTACTATAGACTACCTAATATATTCCATTTAGCTGTGCGTATGCCTGAAATATGCCCGAAATATTCCTGAAAAATTACAGAAATTTCGTCTCAGGCACCAGACAAAATTTTTAGTAGGGTCGAGGCAGTTAAGAAATGTTTACTTATTTATTTCAAACAGACAAAGGCGGATTTTGTATCAAAAGCTATCGGTTTTCTGCCTGTTCCCAAAATATGCGTTGAATCTGCCATTAAAATTCCAAAAAAATTACAATCTGCTATAAACTACCCAAAATATTCGATTTATTTGTATGTTTGCCGGAAATATGCCAGAAATATTCCTAATAAAATTCCAGAAATGATGTCTCTGACATCAGATACAATTTTTGGAAAGTTGATGCAGTTTGGAAACATTTTTTTTAATATTTCAAACAGACAAAATCGGAGTTTGTATCAAAAGTTTCCTGTTTTCTGCCTGTTCCCAAATTATGCCATACAATTTTATAATCTGCCGCATGCTTCCCAAAAATCTTAAAAAAATCTGCTTTTAAAAGCATATTTTGTGAAATAGACAATTTTTGACTAAAACTTCGGCATTATCTGCTCAAAATCTATCGACAAATGTGTCTAAACTGCCTCGACTTTGCCATTTTTCTTTAGGAATGTTTAGCACAGGCTAAACCCGTAATATATCATAAAAATAATATCTGATATTGGAAGTTTTAATTCTATATCGACGATATTTCTTCTATTTATTTAAAGAAATAAATTGTTCCCTGGATTACTGTAGTAAAAATATACCATATTTCAAATTGAGACAAAATATATGACGTCCAGTTATTCACTTGAAGCTGTTATGTGAAAATATGGAACATTTATGTATCGGCCACTATTATTTAGTTTCGAAAAAGGCTTATTTTACAGCAAGTTATCGATTTAAAACGAAACGAAAATGAAATTGTCATAAAGCGTCAGAAATTCCAGTGAGATAATTTTTAGAGTTGTTCATTTCGACATCAAAATTGTTTTATTTAATTAAAAAATATGAATTCACTGGAATTTCTGATCGTTATTGATGATGAATTCGTTCTCGTTTCGATCATCCTATTGATGAAATTTACATCTTCCTGTGAATGGTCTTACTAGATTATTAGAATAAATTCTTAGAGTCTCTGAGTCTTTCATGTAAAACTTTAATATTACACATTAAAATTATTCATTCAAAATCAGTCAACTATCAAATTAATATTGATGAACGAATACACAGAAAAAAAAAATAATCGACGCAAAAAATTAGCTTTTCTTCGTTTAATCAGCAATTCCGTTTGCTAATATGAATATTTGTACGTCAATGCAGCAAATATAATTGCAGAAACTGAGCTGACGAATTAATTTTCTGGATTGACGTACAAATATTCATATTAGCAAATATAATTGCTGAATTAACGAAGAATAGCAAAAGTTTTCATTAAATTAGTGCATTTCATTGCAGGATTGATTAATGAATGCAATTAATGTCGGTTGCTATATTTACGTCGATTATTTTTTTCTCTGCACATAAAATGAAAAGTTATTAATTTTTAAATTAAATACAATAATGATAAATTGAATTTAAATACATAAATCCATATAATTTTTTCTGTGTAGGTTTTTTTTTTTAGAGAAAACGCTAAAAAAATGGTAAATTGAAAAATTTCAATTACGAAAATTATAAATACGTTGTCATTGTTACTTCTACTATAGAGCTTGACATGATTTGACGTTTCTAAACGAAATTAATTTATTCGGAAAGTAGGTACTTCTTGCGTGTTTCCGCAGAATTGGTATGTTGTAGGAAATGCTATATATGGGACATCTACTGACTGGTAATTGCTTTCTCAATCATTTTCAATATTTTGACATAATATTATAGTTAATGTAGCACATGCTGTAGACTTGAGTACTTGAGAGACGAATTTGTTGGAGTTTTAGAAATTCGCCATGCGTGTAAAAGAAAATCTATGCGTGTTAGGAAAAATCGCGTGTCAGAAGGAAACATATGCCATATGCAGACTTGAAGTTTTTTTTTTTTTGGAAATGTTTGAAATATATTAGTGTCTACTCTACACACGCTCAATGGTTGGCATATGAAGAATTTATTAATTATTGCACTGTTTTTTTTAGTGTGTGTTAGAAATTGAAAATTAGGAAATAAACTATGGAAAATATTCTTAAGTGTGAAAAGTACTTTTTTAAATTGTGGCTTAAAAAGGCACAACGTTTCTATTAGACATTTGTAAATTAAGTTATTTAATAAGAATTGTGCATGCTGTCAAAATCAGCACAATCAATAAATATTTTCTTATTTTGTAGACTTGAAATTTTTGGTTTATTCTTTTTATAAATTCTTAATTATTTTATAATACTCATGTTGTGGTAAATGGTTGTGAAGAGCACAGCAAAAAATTGTGCAAATCTGAAGAGTTCAAGGTTGAATGAAGTTCCAAACTTTAATGTCTGATCAATTTAGGCTAGGCCTAACTTTTATCACGGCGAAAAAATTTGGAAATTTTCACAAATTAAGCGTTTCATTAATTTTAAGAGTATTTCTCAAGATAATAATATTATTTTACTTAAAAATAATTCCAATATCATTCAATCATATCAAATTAAATATAAACATTTTCTTATAAATATTTTTAATAAATATTTATCAAAAAATGTTTTGAAATTTTGAAAATATACAGGGTGGTTAAGAAATGCATACTACTGACATAGCCTATTGAAGACAATTTGTTATAAAGTATAATCTGTTATTAAATGAATATCAGTTTTTAACTCATGTTTTAGAAAATTAAATTACCTTTCCAATGGTGTATAACATATTCGAACCCCAGGATTTCTTCCTTTTGAAAAAGGTACGCCAATTGGAAATTTACAAAAATAAAAATGCAAATTTTTACTTTGTCATTGATTTTCTTAAAATTTCGTTACGAATAACCACATTTTTCTAATTTACAATGATAGACCAGATCATTCCCAGTACTTTCAAACCAATTACAGGGATTTTAACTGAAATAAGTAAACAATGGCTCTTGTGATTTGTTTGTTGAAATTAAAAAAAATCGAAATCATTTTAAACATTTATTAATATAATATTAAGTATCACATTACTTTACAAAACATATTTTATGATCATATTTCCAAACATTATAATGTTTGGCCACTGTTTAATTATTTCTGCAGCATTTCTTATCAAATTAATATCCCTGTGATGGATAAGAGAATACTGGGAATGAACTGGTCTATCATAATATATTTTAAAGATTGGTTGGATCCGTAAAGAAACATTTTAGAAAAGGAAGAAATCATGAGGTTCAAATATGTGATATATCATTATAAGCAGGGTTCACACTTTACCGCAGTGTAAAAGTAGCAACTCAGAATTAAAAAGGTGCTATTTATGGGCAAAATATAGCACAATTTGTTTTTTTTTGTGTAATGTACACACAGAAAAATCCGCTTTTGGCATGAGGTTGGAAGAATGAAAAAGTTAGTTGTACCAACTAACTTCATTTGGTTGAATCGAGTGGTTTACATACCTAAATCCAACTTATTCAAATCTCAAAAATTATTTTATTTGATCTAATTTGTGATAAAATGACTCCGTTAAAACATTTTACTATTTATAGGGGTCGGTTTGTATCGATCATAACATTGCTGTATCTTATTAAATTTTCAAAAATACAAAAAATTTGAAAATGTAAAAATGTGTAAATTACAATACAAGATTTACCTTTAGGATTAAAAAAAACGTTAAAAATTTTAATTTTTTTGTCATATAATCTATATATATAAAACTCTCGGTCCGTCTGTCAGTCTGTCGGTCTGTCCGTTTGTTCCAGCATCACGACTAAACCGCTGAACCGATTTAACTGAAATTTTGCACCAGGAAACTATAGAGTCCGGAGGGTGTCATAGGCTATATATGGGCGGGATTGGACAAAGGGGCGTGGCACCTCCAATACAACCTAAACTTACAAAACGATATAACTCGGCACTTTCACCAGCTACGAACATGAAACAAAAAACTCAAATACAACAAAAAAAAATTAAAAGCCAAAACACAAAATCAAAAGCAAAAATCAAACACAAAAACAAAAGTAAAAGCACAAAACTTAAGCAATAACTCAAATACAACAGAAAAATAAAAAAAAGAGAGAAAACAAAATCAACAACACTAAAATTCACCACACTAAAACTCACCTTACTAAAATTCACCACACTAAAACTCACCACACTTAAATTCACCACACTTAAGTTCACCACACTAAAACTCAACACACTAAAATTCACCACACTCAAATTCACCACACTCAAATTCACCACACCAAAACTCAACACAATAAAATTGACCACACTCAAATTGACCACACTAAAACTCACCACACTATAACTCACCACATTGAAACTCACCACACCAAAATTCACCACACTAAAACTCAAAACACTAAAATTCACCACACTCAAATTCACCCACTTAAACTCACGAAACTAAATTTCACCACACTCAAATTCAACACACTAAAGCACACCACAATAAAATTCACCACATTAAAACTCACCACACCGAATCTCACCACACTAAAACTTCTACTAGGAAAAACTCTACGGGGATGAATTCTACGGGAAAGAATTCTACGGGGAAGCACAGTCTGAGAAAAGTTGTTTAGTTTGGTTTCGGTTACTACATTTATAAAACCAATAAAAAAGTCCACAGCAAAACACGGGTTCCTTATATAAATAATAAAAATGTTCTTTATATTAATAAAATTGCTCCATATCCTTGCATTCACAAAATCTTTGCACGAGTCGTGTACGGGTCCAGCTAGTGACCTATAACTCTGGTTGTTCTAAACCAATTTCAATTATTTAAATGGTTTTTCTAGCTAAATGTGTTGGTATATATTTTTTGTGTTATTAGAAGTTGATAAATACAAAAACCTGAAAAGTAGTACATTTTATAAAAATGTACTAACATTCATCGGAAATGTAGCAAAAAAAAAATCTGCTACTGTATAGGTAGTAGAATTTGTCAATTTAAATTAAAAAATAGTTTGATTACGTATACTACTTATGTATATGAATAAAAATACAAAATTTGAATACCCTATGTTTGGTATTTTCCAACTTATATGACCTAAACAAATTCAAAACGCGGATTCAATTAAGTCGACAATGACCCGGTAGATTTTAAAAGTTCAACTGAAAGATTAAACAAATCTGCCTGATGGCTTTCTTGGATTTTAAAAATAATATTATTGAAACAAATGGGGGCAATTCAAATGCGTAACATTCAATGAAATTTCCTAAAACGCGGATTCAAATAATTCGTTAATGGACCAGTAGATTTTAAAAATTCAAGGCTCTTCATTAGGTTACACAAATCTCCTTGACGACTTATTTGTGTTTTAAAAAAGAAATATTATCTTGAAAAATTGAGCTTTTTTCAAAGACTTTAAAAAAAAAAAAAAATCATAAAAAAGTCATTAAGAAGATCGGCTTAGCCTTTAAGAAGAGCCTGGAATTTTTAAAATCCATCGACATTTTTTGAAATTCTAGCATATTTTAAACGTTTTATTTAAATAAGAAACTTTTAATTAAGTTCAAAGCACAATTCATAAATAATATAATAAAATATTATTTATTTTAATAATAATATTTAAAAGATCCTTTGACAGTGTGGCAACAAAAATGGTTTACTGATTTTTATCTATAGATAAAAAGTAACGCATATCGTATTCATAGAACGCAAATGGCACAAACTACACTAAAGTATGTTTGAAACCTACTTTTATATAATTATTTTGTACTTAAGTATTTTTATTTTAAGCTCTAATTGAAATTAAGTGTATGCATGAAACCATATTTTAATTATTTAATTTTAAAGATTTTTTTAATAAAAAAAAAGGAAAAGTTTAAAAAAAATTCCAAATTAATACATTTAATATTTTAAAATTCAAATAAAATTTAAATAAATTTATAAACTTTGTAATTAAAAATTAACGAACAAAATTTAGTACGTTTAAACGATACATTTAAACACTTTAAGGACACGTTTATACGCCTATAATTCTTAATTAAAACAGTCGTCCTGTTCTTGTTCTTGCACTCTTGGACTTGCTCTTCCACAGGAACATATCGTCGTTGTATAACTAAAAGTCACCAAATACATGTTTATGAAAATCTTAAATTTCAGATTTATTGGTAATTATTACAAAAAGTAATTGATACATTTTTAAAGTTGAAATACCAATTGATAGATTCACATTTTCTTATCATTTGGTACAAATATTGAGCTCATCGATCATAAATTGAAAGATATATAAAGGTTTTTGTAAAGGAACAATTGGCATTTTGAAAATGTAGTTGGTGACTTTTAGTTCTACAACGACGATATGCTATTGTTCCAATGTCATTTATGTTCTTGCAATATTTTTTTTTGAAATGAAACTAAGAAATAACAAAAAAAAAATCTGTATGAGAAAAAAAATCTTTTCGGTAAGAAAAATCTTACACGAAATTAAAAAATCTGATCAGATAACATTTTTTTCTACCGGCAATTAAAAAATCTGACAAAATAGATTTATGAAAAAGTTGGTTGTACCAACTAACTTCATTCGGTTAAATTGAATGGTTTACAAATTTGCTGGCAGAACTGCCATATTAGCATATACACATGAAATATTAGTCCATACACACTCCTAATGGTTCTAAATCTGTATTTCAATTCAAAATTGGTTGCAGTACAAACTGCAATTCTTTTCATTTTGACCATAACAACCGACTAAGCGGTTGAGAGAACCGAATAAGTGGGTTGGGCAAAGAGTTGGTTGGCGCAACAAAACTCTATTATCTGTGTACCATTAAGTATTTAATGGGATATTTTCTTCTGAGTGCATGAAATTCTTGGTCGTGCTGCAAGATTTAGTAAGAACATTTACATTTTCAGCTCCTGTAAAAAAAGATAGAACAAGCTGCAAGAACAAGAAATTTAATCATCTGGATTAATGTTTGAATGCTAACATATTTATTTTAAATCGTTTTGATGTGTCGTATAAACGTGTTGGGGCATTTAATAAGTGAAATATAAATAAAATATTTTTGATATTTTTAATGAACGCACATTTTAGTTGATTTAACAAAATATATATAAATCAAATAAAATAAATAAAAAATAATGTATTCAAATAATTAATTATAAATGTTAAGCTTTATCGGAAATAAATATTGTGACAAATTTTTTGAACCGAACTAAAATTTTAAGATGGAAATAAATTCTTTTTTACCACAAAATTTATGTTAGAAGAAAACTATTTCTGGTCATTTTTAATTCCGATAGTGCTATTTATGTTAATTAAAACTTATAACAATTTTCTGTATTTCGAAACTAACGATAAAACGAAAATTTCACGTTATTACTTCGTCGTACGAATTTGGATTCTATTTTCCACTTTCTATATTTCGAAACGAACGACGAAATGAAAATTTGACGTCAAAATCTCGTCACACAAATTTTTATTTTAAGTTATTTGAAATTTAGATTTTTTTTAAATTTACGTTACTTTTGTCTAATAGATATACGTTTCGAAATACAGAATGAGACACTTAAATAAAGAAAATAAAAATGTTTAAAATACAATTTTAAAAATACTTTAATTTATATATATTTAAAAATAAATTAAATAAACTAAATGAAAAACTAAAAAGTTAAGTAAATTTTGTACATTTAATAAATCAATTAATTATATATTCATTAACAAATCTAATCTTTTTAAAATAAATGTAGTCATTCGTATTCTGAAGCACTTTGTAGCGAAAATATGAATCTGAGTCTCTACTACGACAAATGTTTAGCTATTCTAGAATCCGCGTGGAACGGAAATGTAACATTGAAATCAACAGTTTTATGTCAAATGTAGACAAATATGTACACATTCCATTCTGCACGAATACGACGAATACGAGCTATTCGATTTGATACGGATCATAGAATAGCTAAATCCGAACCCAAATGAAAATAAATCGGGTGAAATTCATTATTTTCGGAACCACTCCACCTATTTCAAAAATTTTAAAAATGTTATACAGAGAAAACTTGAGAGAACTTAAGTTTTGATATTAGAGTTTGTATCTTTAATGGTTATGGAGATAAAAATCAGTAAAGATGTTATCCGATTTTTAAAAAAGTTATACGATTTTTAAAAAAGTTATCCGATTTTTAAAATTCTTTTGTTTATGAAAAGCTTACATTGAGATCTAAAGAAAATGCGCTTACTTGAGAAAATATCTTGTTTAGTTTTAAAGATATAGACTGGAACATGATTTTTTTTTTTAATTTTTGAAGACTTTACTTTACATATTTATACATAGAGTGTACATTTTATCATGAAATCAAAATATTTGTATGGGACTTTTATAAACAATTAACACATAAATCATAAATGGTAACGTGTTTTTAAATATATCAAGTGGTTTAGTAAATATAAAATTGTAAATTCGAAATTTTTTTTGTTTTCCATTTTTTTTTTTATTTTTTTTGGAAAATTTGGAAAATCCAATTTTAAAACTTAAGTTCTTTCAAGTTCTCTCTGTACAACACTTCTTAAATTTTTAAAATCGTCTGAGTGGTTCTGGAAATACTGAATTTCACCCGATTTAAGAGCGTTTCCGCACACTGTGCTTCAGAATAGGGTGGATTAACTAAGTATTTCCGAATTATTGAGAATATGACATTGTGAAAATTAATAAAAATAACAAATACTATAAAAAATATCAATATTTTAAATAAGAAATAATTTAAATTTAGATAGGCTAACATTTAAAATATACAACTATTATTATATTATATACTTATTATATTATTATTATGATTTTAACATAATATTTCTGATACAAAAAAATTCTCCTATTCGAACCAATTTAAGATAATCTGTAAATAGATATATATATTTTAAAAGAAAAACTATTAAAATCGATAAAAACGATTCTGGCAAATAACTAAAAACATTCAATACCTTATAAAAATAACAATAAAATGAAAAATTCAGAATTTCAAATATTTTTTGCTAAACCTAAAATAAAATAAAACAATTTCAAAGAGAAGCTCATATGCGTTGTATTTTTTTGTTTTTTTTTTCATTTCTTTTTAATAGATATTACAAAAGCTTAAGCATCTTTTAATTATATTATAGATATTAAATGTTTATTGAGAGGTTTTCTTTTTTAAATCTTAATAGCCACAACTTATTTTTTATTTCTCATTTTTATTTTAGATTCTTTATGGTACTGAGTACTTGATTCCTTACATTTTTACTTTTGGGAATTATTGAAGATTGAAAATGGTTTGATTTTTATAATTTTGTATTCTATATTATTCTAGCATGTTTCAATTTTCGTTCGAAAACTTATTAATATTTCAATTCAATTAAATTTACAGAAATATTCGAAACCTTAAAAATTTGAATTTCTAGTGAACATCATAATTTTAATTTACAGAAACAGAAAGAATATTGGGCATGTTCTTAAATTCACTTTCGATTGACATTCAAATTCCACAAAATTTAAACAGTTTTCAATTGAATTCAATTGAAAACGAGTGAAAACGTTTTATGTTGATGTAGAATTCGATTCGTTTTCAATGGTTTTCAATCGTTTTCAATTGAATTCAAACTGTTTAAATTTTGTGGAATTTGAATTAAAATCAAACTGTTCAAATTTTGTGAAACTTGAATTTCAATCGAAAGTGAATTTAAGAACATGCCCGATATTCTTTATAGTACCTACCAAGTTTCTGTAAATTAAAATTTAGATGTTCACTAGACAATCGAATTTTTAAAGTATCCAATATTTGCGAAAAATTCAAACTTTTGTTTGCACAGATTATTCAAATTTTTACATATTTTTCAGATTCACTTTATTAAATAACATTTCGTAATAAAATTCAATTTCGTCTTTTTGAAGTTTTCACTAAAATTTTTTATTACGAAAAATTTATTTTAAAAAATTATAATAATTAAATAAATAAAAACAATTTATAAAAATTAAATTTAACCAAAAATAAATTAAAATTATTAAAAATCAAAATTTCCAATAAAAAATAAAAATTAAATTAAAAAAAAATAATAAAATCAAAATTTCCAAAAATAAAAATAATATAAAATTTACGCTAAATATACAACTCAAAATTTCATAAAATTGAAATTTCCACTCAAAATTTTAATGAAAATGTAAACTTTTAATAAAATTCAATTTTCTCCTCAAAATTTTAATTTCTCCTCAAAATTTAAATTTCTCCTCACAATTTAAATTTTTTCTTAAAATTTAAATTTCCTTTCAAAATTTAAATTTCTCCTCAAAATTCAATTTCTTCTCAAAATTTAAATTTCTTCTCAAAATTTAAATTTGTCCTCAAAATTTAAATTTTTCCTCAAAATTTAAATTTCTCCTCAAAATTTAAATTTCTCCTCAAATTTTAATTTTCTCCTCAAAATTTAAATTTCATAAAATTTAAATTTCTTCTCAAAATTTAAATTTCTCCTCAAAATTTAAATTTCTCTTCAAAATTTAAATTTCACCTCAAAATTTAAATTTCTCCTCAAAATTTAAATTTCTATTCAAAATTTAAATTTCTCCTCAAAATTTAAATTTCTCCTACAAAATTTAAATTTCACTTCAAAATTCAAATTTCTCTACAAAATTAAAATTTTTCCTCCAAATTTAACTTTCTCCTCAAAATTTAAATTTCTCCTCAAAATTTAAATTTCTCCTCAAAATTCAATTTCTTCTCAAAATTTAAATTTCTTCTCAAAATTTAAATTTGTCCTCAAAATTTAAATTTTTCCTCAAAATTTAAATTTCTCCTCAAATTTTAATTTTCTCCTCAAAATTTAAATTTCATAAAATTTAAATTTCTTCTCAAAATTTAAATTTCTCCTCAAAATTTAAATTTCTCTTCAAAATTTAATTTTCTCCTTAAAATTTAAATTTCTCCTCAAAATTTAAATTTCTCCTCAAAATTTAAATTTCTCCTCAAAAATTAAATTTCTCCTCAAAATTTAATTTCCACCTCAAAATTTAAGTTTCTTCCCAAAATTTAAATTTCTCCTCAAAATTTAAATTTCTCCTCATAATTTAAATTTCTTCTCAAAATGTAAATTTCTTCTCAAAATTTAAATTTCTACTCAAAATTTAAATTTCTTCTCAAAATTTCAATTTATCCTCAAAATTTAAATTTCTCCTCAAAATTTAAATTTTTCCTCAAAATTTAAATTTCTCTTCAAAATATAAATTTCTCCTAAAATTTTCAATTTCTCCTCAAAATTTAAATTTCTCCTCAAAATTTAAATTTCTCTTCAAAATTTAAATTTCTCTTCAAAATTTAAATTTCTCCTATAATTTTCAATTTCTCCTCAAAATTTAAATTTCTCCTCATAATTTAAATATCTGCTCAAAATTTAAATTTCTCCTCAAAATTTAAATTTCTACTCAAAATTTAAGTTTCTCCTCAAAATTTAAATTTCTCCTCAAAATTTAATTTTCTCCCCAAAATCCAAATTTTTCCTCAAAATTTAAATTTCTCCTCAAAATTTAAATTTCTCTAAAAATTTCACTCAAAATTTCAATTTGCACTGAAAACTCAAATATTCATCAAAATTTAAATTTACATTAAAAACTCAAATTTTCACTCAAAACAAAAATTTGCACCCAACCAAAAATTTTAAATTAAAATTTTCACTCAAATTCTAATAATAATTACCAAGAAAAATTCAAAATTTCATTCAAAAATAAAAAAAAATCCCCAAAAACTTAAAATTTCAAACAATCATTGTTCCCAACGTTTCGGTTTCAATCCCTTCTGCTTATTTATTGCGTATTCATGCTGAACAAATAGCTCAACATCGACGGCTGCACATGGTAACGTATCTGTGCCTCCGCCCACTTGGTGTTGATCAAACGCTGCAACGGCGTATTCAATATGCCCTCGTCCTTTGCAGCGCCATCATTAGTAGCACCACCACCTCCACCTGCTGCGCCCACCGCCAAAGAGTTGCCGCCGCCGCCAATCTGGCTGCCACCGCCACTGGCAACGCCTGCTGCCAGTGAGGCACTACTGTCGATATTTGTTGACGCCTGACGCTCCAACATGCCGCTGGCCGCTTCGTTATGCGACCGATTATCGATTGTCATGGCGATCTGGTGTCCCGAACAGCTGTAGTAATTAATGTCAAAGCGTGATTCGGCATGATAGTTGCGCAATAATTCCGGATTACGATTGTAGATGACACCATAGTGTCCGGCACAACTGGTTATCCAGATGGGAAAGTTGGGCGTCTTGAGGCGAGAGCCCGGTTGACGTGATGCGGCAACCGAGGACTGTAAGAGAAATATGCAAATGTTGGAAGAAACAAATCTAAAGGAACTTGGAGAATGACCTATGAAATATTTAAGAAACACTTAATAAACATTTGAGTACATTTTTAAGAAACTCTTTGAGATACCCTAGAGAAATAACTGCAAAACACTTGGTAAGCATTTGAGAATCATCTGAAAAACATTAAAAAAAGGACACATTGATAAACACTTTAAAAACACATAACAAACAGTTGACCTTTGATAAAAACATGAAAACACTTGAGAATCATAGTAGAAACATTGAATAATATATCAGTAACAGTTAAGAATCACTTTGTACTTAATTAACACTTATAAAACCTTTGAGAAACAATTTTGAAGCACTTGTGTACTCTAGAAACCTTGGAAAAACAATTTCGAATCAATGGCGAATACATGAGAAACTCTCGTAACACTTGACTAGCACTAGATTGGCACTTAATAAACATTGGAGAAACACATTAGATATACTTGACACATTTTTAGTAACACTTTAGACACATGTTTGAGACACATTAGCGAAACACATATGAAAAACATTTGAAACACATTTGAAACTCATGACAAAGACATAATAAACACTACATAAACACTTCATAAACACTTCATGAACACTTAAAAAACACCTGAGAAATAATTGTTTAACTCCGGAGAAATATTAACAGTGAGAAATTATTGAGTCGCAATAGATTTTTTTTTTAAATAGTTGAAAACTTAAAAAACCCCTTCAGACACACATTTGCGAAACACATATGAAATACATTTGAAACTCATGACAAACACATAATAAACACTTCATAAACACTAGAGAAACACCTGAGAAAGAATTGTTAAACACTTGACAAATATTAACACTGTGAAATTATTGAGTCACAATAGATTTTAAAAGATTCTTTTAAAAAAATCCATGAGACACATTTTAGAAACAGTATAGACACACAAGATAAATTTTTAAGATGGATATTCTGATTTATAACGTTACTTACCGTAATTCCCTCATTGTCCCACAACAAAAGTCCAATAGCACAACGACTTAGAATGCCGTATTGTGGTACTGCCTGTGAAAGAGAGAAATATTTAATTTGTTAACATTTTAATTACTGTAATTGTCTCAAACAATTAATAAAATTTAAGAGTTAACTATTCTTGTTTGAAAATTAAAATCAGCTCCATTTAAAATAAAAATTAAAATTGATTTTGTACTCAAATAAAATATATTTAAAATATATATAAAAAATTGTTTATTAGAAAAAAAAAATCCATAGCAATTCTTTTATTCTCCCAAAAACAAAAATTTAGTTGGTGACACTTCTGAGAACTTAAATAATAAAAAATTAATCATACTATAATGGAACCTGAAATATAAAATAATGGCTCTTCTTTGTTGGTAGAAGAACTAAACCGTAAATGAGAATAAAAAATCATAAAATTACAATTAAAATATTATTATGAAATCTAAAACTGGTTAAAAATGTTACAAATTGTTTAAAAAAAGAGAATATTGAAAAATTTCGTAAAATAAAATCAATTTTAAATCATATTATGAGATCTAAAATGGGAATAAAATGTTTAATATTGATTCGTAGGAATAAAATGAGTATTAAGATCCATACTAAAATCATATTTGAAAAAATAAAATGGGAATAAAATGTTTAATGTAGAAATAAACATTTAATGAAATCGAAAAATAAATTATTTTGTTTTTAAATCATAACATGTAATCTGATATTTTAATAAAATGTTTAATATTGATTTTGAGAATTGACATTGAATGAAATAGGGAAATAAAATCGCTATTAAAATGATATATACAGGCATGTTCTGCAATCCGTCCGTCGTTTTCATGTCAAATCCGGACTTGCAAAACGGACGGATTAAAATAAGCTGTTCACTTACGAACAGCTGATCCATGTTCGAAACGTCTATTGTGAACTGATCATAAACAGCAAATTCAATTAAAATTTGGCTAAAATGAGTTTATTTTATATTTAATTATACAATTTGAACGAGCAATATAAATTTAAGTGACAGACAAATAGTGGACATGTTCTGAAGGATTATTAAAACCCTTCTGGTGTTCCAGAATCTGCCTAAATAATGTGTTCATTGTTAATTTATCGTTCAACTGCCATTGTACTTGATAAAATTTTGTAGATGTACGGCATATTATCGACTAAGTTCATAAATACCTAGACAAGGAAGGGAAAGTCATGTCTGACGTTAAATCCGACAATAAGGCAGCGAGCTTGCAATTCACATTTGAAATGTTAATCGGATTGAAATCGGCGGGAAATTGGAAAAACCGTTTTCTTGAACATGCCCCTTCGTAATGTTCGAAAATGTGAAATTGAAATCGAAATATATGAAACATGACATTTCGTTTTAACGTTCAATTTCGAGTGAAAGTGAAATGCAAAACATGCCTGATAATCTGAAATTCGAATAAAATGTGCAACACTGATTTTCAGAAACTAACATTGAACGAAATAAGTCATTTTTATAATGATATTAATCATATTCTGCAATTTGGAATAGGAACATAATTTTTAATATTAATTTGTAAAATTGAGATTGAACCAAATCGGGAAATAAAATCGTGATTACAATCATGGAATATGAATGAATGTTCAATACCGATTTTCAGCAATAAACATTAAAAGCAATTGAAAAATAAAATCTTTAATAAAATAATAAATATTATGAAACTTAAATAGGAAAAGAAGTTATGTGTAGAAATGATATTGAATTTGTTTAAAATTGATATTGAAAGAAAGCGGAAAATAAAATTATAGTTAAAATCATATCATGGAAAATGAAATTGAAATAAAATATGCAATACTGATTTTTAGAAATAAACAATCAAAGTAAACTAAATCTGTAAAAGAAATAAAAAGTTACAGACCCTAAAAATGAAAGAAATCGGAAAATTAAAACTTATTCCAGGCTACAGCACAATATATAATGAAGCGAATACTCTAAAGTTTGCTTACATAGCTGTCCTCATCGCCCACATTAATGACGCCATTATGTATATAGGGCGTGGCACGTCCGGTCAATAATAGCGTGACAATCATCAAAGAACCCTCTTCATTGGTTGGCATAGTCAGAGGTACTGTACGAACGGAATCTAAGTCAGTGCGAACTCTGTATAGAAATTTGAAGAATTTTTTAAGGCATCAAGGGGTTAATAAACTCAAAGTAATAAAAGGTTATTACTTTCCCAGTGAACGTGTCAACACAGCGCTGTATAGAAATAGCAAAGTGCCCGGACCATCCTCTGCGGTAAACTGAAAAATTAATAAATTCAAAAAATAATGAAACACAATTTTCGACAGTTTACATCTTGGTAATGCCGTTTAATAAAAAACTCTAATTCATCGTGCGAAGAGAGTGTAAAGACATAGAGCTGTTGAAACATAGAAGTTATTGAAAAACCTTAAACATCAACGAAATTTAACCTTCTCTGTGACCGAATCATGAAAATAGTTAACGCTATGCGCGACAAACGTCTCATCCGCGGTAGTTGGCAGCACCAACGTCACCTGACCCTTGTCCGCAATGAGACGTAGAATCTCCATCAGAGCTGTGATCAAAGCGTCACGCTGTATATCGGCACTGGCGCGCAAAGTGCTGCAATATAAAGTTAATGGTATGAAATACCATTAAATATTAATTAGAGCTCACTCCTGCATAGTGCCCGAACGTATTGAAGTGCGTCGACTAAAGAGCAGATACTTCAAAATATAGCCCTGCACGACGGAGAGTAGACCACGCGTCGCGTTACGCGGCGAACGTAGACCATAGGCGAGTTCGTCCTTGGGGGCGCCAAAAATGAAAGAAGTCTGAGTCCACTCGGCGCGCATTGGTATAGCGGCGGTGCCAAAGACGAGTTGACGCAACTCCTAAAGTTTGTATTTTAAATCAAAAAATTGTTTTAAAAATCCTTAGAGCTTACAATAGCCAGTTCCGCTGTTATTGGTTTACCGCCTTCGGCCACAAAATTTGCATCCATTTTTAAAAAGGGTTTTTTAAAAACTTTTCAAAAATTAAAAACACTTCTAACTGCGTTGACTACTCACCGTGTAATGATTTCAATTTTGAAACTAACTTGCCAGCAAACACCGACAATGCGCTGATATCCTTTTTGGCACCTGGCATAAGTACTTTTTCAATCATATCCTTTTTTGTAATTTTAATATGTTCACGTCGCAGTTTGTCAGTATGTCAGCAGGTTCTTGAGCATTTGATTTGCGCTGATTGCTACACGTAAAGCAAAAAAAGTCGAAAATAAAATAATATAAAAAAAAAATTAAAAGTGTTGCAGTCGTCTAACGTGACCTCAAGGGCGCGCAAATTGTAACATGCGATGTCAATTTAAACACTTTTGGAGATCAGCTGTCGTTTTATGAACCTGAAATATGAGTATTTTTATACTCAACGAAAAATTCTTTATTAATCAAAACTTATACTATATTGATTGGTAAATTTATACATGAAAATAAATCGAATAATAAAATTATATTTAAATCATATTATGGAATCTACATCAACAAATAAAATTTATTTGGCTTATTAAAAAACCGAAAATTGAAAAAAAAAAAATCGTAAAAATCGATATAAAACCATATCCGTCACTGTCATGCCAAAGGGGCGAATGTGCATTTTTAAAAATGTTGGGAAATCAAATTTTAAAGTTTGAGGTGCTTTAAAAATTCGCAAAATTTTGAGTTTTTTCAATCTTTTATTTTGGTTTATTCATCAATTATTATAACGTATATAAAATATATTTGGATTTGGACAACTTACTGAATTATAAATACGGATTTTGAGAGGCTATATCCTGACCAAAACGCAAATATTTTTATTTTTTATGCTATAACTTTTTATAAGCGCAAGATAAAATAGTAATGTAAGGGCATTAAATGTTTGTTTTTAAAGCACCTATCAATTGGCGCCATTATTTAAAAATATTTTGTCAAACATTATTTTGCCATTTGTTATTTGCAGGAAAAAATTTTATGCAAATTATTTTTAATAAATGATGCAGATTGATAGGTGCTTTAAAAACAAACAATAAATGGCTTTACATTACTATTATATCACGTTCAATAAAAAGTTATGGCGAAAAAACGAAAAGATTCGCCCTTTTGGCATGACAAGATTTTCAATTTTGTCAAATTCGCCCTTTTAGTTTTGTCTTTTGTGGCTAGAAATATCCAACAAAACGACACCCGAGTTTCGCACAGTATACTTGAGGAAAAACTACAATCAAATATGTAAAAAATGTCAAAAATTGCACATTTGCCCCTTCGTCATGATGCACCCAGAAAAAACGAGTTGGGAAAGTTAGGTCACATGGGTAAGTTCGGTCACATGGGGCGGATTTTTATAGTCGGTCGGGCCCGACTATGGAATACTCTACACCTTTGGTGGGGATATTAATGTGGGATATTTAATTGCATACCTTAATTTTAAAGTTTTTAATTATGCTGAACCTCCCCACCCTCAGGATATTATTCATATATCAGAAATTTACGTCTTATATCCCCATAAATTAAAAAATTTATATAAAAGTATAAACAACCAAAAAAAAAAATTGAAAAATATAATTGGGCGGACCACGCCTATATTTAAAATTTTGAAAGGCTAATATTTCATAGATTTGATTTAAATAATTTACGGTTCAAATTTCCACTATGAAAACCCGGGAAATAATGAAAAAAAAGGATCACGTCCATTTTTGTACCACATATTTTTATATGAATTATAACAATACGTTTTAAATTTTATAACTATATCTTGAATACTTTTTGAGTTATTAGTTCCTAAAGAGTTATATAAAAGTGACTTGTATGGGAGGTGGGCGTGTCCGTTGACCTATTTGGCTCATTTTCAAACTCAGTTCCTACTTTTGGCTAAAATATATTGAGACGAAATTTCATCGCATTCTGATCAGTATTTCTCAAGTTATTCTGTATTCGGACAGCAAGACAGCAAGACGGACAGACAGACAGACAGACAGACAGACAGACAGACGGACATGGCAAAACGGACTCGGGTAGTGATGCTGATCAAGAATATATATACTTTTCCATACCGGACACGCCTGCTAAGGGGCGTTACAATATATGCACAAAGTTAATATACCCTGTACCTCATAGTTGTAGGGTATAAATACTATATAAATAATAGTTTTTTATTATTAAAAATAGTCAATAGGATAAATTATTATTTTAATCGGAAAATACCATTAAATACTAGAATATACCATGACATTGTCATTTAGTTTATATGAAAAGATTTATTTTTTTGTATACTATTAAATCAATAATTGTCCTATTGATCAATTTTATTGGGATTTGAGGGAATTTTTTTCTGGGTGTAGTGACGATATTATTTTATCTGAAATAGGAATAAAATGCTCAATATTTATTTGTAATAATTAACATTAAATTATGGAATCTGAAATACAAATAAAATTTTAAATATTGATTTGTAGAAAGAAAAAAAAAACATTAAAAGAACAAAAAAATAAGTTAGTTAGATAAAATGTTTAATATTTAAAAACTGTTTAATATTGATAGTATTGATAGTAAAATTTAGACATTAAAAAAAATAAGAAACTCTATGTAATCAATTTGGCCAAATGAATGCTTTAGATTACGAAATAAAAAAATAAAATAAATAAATAAATAAATAAATAAAAATCGGACTATGAAAGAAAAAAATTAACTTTAAAGAAAGTATCAGCTCTGTAACACTATCTTTCGAGTCGACTTTATTTCGTTTATTGGTAAGACTGAATATGAAATCGGGAATAGGAATAAAATGCTCAGCATTTATTTGTTGAAAAAAAAAACATTGAAACAAATTGGAAAATAAAATCTTATTAAAATCATATTAAGAAATCTTATATATTTAGTTTAAATTAGAATTTTTTAAATAAAGGGCATTCCACAGAAAACGTTACCAAGATGTGATGTTTTATGTTTAACTTTTTGAATCCGCTAAATGATTTTTAGGATAAGATTTACTTCTAATTTCATTCTATATGATCGGAATTTACAAAAATGCAAAGCAAATGTGTTTTTTTCTCAATTAAAGTCAAGTATTTTTTTAAAATAGTACAAAATTGAGGCAATATATGAAATACTGTAGTTTCGTTCTTTTGAATCCGAAAGAAAATTGAATAGTAGAATTTGAAAGGTAATTTTTTGACGAAAGTATGCCATATATTGCTTTGATGATAAGTGATTCAAAATACTGACAATTAACCCAATTGTAGTAAGTTATTAAAGTAAAAGTTATTTTGCGAAATATTTTGTAAACATACAGCTGGGAAACTTTCTATAAATAAAGATTTTTGTGGAATTTATTTATTTATTTATTATCTTTATTTATTAATTATTTATTTATTTATTTATTTATTTAATATTTATTTATTTATTTATTATACTCTTTGGTCTCATAGATATTCCAAATGGTTGTTATATCCATCCAAAATATTGTAACGCCCGTCACAAGTAACAATTGTCGCAAACCAAAAAAAAAACTGGAATATTATATATTTGTTAATATTTGTGTCTTTAATCAATTATATTATTATTTAACCATAGAAAAGAAATATTACAAAATGTTTAAAAAGTAAAGATAAAAAAGAGAAATTCCAAACATTACAAAAAAATCATTCAAAAAATCATTATTTTTAAAATGCGAAAAATAATTATGTACGCTGCGGAGAAAACGGATTGCTAATGACGTAGCTAGAGTAGAGAATGTTAATATAATATATATTTTTTCAAAACAAAATGTTTAGTTTTCTTTCCACTGAAATTATATCGTCGTTGTAGAACGAAAAGTCACCAATTACATTTTTACGAAAAACTTAAAATTCGAGTTTGTTGATTAATATTATAAAAAGTAATTGATGCATTTTTAAAGTTGAAATATCAATTGATAGATTTATATTTTCTTATAAGTACGTGAAGTTAAATAATTCGCGAATTTATGGAATACACAAACCATATTTTTTTAACAGAGGCACTGTTTAATAAATATACAGACTGCCATATGGAGAGTACTGTGATGAAATGACCACTGTGGCCAGTCCAGGAGGCCTTATATGTCATTCGAAAGGTAATGACTTGTACTTTCCAACGACACAATCCGCTAGTCATAAGCTATACGTTTGGTATTTTTAACAATTTTTTGAAAAAATGTCTTTTTTGGATGGAAAATCGAACATGATTAAGTGGCCACTGGCCAGTCCAGGAGGCCTGTGCGCTAACTTCTTGTATGTCATTCGAAAGGTAATGACTTGTACTTTCCAACGACACTATCCGCTAGTCAAAAGCTATACGTTTGGTATTTTTAACTATTTTTTGAAAAAATGTCTTTTTTGGATGGAAAAAGACAGGAGGCCTTGTACTTTCCAACGACACTATCCGCTAGTCAAAAGCTATACGTTTGGTATTTTTAACTATTTTTTGAAAAATTTAAATAATTCAGACTAAATCTTAGATCTTAGAACACAGGGATGAGTTTCAATGTTAAAAATTCGCGATAATTAACAGAGCGGTTATTTGTATTGTATACTGAAAATAAAAATCATAGTATGATGAAATGGCCACTGGCCAGTCCAGGAGGCCTGTTCGCTAACTTCTTATATGTCATTCGAAAGGTACTGACTTGTGCTTTCCAACGACACTATCCGCTAGTCAAAAGCTATACGTTTGGTATTTTTGATGATCATGATCGATTAAAAAATAACAGATATGTAAAGATTTGTGTAAATGAATATTTGGCATTTTGAAAATGTATTTGGTGACTTTTCGTTTTACAACGACGATATGTTGACGGTGTACCTTAAAATAACGGTTTAACACTCTCACCACAAAAATTTGCACTTTTTCTTCAAAAAATTTCAATTTCTAATTTGACCATATTGGAAATTTCATATATATTTTTTTTAGAATTCGTACAGGTAACGCCCGTCACAAGTTTTGATATTTTATAAGTAAGTGATCAAACTAACCATTGCAGAATTTTGTTATAGAGGGGAGAACTCCCATTATTAATGAAGTATTTGAGATAATCTACGTAGTCCGTTTATTTTAGCTAAAATTTAATACTTTGTAGAGTAAACTCAGTTTTTTGAAAAAGTACGTGTACTTCATTTAAATTCAAATTTGTAGAAAGATATAGGACATATTGTAAAAGTTTTTTATACATGCATAGAGGACCATAAGATCTATCCTCTGCATCCCAAAAATATATCTATCTTTTTTTTATTTATCAAATGAGAAGGTTTTTAATCGTACGAATGTACCGCCCGTCATAATGGAATGCCCCATAACAAATTGCATTATTTGTAGTTTAAATAATTTAGAATTAAAATAATTGATTTTTTTTTAAGTGTTTTTATTAGATTGCTTTCATGTCCGTCTGTTCGCTACAAATTTTGCAAGTGGTTTTAAACTACCTTCGCGATGAGCTACAGACTTGAGATTTTAAATATTGCCTCGAACTGAATGACAATGCAATATATTGTTGCAATGTTTTATTGACATTCGGTTCATCATGGTTCTATCGCCATGGTTCCATATTAAAGATATTTTGAAGCATGAATATTTTTAATTTTAATAATATTAGGCCTTTTGAATTCTGTCAGACGAAAATTTAACTGACAAAAAATAAAAAAAAGAAAAATAAATATGAAATATGTAAAATATAGGAATAAAAAATATTTTTTAATATAAAACGTTTTTAAGGTTAATTTTTAGTATGATTTAAAATGAAACATGTGACGGTATTGGATCCTTAAAGTTCACATTAAAAACGTTTTATATTAAAAAATATTTTGTATTCCATATTAAGGACTGCGTCGAATAAAATTGTCCGCTAGAAATCTAGTAATCGAATTTTTATAGAATAAAATATTTTATTTTGCAAATTATTTTTAGATTTAAAAAAAAATATAAAAAACCAGAAATTAATATTTTTTAATAAAAAGTTTTAATTTTTCCGGAACCCCTTCCATTAATGTTGAAATGCACCCAGAAAAAAATACTATATAAATAATAATTTTTTACTATTAAAAATAGTCTATAGGATAAATTATTATTTTAATCGGAAAATACCATTAAATACTAGAAAATACCATGACATTGCCATTGATTTTATATGAAAAGATTTATTTTTTGTATACTATTAAATCAATAATTCTCCTATTGACCAATTTTAATGGTATTTGAGGGAATTTTTTTCTGGGTGTGGTAGTGTCCGACACCCTCACAGCTCCTGAAGACCACTTACTTTTAAAGTCTTGAAGGTCTTTGGCCACTTTTTTTGTTGTCTTCATCTCCCTTTTTACTAAAGCCCAGTATCTCTCAATCGGCCTGAGTTCTGGACAGTTTGGTGGATTGGCTTCTCTAGGCACCAAAATCACTGCATTTTGTTGGATCCACACTAAGGCCGTTTTGCTGTAGTGACATGAAGCGAGGTCAGGCCAAAAAAATGTGGACACTTCATGTTGGCGTAAAAATGGAAGCAATCTCTTTTGCAAGCATTCCTTCACATATATTTCGCTATTGATTGTACCCGATGTCACGAATGAGCTGCTCCTTTTTCCACAACTGCAAATTGCCTGCCAAACAAGGAATTTCTTTGGGAATTTTGTCATTTTTTTTTATTTGAATTTTTCAGCGACATTTCCTCGAGAATCGGCTGTATAAAAATCCTGCCCAGGTAGCTGAGAAAAGTCCGCTAAAACATAAGTTTCGTCGTCCATTATGCAGCAATCGATTTTTTTAAAAAAATCTTGGTTCAGCTTTTTAGCTGCGGTTTCATTTTTGGCGGCATTTCTATCCGGAACTTTTTGGATCTTGTACGTTTTCAGCCCAGCTTCTTTCTTAGTCCTGCGCACGGAAGATTCTGAGGAATCCGCCTTTCTCGCCAATTTCCTTCCGGATATGCTTGGATCTTTCGTTAAAATATTACCAACCTTCTTCGACTTTTCACGATCATGTGGGCCTTTTTTTTAACAGAACCTTTCTTCCGATCAATACTCAGGTCTTCCTTAAAGCGGTTGATAACGCGAGAAATGGTCTTAGGGTTAGCCCTTACCTCCTTGGCAATTTTCTTAAAAGACCAACTAGGATGTTTTTGAAAAATTATAATTATATTTTCTCGCACTTCCACTTCGTTTGCCATTTACGCGTTAAATAAATTTTGTATTGACTATAACTGACACAAATTATTTTCTGCCATTTAATTCAGAGCTACTATGATCAAATTTTTTTAATTTGAATCTTGCAATAGCACATTATGGGAAGATATATAACGGACAATTTTATTCGACGCAGTCCTTATTTTAAATTTTCATTAAAAATATGGAAATTATGAATAATTCAATTTTATTATAAAATTGAAATTTTAATGCCTAGATAAATAATTTTTTTTAGTCAATGCAAAATTTTGTTATGTATTTTTTAATATTAACAAAAGTGTTCTTTTATTATTGCACTGGGTTTATTAGCATTTGAAGTCTACTCATTGCTGTCCTTCAATTTAATAGACAGCTGTTTCACATACGAATTGGGAGCATTTAATATTTTGCATACGATTTATAAATGCATTTTAATTTGTGATTTCCAAAAGTTAGCACAACAATTGACGGGTTTTGGTGCAAAAAGGGGTCATGTCCATATATTAAATTTACTTAAAAATCAATTAATTTTGACAATATTTGTTTAAATTTGTCAATATGGCGATGTTTTTGATAAATAAAAAAAAATCTGCTTGTATAAAATACGTATTAAAGGTGTACTGTAGCCGCGGTAGCTCAGTGGTTAGTGCGTTGGACTGCGAGCCGAAAGGTCCCCGGTTCAAGCCTGGACTGGGGCTAACAACATCTTTTCGTAGAAACATTTTTCTATACCGCGCTACCTCTCGTCAGTAAATGGCAAATCTACGAGAGTAAAACCATTGCCTATGAAAAAGCTCTCACCCGCCGTTCGGATTCGGCAATAAACTGTAAGTCCCACCACTTTGAGTACAAATATAACACGCACAACTCAAAATTGTGAGAGAGCTCGGCCGAAGTTCTGTACAGGACTGTAGCGCCAAACTATTATTATTATTATTATAAAGCTGTAGTTACTTCGGATATTGATGACAATAATACCAAACGAAACGGTAACACTATTTCTGAAAAATAAGGACTTAATTTTTTTGCACTAAACCCTTCAATTGCTTCGATTGGCCACTAGTGTTAATCACTTTGCCACAATTGAACTCCCATTGATAGCTCTATGTATTTTTTGCACAACTCTATGAGTTTTTTACATTAGACCACCCAAAAAGTGGCGTTTTTATACCCTACACCTGTGAGGTACAGGGTATATTAAATCTGTGCGGTATGGAAAAGTATATATATATATTCTTGATCAGCATCACTACCCGTGTCCGTTTAGTTTTGTCCATCTGTCTTGCTGACCGTATACATGAAAATTTGAGAAATACTGGTCAGAATGCGATGAAATTTGGTCACAATATGATTTAGCCAAAAGTAGGTACTGAGTTTGGGAAATGAGCCAAATCGGTCAACGAACACGTCCACCTACCATACAAATCACTTTTATATAACTCTTTAGGAACCAATATCTCCAAAACTATTCAAGATAAAGTTATAAAATTTAAAACGTATTGTTAGAATTCATCAAAAAATATGTGGTCCAAAAATGGACGTAATCCGCTCACATTTTTTGTTTACATTATTTCCCGAGTTCTTATAGTAATTCATAGTTTTCATTAGCCGTAAATTAATAAAAGACATAGGTGTAGGGTATAAATATCTATGAAATATTAGCCTCACACAATTTTAAATATAGACGTAGTCCGTATATTCTTGATCAGCGTCATCTCTTGTAAAGTTTTAGCGATGTGCGTCTGTAAATCCAGTTGTCCGGTCTTTCTGTATGAATGTTGAAATATAAGCAATAACAACACCACGATTTTGTCATCGAATTCCCACCCATCAATTCTATATAATTCGCTGTTGCTTATTTTGACTGCATACTTAGTTTTTTTTTTCTATTTAGTCAAGTTTTTGAGAAATTTGCAATCGTAAATTTAAGCCCTCACTACTTAGAATAAACCAAAATATAGTACTGTTGAAAAAATGGTTTTACGAAAAACCTTTAACTCAATTATTGTTGTCAAGACTTATTCTAGTATATTAATAAATGCTAATATTCCAATACGTTTTAAGATAATTGAAACTAAACTGATCATTTTTTTATTTTTTATACAATTTTTTATATATATTTTTAGCATTCAGGAGCTAATGATAAACAATAAAATTATTTATGGTTATCCAGAGTATAGCTCACACTATCAAAATGTAAATAGTATTTTTAACTTTTATAAATTTAAACAAATTTTGACGGAAACTGTATTGATGGGGCATATTTGAAAAATGAGAACCGAAGAAAAAAATATTAGTAATTTTTATCGTTAGTTTGAACCAGAGACGGGATTTTATAATTTAGAATTAATTTTGAATTGAAGCACCAAAGTTCGACATTGGAACTTTTTTTGGGTGAATTTTTTCCAGTGGGATTACAGAAGCATCCAAGTGCGTCATTGTAACTTTTTGGGATGAATCTGTTCCAGTCAGATTAAAGTAGCACATAAGTGCGTAAGTGGAACTTTTTTTGGATGAATTTGTTCCAGTGGCATTACAGAAGCACCCATTGGAACTATTTTGGACAAATTAGTTCCATTGGATTTGGCCAGAACCTAACTGCGTCATTGGGCATTTGTTTGGCCAAATCCCAATGCAACCAATTTATCAAAAAAAAAAAATGTCCAATGACGCATTTGGGTTCCGGTCAAATCCCAATGCAACCAATTTATCAAAAAAAAATGTCCAAAGACGCAGTTGGGTTCGGGTCAAATCACAATGCAACCAATTTGTCAAAAAAAATATGTCTAATGACGCAGTTTGGTTCTGGCCAAATCCCAATGCAACCAATTTTCCCAAAAAAAAAATGTCCAATGACGCAGTGGGTTTTGGCCAAATCCAAAACATTTTTACAAAATATGTCTCAATGACGGAACTAAATTAGTCTCTGGTCTCACATGAAGGGATTCACCTAAAAAGAGAATCTGTGCTAATTGGTACAAATTCATCACAAAATGTCGATGCGAATCTATGCTCCTTAAAACAGATTCAAATATGCTGGCCCCGGCTGCAACAGATTTATCGAAAAATATCCTATGATGCACCTGGATGCAATTCTGTGCCATTGAAATACATTTAAGCCGAAATGTGGTGCATGCCACTTCAATATCAATGCTTTCGTATTTTAAATAGAATTGATCAATTCCAATTCATGTTTGTTGAATTGAAATTGATCAATGCCAATTTATAAAATTTGAATTGAATTGAATAAAAGTTTTTCACTTCAAATTTTTTTGAATTGGAATTTGTTTACTCAATTCAAATGAAATGTTTTTCGAATTGAAATACTTTATTCAAATGCCATTTAAATAAATGCAAATGAAATTATTTGAAAACAATTTCAATTCATGAACAAATGTAATTTGAAAAATAATGATTTAATCCCGTCTCTGGTTTGAACTATACTCGACATAACCATAAAAAGATCTACAATTTATAAAGCAATTTTCTTAAAAACGGAACGTAATAGAAAAAACAGAGTATGCAGCAAAATAAGCAACATCGAATTACATAAAATTGATGTATGGAATGTTTATGGCCATGTTTGTATCACTTTTTAAAATAGATAATCTCATTAAAACAAATATAAAATTATTTTCTTGATAGGTAGACAATGGTGAACTCTGCAACATTTTAAACGAACCATTTTGAAATATTGTTAAATGTTCAGTGTGATTTGTATATTGTGAGGTATTTCCCGTTGAACAGCAATTTATAAAATTGCAACGTTCTTTTATATTTTTTCCATTCAATTAAATTTTGTCGCCTGCCTTTCTGGAACTCAACAAAAATTTAAAATGGATGTTCATGTGTATTTCAAGGTTACATTTAACAAAAAAAAATGTCTTCTTAAACAGGAATTAAAACTTTATACCCCACCAATAAATTTGCATTTTTATACTTATTCTAAAGTAGCTGGTAAACTGCAGCTCTATTAATTTTCCTATTGATACAATGTTCTCTGTTTGATTTAACTTTACTTACAGTTTTGCTGTATTCTACGACCTTCCAAATAAAGTGAAAACTTGGTTAGAAGCGGCACCGTCTTGTAGATTTTTGGAGGCTGCATGATTTAGAGCCAATTATTTTTGTTTTCTAAGCACCGTATGTGCTTTAAATGGCTTTAAAAGTAAGTTTAACTATCAATTTTAACTTTTTTAAATGAGTTTTTTTGTTATTTATAATTTATAACCACGACTTTGGTCCAAGGCAACAAATCTGATATTGATTGATCTGATGTATATTTATAGAACAATTTGAAAATGTATGCTGAACTTTATTTCTGCAACGACGATGATTTGTAAACATTTAATATGTGTGCAACAGTTTGTTTAGAAACAATTAAAATACGGAAAACAGCAAAAAAAAAACACAAGAAATCGCCGGTAAACAAGAAACAGCTGAACTGTGCTGTGCGGAAAAGTGATGCCATTTTTCGCTTTCTTATCACAGGGTTGCGTTGGTATTAAAATGTTTGACAAAAAAGTATTAAATTGTGCTAACAGCAGCAGTGCACTATTGCACTTGCTACTCTTTTACAATTTTGTCAGACTGCAACCCTATGGTAGAAAGGCAAAAGATAAGCAATTGTGACAGCACTTAATTGCTGTGCAATTTTTATTACAACATTTTGCACATTTTTTGAGATTAATATAAAATTTATAATTTATTACAATGAGTGAAGTTGCACATAAAAGAAGACGACTTGAGGTAAAACAACGTAAATGGACAAAAGAGGAAATATCTACTATTCTCGATTACATAGAGGAGACCGCCGATTTTGAGGTACGTGCCTTTAGAGTACTTATGCAAATGGCTAATGTGGAATTTAAATGTTTTTTTATTAATAGTGTCCAACTGCACAAGCATATTACAAAAAGTTACTCGAAAAATATGAAATAAACGCCAGTTGGGATTTGGTACGCTTCAAAGTGAGACATCTAAGGTTAAAATTGAAGAAGGCAATGGAGGTGCTCCGGGCGGAACGTGCGTGTCTCTCGGAGTCAGACGACTGCTTTGATCTGGCAAGTAAGTTAGCGCTGTATTTGGATTTTTTTTTAGGTTTTGATCAAAAACTGAAAATTGAATTCGATCGAGTTGAAACAATCGGGCATTATCTATTTTAAATAAAATTGAGATTTTACATTTGAAATTGAGAAAATTCCGATTTAAATTGATATTAATATTTCAAATTGATAAAATACGAAAACAAAATCATATTTTTCGTTTCGAAATAGGAAAAATTCTTATTTAAATAGAAATTTAATTTAAAATTGGGAAAATATCAGTAAAATTTAAAATTTCCATTTGAATAAGGAAATTCCAAATGAAGTCGAGATATTATATTTGAAATTTGATAAATTAGTGAACAAAATATAGATTTTCCATTTGAATTTAATTTTGTTTCTATTTTTCTCAATATCAATTTGAAAACTTTAAATTATAATTAGAATTTTATCATTTTAAAATTAAAAAGTCATTTTGTTTTATAAATTTCTTAATTTAATATGTAAAATATCATTTTAAAGCGGAAAAGAGAAAAATCTGAATTTTACTTGGATATTTGCCAATTATGAATTGAATACATCAATTTATTTTGTAAATTTCTCCATTTAAAATGAAATATCTTAATTTTATTTGGAGTTTTTATTAATTTCAAATGTAAATTCGCATTTTCAAGCGGAATTTTCAAAATTTACAATAGAAAATCTCAATTTTATATGGATATTTATAAATTTCAAATGGTATATCTAAATTTCTTTTGGAAATTTCTCAATTTCAAATGAAAAAATAAATGTAATTTGTAATTTTCTCATTTTCATATATAAAGCACTTAATTTCAAATCAAAATGTTGTAGTTTTTATGAAAACTGCTAACGAATAGTTTAAATTTAAAAATAAGGCGCATTCAAATGATTCAAGTTACAGTTTCGGGTTTGATTTTATTTAAAAATATTTTTTTGCTTTTGATTATTAAAAAATTTAACAAATTCTAACAAAATTTGAACAAAAGCTGAATTCACTTCCATGCTTTTTATGAAAAATACAAATTTCCATCGAAATTGAATTTTATAACATACCCGATTTATTTTATTTTTAAATATGTACTGAAAAATAATATTCTCATTTTCTTCAGAAAAAATTTACAAAATCTGTCCTGAGTATAGCCGATTGTTAAAATTATTCGCTTCAAAGACAGCAACAGAGGATGACATACTCCCCGAATTATCCACTTTAGATGGTTCTATGAGTGTGCTTTTCAATGACGAAGATACAATTATAATGGAAGATACCGGCGATGAAGAATATGAAACAGTTAAATCGGAGGAATACGTTGATCCGCTGAGAGAAAATTCAGTCAAAAATAATGAGAGAACATTGCATAAAACCAACGAAACACTCGTTCACAGTAATCAGTCAAAATTAATGGGAAATGATATTTCCAAATCATATATTGTACCAGGGCGCTCTGTAGAATTACAAAAATTACATTATGAATTTGAAAAAGAAAAATACAATAAACAATTGGAACTAAAGGAGCGACAGTTACAACTGGAGGAGGACAAACATAATACGGAGAAGGAATATAAAAATCGTTTACTTGAAATAAAACTATTTCAGATTGAGCGGGACGAACGCTTGAAAACACTCGAACTCGAAAGGGACGAAAGACTTCGAAAACTCGAATTGGAAAAGGACGAAAGACTCAGGAAACTAGAATTGCAGCGCGATGAACGTCTGGAAATGAGCAAAATTGAAAACATGCGCGTAACATAATGCTTTCTGGTTTGGTTTTACAATATTTTTGTAAATATTTAAGAACTTTTTGAAATAAAATATTTTAAATATTTTTAATAATTTTTATATTTTAATTATAAACGTTGTCATTATTTTCGAATTGAATTATAATTGTGTTAGTTGAATTTGTTATAGAACTACAGAAAATATTTGTATCTTAATAAAAATATGAATAAAATATGCTTTAAATCACTTGCAAAACCATTGGAAATTTTGTACGTATATTATGATATTTTCTAAATTTTATGTCAAAGCAAATGGTTTGATTTAAAAAACAATTCCTTGTATTGAGATATCGAATTTAAAAACATTTATGTGATAATATATAAATGAATTTCGATCGAATGATTGTTCCGGCCCCACAAATTATTTTTTTTTCAAAAATTAACGAAATGGGAATAAACAAAAATTTTAAAAATGCCCAATTGCGAAAAATATTTTCTTTAGTTTTAAAGATAAGATTTTTTTTTTCATTTTTGAAGACTTTAATCCCAAGTAGCACAATCTGCTATATATATGTGGTGTAAAGCTTTTCACGACATTCTTATCCTGTAATTTTTACTGTATTAAAGCTCTTAAAGTACTTATACGGCTTTTATATAGTTCAAAAGGCGTAAGTCTATACAGCGTATGTCTATATAAAAGCTATGTATATGTCGTGTAAATGCTATTTATTTAATTTCTCTAAAAACGATTATAGAAGCTTATTACAAATTTTATACAATACAAAGAATACAATCGTCGTGACACCTGTATTAAAGTTGGGTAGTTCCTGCCGCAGAAGTCACTAATGTCACTGTATACGAGTTCAACAAATCTTTACAAGGTGAATTTAATAGGACTTATAAAGACTCTTACATACTCTTACAGTAGCTAGACGACGTTCATACAGTTTTATGTCATATAACGTTTAGTTTCCCAGTTGATAGTTCTACTTGGGCTTCATATATTTATACATAGATTGTACATTTTATCATGAAATCAAAATATGGCACTAACAACATCTTTCTGTTATAGAAAACATGTTATTTTTGTATTACAAAAATTAATATAATATTAAAACAAAAAATAAAATACCAAATTACTTCATTTTACAAATTTTCATTTATTATTTTATTTTATTCGTTATTTTTTGTAATGTTTACAACACTTTCATTATTTCCCAGTAGTCAAATTCAGGCACAAAAAGCAAAGGCTCAAAAAGTTGAAGTCGTTTATCAGCTAAATTAATTTCTTTCTTAATTTGTATATGAATATTTTTTTTTATAGAAGGTCTTCCCATTTCGATTCTAAAAAATGAACTCATAACTCCCCAATGGGAAATAGCATCATTACGTAGTCGATTACTGCCTAATTATTATCGAATCGTAATGCGTCGGAATTTCAATACTGAATTCTGTTTACTTTTACACAGACATGGCCTTGGGCAAGTATGCATTCACTGTAGATTACGAAGTAATGCTATGAAGGAGCCACCACCCATTACACACTGCATCAAAAGTAAAGAGGAATCGAATGCTTCCATTTCAGCATTAATTTTTACGCAATCGTAATGAAGATTGGTCGCTTTACACATTACTTTGTAGGCAGTAGTAATGAGGTGTGGTCTATTTGTACTTTCCTTTTTATGCAATGGTAATGAGAGGTGGTTCCATATGTGCATTACTTTGTAGGCAGTAGTAATGAGGAGTTGTTCCATTTGTACTTTCCTTTTTATGCAATGGTAATGAGAGGTGGTTCCATATGTACATTACTTTGTAGGCAGTAGTAATGAAGGGTCGTTCCATTTGTACATTACTTTGTACGCAGTGGTAATGAGGGGTGGTTCCATTTGTACATTACTTTGTACGCAGTAGTAATGTGGGGTGGTGCCATTTGTGCATTACAGTGTATGCTGTAGTAATGAGGGGTGGTTTCATTTCTAAAGTAATTCTTGCGAAGTAATAATGGGTATTTGGTAACTATTCCTCATACATAACAGTATATTAAAATAGTGTGCAAACAAAATATAATAACATTTAATACAAAAACAAGGCATCAGCATGTTTCCCATTTGGTCACAGTAGAACTTCACATACTGATTCTATGAGATCAGATTATGCCATAGAATACAATTCACAAAAAAAAAAAAAAAACAAAGCCACTGCTAAATCAATTTTTTACCTTTTTTTACTTAATAGATTGAAGAAGGGATTTTTTGATTTGGAAATTTTTGAAAAATATGCGCACTAGCTTCAGTGTTAGCGGAATTGAGCGTGATTCGCCCTTCGGACGGCAAGACAAGACCTGTGTAATTTCACTACTGGGTTTATGCTTAATATGCATTTGCATATAACAAGCTATTGCAATAATTTAATTATAATTAATTATTTAATTTATTCGATAAATTAATTTTAACTTACTACACATACACATGAACTCAACTCAGCCAAGTTTTATCTCCTTGCGCAATATAAAATCCCACGTATCCCTCCAACGCAGACTCAACAATTGCTGATCGCTCAATTTTTCTATGCCATAACTGAGCGCAAGAAATTTATAAAATACCACAATAACCGCTACAAGCCACAACAAAATACCCACATAATAAAGTAATAACAGTACTGGGTAATTTTGAACTACGTAACGTCTGAACAAGTAGTCCACATGCTCCACCACATAACACAAAAGCAACAACTTAAAGAGCAGCGCTGGAAAATAATTATGCAAGAAGAGCGTACGATCCACAAAGAAATAGGGCACATAATGTATAAGGTAGCCAACGAAAAAAATGTCACGCACTTCGCAAAAGCGTTGCCACTCGCTGGGCGCCAAATCGTAGCACATGCGACGACGCCGCAGCAAATAGAAGACATAAAGAGCAGCATAAACAAAGAGACCCAAAGTGCTCGTGTACCAGATGAGCACATTGCCGAGCAGATGAATTTGGTTGTTCGATTTGCTGTCTATCCAGTAGGCGATGCCCTTCTGCATGAGTGGCCATTCCAGCGGTGTCGAGCTGTACATGTGACCCTCGGTCTGTTTATTGTGCCAAAACATTTTCGATTGTAATTCGAGAAACTTGGACCAGAAGGAGAGACGCGTCTGTGTGGTCGGAATCATTTCGGCATTGAGCAGTTGTCGCTCGCGTTCGCGATGATCCTCGGCTGCGAGAGATATGAGATAAATATTAATAAAAATATAGGGAAATACAATCATTTCTCATGAGTACTTTTCGTATAGCGATGCTCCTCCACATTCCAAATAGTATCCACCTGATCTACCACACGATCGGCCACCACTTCGTGCTGGTTGAAGCCCCAGTCGGGCAATTGACGCCCACTGAAGCGCAGTGCAGAGCCCGTCGAAACGTGTATCAGACGCACCTCGGATTTAATCGCATGCCAAACATCTCCTTGCTGAAAAATAATATAAGGATATAAATATTAAAATCACTATGCAATTTAATACCTTATCCTTGTTGAGTATCTCGACACGCCACAAGAGCTCACCGGGCATTTTGATCTCATAATCAATATAGCAAGTAATCTCCTGGCACATAGGCGTCATGGGCGCCGCCACATCGTGCGAGTTGAGCGCACGGCTCGTGATGCCATGCACAAGTTGCACTTCATCGCCGTGTCGAATAACATCCAGCTCCGAATCGCCCACGACGAGATCATCGCGATCTGGACGCTTGACGATCCACCAGTTGTTGACGTCCTTAAAGGAGTAACAAGTGACCTGCTGTTGATGCGAGGAGCCGCGCTTATCGGGATAGCGCACCGGATAGACGTGTGCGTGCGAGTGCAGCCAGCAAGTGCGCCCGTGCGTGTGCCGCAACGTGATCTGTGAGCCGTGCGCTACCTTCAAGGGTTGGCCCTTCGTGATGGAGGCAAGTCCGCCTTCCAGTGAAGCCTGAAAAGCGCTAGTCATGACGCTATCGTGCGGACCAGCTCGATACAGCGTTTGTAAATGCACATAAAATATGCCCACGTAAATGGCGAAAGGCAAAACGACAAAGAGCAACACGCGCATCACAGTCTGTAGCACAATTTGAAAATCTATAAGGTAAAAAAAAAGATTTATTAATTTTCGACGCACTATATTAACTAAATTTACCAGACACCGTTGCATCGGCCAGCAGATCCCATAGATATCGACACATCAAATACGCCGCAAGGCATCCGGACAAGATGCCAATGTATTTAACACTAGCGGCCGCTGTCAAAAATGAAGCTGCCGCCACGCCGCACACGATCCAGAGCGGACTGCCAAAACGACTGCGCTGAAAACGCAACAGAAAGAGTATGCCGAGCGTGCAGAAGAGCAGCAGCATCGATTCCATTAATATGAAACGTGACTGCGTCAGCAGCGCATTGTCAAAGACGATCAGTAGACCACCGAGCAGCGCTGTGCTACGATGCAAACGCACTTCGAGTAACAGTTTGTAGACGGCGGGCGCTAGCAGACTGCCGCACAGTGCCGGCACAAAACGCATCCAATAGATGGGCACATTTTCAGAGTACTCAGAGCCAATGCTCGGGAAGGTGTAGTTGCCGTCAAATCCGGCCCAGCTGGCAACGCCGGCGATTAGCTGCTTCGCCAGCGGCGGATGCTGGTCAAAGAAGAAGATGTTGCGCATGTAGAGCGCTATGTATTTGCCATAGTGCAACTCATCGAAACTATAAAGAAGAATTCAAAGATATTTTTGATTTTTTTTTTTATTGCATAAAAAATATTTTGTTATTTAAATAGTATATCTAAGAACAGATTTATTATGCAGAAGAAGAAACCGAACCGTTCACTAAAGTATATCTTATAGTTTGTTCATACCTCAAAATGCTACTTCTTCTCATCAAAATGAATTCTTTTCCGGACAATACTTCACCCTCCCGAATAATGTTTCCTCGAACAATTCCTTCCCGAGAAAATTCTTTCCAAAACTATTCATTCTTTCACTGAACAATTATTTCCTGTGAAATTTTTAAGTTTAATACAATTTTCCCTAAGTAATCTGCCCCAGATAATTTTTGAGTTATATAAAATTTATCAATGAAATATTTTCTAAAATATTTGAATATTCCATGAAATATTTTCCACGTGCTCTATTTCTAAGTGCAATGCCAAAATAATTATTCACTCCAAAACAAAAATTCTTCCCCCAGAGAATTCATTCCGGTAGAATTTTGAAATTATCGACAGTTCATTCCCAAGTATACCCCGGACATTTTTGGGCAATTTTTCGCGAGAAATTTTCCACAGACAAATCTTCCTGAGCAATCACGGAAAACTCTTTCACAAATACTTCTTTCAATACCAATTCTTCCAAGAAACAATTCAACTCTGGACCATTTTGATAATACTTTCCAACATCTTCTCTAAACAATTTAAATTTCCTCCAACAATTCTATTTCTACGTACAATACCGAAATAATTCTTCATAACAACAAAAAAAATCTTCACCGAGAGAATTCGTTTCTTTAGAATCTTGAAATTATGAACAATACATTCCCAAGTATACTCCAGGCAATTTATAAGTTAGGCACAATTTTACCCCGGACAATTTTCGAGTAAGGCACAATTTTTCACAGAACAATTTATTCCCGAGAACGTTTACACGGACGATTCCTCCACGGACAATTCTTCCCCGAGCAATCACGCAGTATTCTTTCCCAAGATACATTTTCCTGTACCAATATTCTGGACAATTTTCAAGTCTTCCATGGTCATTATTTCATAAATATTCTTCAAACAATTCTTCCCCAAAGAATTATTCCGTGACAATTTTGTTTGTTTAACTCAATTTTCCCTGACTAATTTTCACCGTCTATTATTCCCCAAAAAAAACAATTTTCTCAACCATTTAATCCATCAATTCTTCCACAAAAAATTTTCCCAGAATAATATTTCCCTGAATATATCATCTCCGAGAAAATTCTTCCAAAATCAATTCCTCTCCGTGATCATTATTTACTGAACAATATACAAAATATGTACAATAGACTGGCTTTGCATGACATAGAATTTGATTGAAAATTGTCAATTCCTAAAAATGTTCTATTGAATGAGAGAATTGATGTAGAGAATTTTCATTATTTACTGAACAATATACAAAATATGTACAATAGACTGGCTTTGCATGACATAGAATTTGATTGAAAATTATCAATTCCTAAAAATGTTCTATTGAATGAGAGAATTGATGTAGAGAATTTTCAACGAAAGTTACCGTTTTGCTATCCAAAATGACAATTTCAAACTTGCATTGAAATGACGTCTTCTAGAAGCAATAAACTAAAAAGTGCAATAATAATAATAGTTTGGCGCTAAAGTCCTATTAGAACTTCGGCCGAGCTCTCTCACCATTTTGAGCTGTGCGTGTTATATTTGTACTCAAAGTGGTGGGATCTACAGTTTATTGCCGACTCCGAACGGCGCGTGAGAGCTTTTCATAGGCAATGTTTTACTCTCGTAGGTTTGCCATTTACTGCCAAGAGGTAGCGCGGCATAGAAAAATGTTTTCTATGAAAAGATGTTGTTAGCCCCATTCCAGGCTTGAACCGGGGACCTTTCGGCTCGCAGACCAACGCACTGACCATGAGTTACCGACGATATGTAAAAACTGCCAACAAGCGAAATTGGATAAAAAAATGCAGAACTAGTGATTAATTTCACAGGCACTCTACCATTCTTTTCGAAAATTCTACTTCGAATAGTTTTTTTTTTAGTTAGGAGAATTTCTCGCAATTCTTCATCGTGATTATTTATTAATTGACAATTCTTTCACGATAGATAATTCAGTACCCGACAAATCATCCCAGACAATTCTTCCTAACAATTCATTGACAATTCATTCCCGAGATAATATATCCCTGGAATGTTCTTCATAGAGACATTGCGTCCCTTGACAATTCTTCCCCCAAGACAAGTAAATCCCAGAATTATTTGGGAAAAATTGTCCGGGAAGAATAATCCTAATAATTGCTAAATATATTTTTTGCATGTATTGCGAAATATATGGCAACTCTGTCGAAAAACACGAAAAATACTAAAACACGATTAAACTTTGTTATTGTTCTCGTCTGCATAATAATGAATGAATGAATGAAAATGGCCAAACAGCGAGAACTTTCTTTTTTTCGAGTTCGGCTTAGAAGTAGCCAACAACTTACACAACATTGCGCGGCGTTGCCAGCTTGTAGAAACGCGTCCAGAGACCCAACGCCAACAGCGACCAGCTAAAAATATCCAATGTAAAATTTATGCTTAATTTGTCATCGAGCTCAGAACTGCTACTGCGATTGGCACTGCCCACTGCAGCGGCATCGCTGCCAACACCAGAGTCCGGTGAACCATCGCGGCGACGTTCATTAGCTGTTGTTTTTGTGGTGGTTGTTGATGTTGCTGTGGCGGCGACGGCGGCTGCAGTTGATGATGTTGTTGCTATTGATGCTGCTGTTGCATTGCTGGCGACTGAGACGCTGCGTTGACTGGATGCAGTTGAGGGACATGTTGACGTCGAACGTCTGAGTTGTTGTGTATCGTTGCTGGAGCCCACGACGCTGGCGCATGTTGCATTGATGCGGCAATTGATATCGCGGCAGCAGCTGACATTGCAGGCGGTAGCGGCAATGTTCATTCTTTGTTGTTGTTGCAGCAAATGTTGCTTGTGCAGCGCCACCTCGAGTTTGTCGCTTATGACGCTGCGTTGAAGTTGTTCGTATTCGGCGGCAGCGCTGTTGGGTCCTTCAGTTGCGATAGAGTCAACATTTGTATTTATTTTTTTTTTTCGGCGCGTCACTCTGTGCATCATTTTGGAAACGTGTTTTATTTGGCGACGTTTGATGATTTAATATATATATTTTTAATTTTTTTATATAACTATTTCTGATATCTATGCTGTGTTAATTAATTTCTATGCGCTTTTGCAAATATATTTTTTAATATTTAAAATTGCTTTAATTTTTCGCATAAACACGGAAATCATTTTGCACTTTCACACACACACATTTGTTTCCTCATTATTGTTTTTGCACCTTTTTTTTCAATTTGTATATTTTAATTATTTTTACTACGTACAACTTTCCTTTAGAAACACAACCGTCGCCACGTATTATTCGCCATCAACTGTATTCGTGCTCTGAGTTTCTCCGCGCGATCATTGAACGTCTCGATTCGAACGTCTGTAAGAATGTCTGTCAATTCCAAACCCACAAAGTACTCAAAAAGACTGACTCAAGAACGGTTTAGCTGAGTACTAAACGCATACCTGCTGCTGTGTTTTTATTGTTATTGCCTGCTTTATATATATGCCGTCTGGAATGCCGTCTGGTATATGGCCAACACTTGAGTTTTACCTTTTCTTGATATTTCTTCATTGTCTTCTGTGAGTCAACACAGCCTCTAGCGACTCTCTGAACTGTAATAGTTGTTGTTGCCACTTCTCTCCATCTTCTCAACCTCTTCTCTACCTCTTCTAACTCTTGTCTCTCTCTTTATCGTTTTCACTCTGTTTAGTCTCGCTGTTAAGTAACGGTACGTTGTGGTATTTCTGAGGATGCGGTTTAAGTATTTTATGATTCGTTATCACCTGTACAATATTTACAACCTGTACAATTGATCGACTTGAAGTCGCTCTTTGCTCTCTTAATGGTACCTGTTGAGAGAGAGTTTAATGAGTTATAAGTTATGGAACGCGTAACAAGAATGTTACCTAGTATCATATTGCAACATATTATAGATATACCTACCGTCGGTTGATACCGAACTCTAGTTAGTTGTAGTCTATATATTACATACTTTTTATTCAACAAATTAAAAACTGAAACTCTAGTTCAAAGTATTTTACAACCTCATCATCAGTGTTTTCATATTATTTAAAACATGGTGAATGACTATATCAAGTGCTTTAAGAATTAAAATAAAAAATCCTCGAGGAAATGCTGGTAGGTCTCTGACAGTTACCTCCGATGCAAATGATTTGGATGTCAAATATCTATAGCAAATTTCTAACATAGTAATACATAACCTGGTAGCGTCCGTAGCTCGTCTGGATAGTGCGTGGGACTACGAGCGAAAAGCCGCTGGTGTGTTCGACTACGAGCCGAAAGGTCCCCGGTTCGATCCCCAGCGACTGCCAATATATACTTCATAGAAAACATTGTTCTATGCGATGCTACCTCTCGGCAATAAATGGAAAACAAACGAGAATAAAACAATAGCTATGAAAAGCCCTCATCCTCCGTTCTGATTCGGCATTAAACTATAGGTGCCACCACTTTGAGTACAAATATAACACGCACAGCTCAAAGTAGTACCAAACTATTATTATTATTATTTCAATACATAATCTAGCATATACATAAATTTATAGTAGGTGAATTATTTTCAAAATAAAAACTTAAGCATTATGGAACACCTTTAGCCAAATCACATCTAATATTAATGGCTGCGCACGAAAAAATTGTCCATCACAAAATTACTAAAATCCGCCAGTGTTTCGATTTTTATAGTGTGTAACTATGTTTAAAAAGCATATTTTATTCAGATTATTTATTAACTAGCTGGACCCGTGCAAAGATTTTGTGAATGCAAGGAAATGGAGTGATTTTATTAATATAAAGAACATTTTTATTATTTATTTTCGATAGTCTAATTGAGTTTGTTTGGTGGATTCACTATTTAATTTTAAGTAAATTTCGTGCAGAGGTTTTTGTTTTTGTCTTTGTGTTTTTACTTTTTGTGTTTTTGCTTTTTTGTTCTGCTTTTGTATTTATGTTTTAGATTTGTGTCATCGTTTTTGGTTTTGTTTGTGTTTTTGTTTTTCTATTTTTGCTTTTGTTTTTGTGTTTGGTTTTGTGGTTTTGCTTTTGTGGTTTGTGTTTTGATTTTTGCTTTCATTTTCCTTTTGTGTTTTTGTTTTCCTTTTGTATTTGATTTTGTGTATTTGCTTTTGTTCTTGTTTCTGATTTTTGATTTTGTCTTTTGTTTTCCTTTTGTTTTTGCTTTTGTGGTTTTACTTTTATTTTTAATTTTGTGTTTTTGCTTTTGTGTTTTGCTTTTGAATTTGTGTTTTTGCTTTTGTTTTTTCTTTTGTTTTCGGGTTTTTTTGCTTTTGTTTTTGTGTTTTTACTTTTGTGTTTTGCTTTTGTTTTTGTGCCACGCCCCTGTCAAATCCCGCCCATATATAACATATGACACCCTCCGGACTCCATAGTATCCTGGTGCAAAATGTGAGTTAAATCGGTTCTGCGGTTTAGACGTAGACGGACCAAGAGTTTAATATATATGGATAACTTTTCGGTTGTTTAGGACACCATCCGGGATGCTGCATATCCCTTTCCCCTGAATATTAAATGTCATTGATGACCTTCTTTCTTACCTACATTTTATTTTTGACCAATGCCCCTTAACTTTCTTGTGGCCTAAGTTCTGGACAATTTGGTACATTTGCAATTCGATGCATCAATATGACGTTATTGCTTGTCATCACTTGAGGGCCGTTTAACTGTAGTGAAGGATGTTAGGCAGGCGGCTAGATTAGGCCAAATTAATGTGGACACTTCATGTTCATACCAGAATGGCAGTTATCTCTTCCCCAATATTTTTTTAATGTAAATATCAGAGTTTATTTTGTCCGTGATAATGAAAGTCTTATTTCGTAAAAATTTTGTAAAAACAGCAGATTGGTAGCAACACATGGAACTGTCTTGGAATTTTCGATTGATTCTTGGTCTTAAATGTGTGGTTCATTTTCTTATGAATCTGCAAGATACAATTCCAAATCAGGAAAAGTCAGTTAAGACGTACTTTTCGTCGTTCGATATGTAGCACTTGAATTTTACAAAAAAAAAATATATATTTTTTAATTTTTATCCAGTGTACTTCACCACATTCCTGTTTGGTGTTTTTATAACCTTCAACGTCTTCAGTTCATTTTTCTTTGACTCTACGAACAAAGGACTCCGAACAATACAGTCCTTTGGCCACTTTTCTGCCGGAAATGTTGGGTTTTTCTCAAAAAATGTACTGATTTTTTCTTCTCACAGATCCGCTTTTTTCTCCTATAACCTGCCTTTTGTGTAATGATCAGATCCTATTTAAACTAATTTATTATCTTCGAAATAGGTTTTGGTTGGTAGTTCCCGAGCCATTTTTGTAAATTCACTGAAAGTGATACAGTGGAATGTTAAAATTTCATTTTCTTACGTCCACTTTGATTTCCATTTTTTGGATTCTTCTAATTTTTTGACATTAATTTTTCAATACCATTTTTCAATTTTTTAGGGCGAGTTTACACGATAGAGAAAATAGCTACACACAAAAAAATAATTGCTTGCCGTGCAGTTGTTTCAACGAATATTCATTTGCATCTACCAAATTTAGTCAGCCTGAACTGATTTTCATTTGTGGTGAACAATAGTATAAAGCGTAACCAACTATTAGTTGAAGCAACTGCAACATTGATTGGAGAAACAAACTTTTTATCCATTTTCAATTTTTTTATTTCCATTGCTACGGCAACTGAATTTAAAATGAGACATAACATAACCAATATTTATTTGACTTAACAGATATTTATATAACATTAAGTTGTAGCAACCAATATTTATTTGATTCAACTGCGAAATCAGTTGTCTTGTATAAAAGCGATGCCAAAGCAGGACAACACCAGTCGCGCAAGCTTTAGATTTTTAACTGTTACTGCTCGGTTTTTTTCATGCTCAAATATACTTTCTTCAACAAGAGACATACTATTCTTCAGAGTTCTTGCGATTTTTTTCTATATGTTGTATTTCTATATGCAGCCCTAGCGCTCCAACGTGTTGCAAACACGAAGTCAGCAGCACAACGAATCGTCGGCAATGTTCGATCTCATGAACGCTGTTGTGACGCTGACTTCGTCTTTGCAACATGTTGGAGCGATAAGGCGAGGTAAAATGGCCGATTTCTTATAATAAAATTGGCTACCACAACTAAACAAATTGGTTGAATCAATTGTATTCATTAGTTGTGTGAACTGATACGCGGTTTTGCAACAACTAAATCAGTCGAATGTTGACATAACTAAGTAAATCGGTTGGCAAAAAAAGACGGTTGCCCCAACTTATTCGTTCTTTGGGTGTAAATAATGTGATGTATAGTTTTTTCGTACAATAATTTTGCACCAAAACTTAACTTAACATTCTCTAATATACATAAAATTTGTTTTTCTTATCAGAAAGGTTTTTACTATCGTTTAAAAACTTTCGATTTAATTACGGTATTAGGATATTACAGGCTCGGTGATTTCGAATTTAAAATTTTGCTCCAACGCGACTGACAATCAGAATATGAATAATTTTTCGCAAGAATTGCAAAGAAAAAATATTGTTGAATTTGTGATCATACTTTAGAAAGAAAAAATGCTTGAGTAAATACTTTTTTTTTTTGAAATTATTTTTCATTTACAAGATGAAAACAAAAAAATTCCGGGCACGCTCAGGCAAAACTGATTATATTTTTACATAGTACCAGTGTCGCCAGATGAAATTCTCACACGAAATACCCTTTTTCCATCATGAAATTCTCACAAAATCTCTCGTAGGAATATTCTCACAAATTCTCACAAATTCTCTCAAAATTCTCAAATTCTCACAATTTCTCACAATTTCTCAAATTCTCACAATATCTCGAATTCTCACAATTTTCCGCTAAATCTATTAAATTATCACAGTACCTCAATTAAAAATATACAATATTTTTATAAATCTATTTTCAAGTGAATGAGAATGAGATTCCGTTGTTTCTGTCTTCCTTTTTTACCAGCAGTGTGTTTTCTCGTGCGGGAAATATCGCTTTGTGAGAATTTTTTTCTCACGGGAGGGATTTTTCTCTTTCGAGAGAAAAAAATTCTCTCAAGGGAAAAATAATCTCAATATAGTGTGAGAATTCTCATATCCCGCAAATGCTAAAAATTCTCATAAACAGTATTTTTCCTACAAAACTGGCAACGTTGCATAGTACACATATTAAAATGTTGCCTTTTTTGCGTTTTTGGGAGTTATTAACATTTCAGCGACCGACCATTTATTCTAACATTATTAATTTCAACAACTTGTCCAATCAAGATGAAATTTAGACAAGTGAATTATATCAATGAAAAACTGTATATTATAATAATAATAGTTTGGCGCTACAGTCCTGTATAGAATTTCGGCCGAGCTCTCTCACCATTTTGAGCTGTGCGTGTTATATTTGTACTCAAAGTGCTGGGACCTACAGTTTTTATTGCCGAATCCGAACGGCGGGTGAGAGCTTTTCATAGGCAATGGTTTTACTCTCGTAGGTTTGCCATTTACTGCCGAAAGGTACACTGAACCAAAAAGTACATAACTACAATGAAAAAGTACATTATCACAAAGAATATTTCGTTAAAATTGGTCCAATGTAACTGTTCATTGTAACAACGAATCTCCGGTAATACTTCAATGTACAAATTCATTGAATTGCAATGTACGGATCATTAAACAGAATGACAAATATTCATATTCACAATGAATATTTCATTAGTTATATTGAATGCGAGAGTTTATTGTCGCAACGAATAGAATACATACTCTAATGAACGAGAACATAAACACAAAATGAATTATGAATTCAGAAAGTTTTGTTTTAATTTTCTAATTTTATTATTTTAATGTAAATTCAATTAATATATACATTAAATTTTATAGTATAATACTTCATTTCACAATTACTTTCTACATTTGTCGCAGCTTTGAACTAATTAAATGTTTTTGTAGCAGCAACGCGGAGCTAACTCTACTAGAAAAGAACACGAAAAACGAACATGCTAAATGTCAACTGCAGTATTTCAATGAATATAATTCATTGAAATATGAAAAAATCCATTAAATTTATTTGGGCGTAATATGAACGCAGATTCTTACAGAAAATGAATCATTAAATTCGCATACAAGTTACAAGACAATGTACATTGTCACAATGTTCCTTGCATTAAAACGTATGAATTTGCCTCTATGAACAGGATTCGTTAATATTATGAACCAGTTTATTTTCTGTGTAGCACGGTATAGAAAAATGTTTGAATGAAAAGATGTTGTGAGCCCCAGTCCAGGCTTGAACCGGGGACCTTTCGGCTCGCAGTCCAACGCACTAACCACTGAGCTAATATTTATTCATAAATATTATGAATTTTTTCACCAACTACCAGATTCATCATATTGATACCACCGTTCATTAAATGACATAATAATGAATGCATTCATTATATATATGAACAAACTATTCAATACAATGAATTGTCATATTGATGAATTTGTTCATAATATTTTTTCAGAATTTTTTTTTAATAAAATAATTCGAAAAAAAACTGTTGTAAAAATTTTATTTAAAAAATAACAGTAAAAAAATAAAAAAAAAAATTGGGACAAAAAAATTGATCCGAAAAAAAAATGTTTAAAAAAAAATTTGTTCGAAAAAAAATTTGTTCGAAAAAAAAATTGTTCGAAAAAAAAAATTTATTCGAAAAAAAAAAGAAATAACACACAAGAACTACTTGAGAATTGAGAAATACGGCAAAAAATGACCGAAAAAAAAAATTTTGATAGAAATTTGATTTAATGAACAGCATTCTTCGATATGGAGAACATATATGTTGTATTTTATATTTTGCTTCATTAATATGATGAAACGTATTCTTCACATATAGTTCATAATATTGAAGAACACTTTTTCGACAGTTTTTAAGCGTTCTTTATATTTATGATAGCATTCATAACATTGATGGCGTTAGTCGTCAATACAATGAATCATGGTTTGAAGAACGAAATTCATCAATATGATGTACATTTTTTTTTCTGTGTGGATAAGGGTGGGGCAGTCCACTTAATATTGCTAATTGCGTGAGTGATTTTTCCTAAACAAAATAAGACGGACAAAATTGTTGCTGTATTCTTCACAACAGTACCCGTGTTCATGTATTTATTGTTGTTTTCATTGAACTTGCTTTGTCTGTAATATTCGCACTTATGCTTTGTTTGTTAGCGTGACTATGTGTCTTTATGTCGAAAGCAACTAAGATCAAATATGCTTGATATGCAGAGGTTTTTCTTCTTTGGCATACATTTTTACATCTACCAACAGTAGAGGCATCAGAAGATTAGTATGTGTATAAAAGTAAGTAAATGGTTTCAGAACATATACTTTATATAAAAAAAAATAAGGAAATAATCAATAATATCTATAAAATAAACAATTCAAATAAATAAAATATTGAAAAACGAGTTGGGAAAGTTAGGTCACATGGGTAAGTTCGGTCACATGGGGCGGATTTTTATAGTCGGTCGGGCCCGACTATGGAATACCCTACACCTTTGGTAGGGATATTAATGTGGGATATTTAATTGAATACCTTAATTTTAAAGTTTTTAATTATGCTGAACCTCCCCACCCTCAGAATATTATTCATTTTCCGCGAGAATTCAACACAACACAAGAATGAACATGGGCAGAGAAGTCTGAACATATTATATATATATGTTTTTTTTAATACTATTTTATGTTTTTTTCACAGAGAAACCGATTACACGACAAGATTCAGCAACCTTTAAGGGTTAAGATGTGAAAATATGGACAAGTTGGCAACTCTTATATCAGAAATTTACGTCTTATATCCCCATATTCAAAAACTAAAAAAAAAATTTGAAAAATATAATTGGACGGACCACGCCTATATTTAAAATTTTGAAAGGCTAATTTCATAGATTTGATTTTAATAATTTACGGATCAAATTTCCACTATAAAAACCCGGGAAATACTGAAAAAAAATAATGGCGTATCACGCCCATTTTTGGACCACATATTCTTAGGTGAATTCTAATAATACGTTTTAAATTTTATAACTATACCTTGAATACTTTTCGAGTTATTAGTTCCGAAAGAGTTATAAAAAAGTGACTTGTTGGGAGGTGGGCGTGTCCGTTGACCGATTTGGCTCATTTTCAAACTCAGTTCCTACTTTTGGCTAAAATATATTGAGACGAAATTTCATAGCATTCTGAACAGTATTTCTCAAGTTATTCTGTGCTCGGAAAGCAAGACGGACAGAAAGACAGACGGACATGGCTAAACGGACTCGGGTAGTGATGCTGATCAAGAATATATATACTTTTCCATACCGGACACGCCTCCTAAGGGGCGTTACAATATATGCACAAAGTTAATATACCCTGTACCTCATAGGTGTAAGGTATAAAAAAAAAAGTCATATAACACAACAAAAAAATATATTTAGGGACTATGCAAATAAAGGCTCATATTTAGTCAATTTGATAATATCGAAAAAAAGTGCACTTTAAGCATAAACAAATATTATTCACAATTTAGTAAATTAGTCTTTATTCGCACATGACTTTAATAAAATGCTAAAAAAAAAAATTATATAAATTTACCTAAATTTTTTTTATTTTTTTTAGGTTAGCTTTGAAATTTATCGCTGCATATCAAGAATAATTGCTTTCAATTACTTAAAACAGTGACAAAAGCAACAACATATGTATTTCTAAGGGGATCCGTACGAAACAATATTCTGGTAAATTTTTGGTCCTTATCCTTGAACTTCAAATTTCATGTCCTTAAAAAAAGTCTTTTTAAAAAAAATAAAATTTTTTGTTGATTTATTAAAGGTGTTGAGCTAAATTCCAAGATGGTATTTTGAAGGTAGTATATTTATCAGAATTCGCAGCGAAGATCCTGATTTTATCTACAACGGGACTCAGAATGACGGTGCCTACGTTGTTTTTTTAACATCTTTATCTTCGTGATTTAATATATTTACTATATTTACGTATATTTACGTAATAAAAAAAATATTTATATATATTTTTTGTTACTTTGCAGTTTTTTCGACATTTTCTATCATTATTTCGGCAAACAATGATTTCGTCCTATTAAATTTCGACATTTTTAGTTTTCGACATTTTGTTTTTCCACATTTTAGTTTTCGACATTTTTGTTTTCGACATTTTCAGGTTTCGGCATTTCTATTTTCTACATTTTTGTCTTCCATGCTGTTTTAAAATCGTTTTAACACTAGGTGGCGATTTTTACAATCATTGTATAATTGCACATATTCTATAAAGTAAAGATGCATTTTAATAAATGCATTAAAGATACGTTTATTTAAATATCCGTCGTACAGCATCCCTGCGGTAAAATAGGAAACCTAAAAACCCAACAACTACATATTCAAGTATATTATTCGTACAAATACATATGCATTTGCATATACTCACACTTTCATGACCAGACTAGAGTTAAATAAACACAACCGTTATATACTACATAACTAATGTATGGTAAATGAAGTGCAAGTGCGTTGCACTTCGCATAAATGCATCTATACTAAATGCACGACATACATAAATGTGCAAATGCAGATGGATGGATAGATATATCTAAATGCAGACAGTGGAGTATTCGGGCCAAAACTCAGTCCAATAAACAAAACTCCCACAAACCCACAATGTCTAACAAAACAGTGCGCTGTATTCAATACACGAACCCACCAGACCAACCTATTCGAAACTCAAACCATGCCACGTACGCAAAGAGAGCCGAATAGAGACTGTTTGTGTGTGTGTAGTTTTTCATAGAGCGTATGAGGTGTGAGTCCTACAAAGTGTGAGTTGGCTGACGTGGCAGAAGGTGGCAACGTTATGAAGGTTGGTTGATTTATACAGCTGTGGTTGCTGTGAAATGTTTTTAACAGGTCGTTGGAGCTCGGTTCATATTATAGCTGTTGTGTTGGGTGATGCTATTGTTGGATGATGTTATTTCAGTTATAGTTAATGGAGTTTTTTTTTTTACTTGCAACAAAATATATGCAGCATAATACAGAGTTACATGAAGCCGGAGACTGTATGGAGAATGTAGTAGGGTGAAGGCAAGCGATGTTTAAGGAGACACGTAGAGTAGAATGATTAGAGGTATAGATAAATAAGTGAAGATTCAACTAACTGGCAGTGTTGCGAAAGAGGAGAGAGAGAGAATTAAGGTAGTCCTAGAAAAACCATAGGGATAAAGGCAGGTTGGACATATTGTCGCATAGACGAAGAGACCGTGTGATGATTATATGGCAAATTCAAAGAAATACCGTGCTGGCATTTTTCAGAAATATTTCCGGAAAACAAGCGGATATTTATCTTCCATTTGGAAGTTACTGGAAAGCATTTTGTATAATTTGTAAAGCAAATTTTCGCGGACAACTTTTGGGGACGGACAGAAAAATTTAAATTCGATGATTAGATTCAAAGATTGAATTTTTAATGAAAATTTGATTTTTTTTTAATGAAAATTTAATTTTTAGTGTTAATTTAATTTTTAATGAAAAATTTAATTTCTGAGAAAATTTTATTTTTTTTAAATTTTAATGAAAATTTGAATTTTTTATTGAAAAATTTAATTTTTAGTGAAAATTTGAATTTTTAGTGAAAATTTGAATTTTTAGTGAAAATTTGAATTTTTAGTGAAAATTTGAATTTTCAGTGAAAATTTGAATTTTTAGTGAAAATTTGAATTTTTAGTGAAAATTTGAATTTTTAGTGATAATTTGAATTTTTAGTGAAAATTTGAATTTTTAGTGAAAATTTGAATTTTTAGTGAAAATTTGAATTTTGTAGCCGCGGTAGCTCAGTGGTGGGATCAGCCTACTCAATATCGCATACAAGGTTCTATCGAGCGTATTATGTGAAAGACTGAAGCCCATCGTCAACAGACTGATTGGACTTTATCAGTGCGGCTTCAGATCTGGAAAGTCCACCATAGACCAGATTTTCACATTGCGCCTAATCCAGGAAAAGACCCTAGAAAAACAGATCGACACCTACCACCTATTAGTCGACTATAAAGCCGCCTTCGACACTCCGATAAGGGAACGATTATACGCCGCAATGTCTGAGTTCGCTATACCTGCGAAACTTATAAGGCTTTGCAGGATGACCCTGAGCAACACACGTTGCTCAGTGAGAATAGGAAAAGACCTCTCCGAGCCATTTCATACCGAACGAGGTTTTAGACAGGGTGACTCCCTATCGTACGACTTTTTTTAACTTATTGATGGAGAAAATAGTTCGAGCTGCCGAACTCCGTCAAAGCGGCACTATCCTCAATCGAAGTGTCATGCTGCTCGCATATGCCGACGGTATTGATATCATTGGCAGGAGCACACGATCAGTCAGCGCAGCATTCTCCAGATTGGAGAAAGAGTCGCGTCGAATGGGTCTAGCGGTGAACGAGGACAAGACGAAGTTCCTTGAGTCAACAAGCAAAAAAGAGTACGTGCGTCTTGGACAAAAAGCTGATTTTGACACCCACAAGTTCGACATTGTGAAGTACTTCGTCTATCTGAGATCCAGCGAAAACAGCAACAACGACGTCAGCCTGGAGATCAAACGGAAAATAACTCTTTCCAACAGGTGCTACTTTGGGCTCAGTAGGCAATTGAGAAGCAGAGCCCTCTCTCGCCGGACAAAAATAACGCTCTACAAGTCACTCATCATGCCCGTTTATGGTGCAGAAACATGGACGCTGGCCTCCACCGATGGAGAGTACTGGGAGCGTTCGAGAGAAAGATTCTCCGTAAAATCTTTGGCCATATCTGCTAAAGAGTATCGAATCAGGATGAACCACGAGCTATATGAGTTATTCGACGACATTGACATAGTCAAGCGCATCAAGATCCAGCGGCTTCGCTGGATAGGTCATGTCGAACGAATGGATGAAAACACTCCAGCCAAGAAGGTGCTTGAATCGAAACTCGAAGGTGGACAGCGTAGAAGAGGGCGTCCAAATCTGCGTCGGAAAGACCAAGTTGAGGACAACCTGGCAACAATTGGTATTTCTAACTGGCGTCAGCGCGCGCAAAGCAGATCCGACTGGCGCGGCTTCATCTCAGCGGCCAAGGTAGCTCAGTGGTTAGTGCGTTGGACTGCGCGCCGAAAGGTCCCCGGTTCAACCCTGGACTGGGGCTAACAACATCTTTTCATAGAAACATTTTTCTATACCGCGCTACCTCTCGGCAGTAAATGGCAAACCTACGAGAGTAAAACATTGCCTATGAAAAGCTCTCACCTGCCGTTCGGATTCGACAATAAACTGTAGGTCCCACCACTTTGAGTACAAATATAACACGCACAGCTCAAAATTGTGAGAGAGCTTGGCCTAAGTTCTTATAGTGCCAAAACTATTATATTATATTAGAAACTTTGATATCAACTCGTCATTGAAAATTTTATCTGTTTGTTGTTTTTTTTTTAGAAATATTTTTATTTCAAAGCTAGTTGTGAAAATTGAAATATTTTGTATATTTTTTAAATTTAAATTTAATAAATTTTAAAATTAATTATGCAAATAAAAATCATCATTGCCGGTATCATTATCGCCTAATTGCCAAAAACTTCTAACTCGGAGAAAACTACGGACTTACCAATAATGAAGAAAAAAACTTTTTTATTCCAGATTTGTGAAATTAAACTGAAATACGACGATTTATTAGTGAAGCCTAAAACGTATTATAAAATATTCATGGTCCAAAATGGAAAAACCGATATATATATCTGACATTTGCGATTCAACTGAAGTGGTGCTATTATCTGGTGCTATATACGTCTGACTGAAACCATTTAATTGCATGGATATTAGAGGAGAAAATGAAAATAATTTTAATTTTCCCAAGGGAACCACGCATTGTTTATCTATGAACGTACAGTATGTTGATGACTTGGTAAAACATTGCATTTATTAAATTGTTCCTAAGAAAATAATACTTTAATAATTTACAGAAGGAATTGACTGACGAAAGCATTTATTCGTGAAAGAATTGACGCTGGGAAAATTGTCTCAAAGAGAAATTATATCAGAGAGAAGAATTGTCTTGGGAATGAAATGTTCGAAGAAGAATTGCAGGGTTGGAAAAGAATTGTCCGCACCAAATTTCTACAATCGATTGTAATTCCGAAGAAGAAATGTTGGGAAAAATTTAAACGTGCAAACCATTTCAGTTGTGATTTTAAAATTAAAAAGAAGTTTGATTAAAAAAAAAAAAAATCTCCTACATGAAATATTTCTGTTTTGATCGGATATATTAAACGGGTTCACATGGCATAAAGTATTCGATAAGAATTACAATAAACGAAGTGTAAAGAAACCAGTACTTTTGCGATGTCTTCTATGGACGTATTGAAAAAACAATCAGCCCAACTAATAAACGAAATAAAGTCGACTTTAAAGATAGTATCAGCTTTTTAAGAAATAAATATTAGAGAAAATTGTCAAAAATGCTGTTACTATTTTTAAATTCGACTTTATTTCGTTTATTGGTTAGGCTGATTTAGATCTATGAAATTGAAGTAATATCCCAATAAAGAATAACTTATGCCATCTTGTTCACTTCATTCACATTACCCCGATGTCTGGATATTTCCTCGAAAAACATTTCTTCGAATTGATATTTTAACAAAGCGACATTTAGCACACAGGTAAAAACCTCAAATTCAATTTTCCTCAAACGGTGGCTTCCACGAAATGAAAACTTTCCAAAATGGACATTTCCCCGAACATTAAAATTTCATTTCATTACATAACAAATTTTTATAAAAAAAGAGTATTTTTTAATATACAGTGACGAGCAAAACTGTAACTCACAATTTTGTGAATATCACAATATATCTAAAAATGTAAAACAACAACAAAAAATCTGTTTACAATATTTTAATCATTTCATCTTATTGGATATTCAAACATTAATAAAAAAACATATTTAACACATCAACAATAAAATAATGCATAATTCATATGAACACCTTACTGTTATAGTTTTACGAAAATTTCAGTATTTTGTCCATAAACCTTTACTGTTTTGCAGATGTTTTATACGGGGAGGCATACACTCAGAAGAAAATGTACCATTAAGTTCTTTATGGTACGACCATTGATCTTATGGTTCATGTATTAATAGTTTTTTCTTTTTAAATCAAAAGTTTCTAATGAATTCAATAATATTTAAAAATTCAGTACCATAAATTTTAATATTTCAATATTATTATTTTAAATTGAATAAATACTGTTGTTTTAATGGTTTCCTCCTATAATAATAAACGTGGTGTAAAACAATATAAAAACGAATACAAACATGTTCGTTTTGTACGTCATTCTGCGTGTTTACTCAAAATGGTCGCATGTATTTTGAAATAATCCACATTATTAAATGCGACATTAGTAAGGACTCAATATATTTAATGTAAATAAATTATATTTATATATTTATTTATATATATATTTTTATTTATTACAGAAAATAAATAATACATCGAACTTCTATTATGGCAACGGACTCAAAAATAACTGCAGACTCAAGTACTACAATCAATTATTGGAAACCAAAGCAAACATTAAATGTGTTATAACCTTTTGCAGCAGGAAGTGTCTCTTCATGTGTGTGTTGTAAAAGTGAATATCAATTTCGACATTTAAATAAAATAATATATATAATAAATTAACAAAAATACATTTTTGTTTTAATAAATTATTAGGAAATGTAATACGACTATACCATAAAATTAATAATACGTATCATTAAATTTGTATAGGTTTTTCTTATTGTAATGAAAATATCACATTATAAAATTTATGGTACAACCACACATTGTATTAACAGTTTCAATATTACTGAATTAATGGGACGCATCCTATTGACCAATTTTAATGGTATAAATTATTGTTTTTCTATTGAAATACTATCAATTTACCATGATTTTTTTCTGGGTGTACTATTGCAATAATTTGTCACCATATCATTTGGAATTGCATACCAAACGTCCTGAACTAAGTGCCACAATTCGGTTATTCCTTTGGGAGGGTCAGAATATTTAGCGAGTTTAGAATTGATGTGACTCCAAAAATTTTCTATAGGATTCATATCAGGGGATTGTGGTGTCCATTTCATAATGGAAAATGTTTGTTGTTCCAGCCAACTTTTTACATTTTTTTGATGTATGTTTGGGGTCATTATCTTGCTGAAAAATTAAGTTTTCAGGAGAAAGACCCGTTTTTCAATGGCGGCTGGTAAATTATTTTGTAAAATCCCTAAATATTGTTTCTTCCACATTATTCCATCGATCTTGACCAGAGGACCAACTCCAGTTTTAGTTATACAAGCCCAAACCATTATAGAACCCCAGCCATGTTTCATTGTTGGGATGACTTGATTTGGGGTAAGAACATTCGGGTCTCTGGTCCAGTACAACGTGCGACCATCGGATTCAAACCGATTAATTTTAGTCTCGTCAGACCAAATAATCTAAAAATTTGACAATATTTATGCTTATTTAAAATTTAAAATCATTAACACATTAATGTATTTTTTTTACCTTTTCCCAATCAGTCTCTGTCCAATTTTCATACATTTTGGAAAGCTCGTTACGCAGTTTTATATTTTTTTCTTCTTCACGCTGGCTTTTAAACCCAGCCCCTTCAGACTACGACGTGCTGTCCACTCACTTGCGTCAACATTCAAAATTTGTAATGCTAAAGCTGGGGTAATTGCATTATTGCTAGCTACCAAATTTGCAATATGGCGGCAGTTACGGTCGTTAATTTTTCTTGGACGTTCTTCTGGATTTACAATATTTTGAGGCTGGCATTACCAACGATATATGAACTATTGTTGAAGAGACAAAAAAGTGTTACAGTTTTACTCGTCACTGTAGGTACATTAAATACCGAAGGACCGTATGGTGTGTAAGCCTGTTCTATAGGTATTACAATGGTAAGTGTTCGAGGGAAATACATGACCTGATTCCACCAGGTCCTGTGTCCTCTCGTTCTACTCGGGCATCGAACCAAGCCCATCCCTTCGTAGTTCACTCGGCTCTCAATAGAACCACGCATTACCGAGAGAATTCGTTCTTCAGTCGCACGATACGTTTGTGGAACAATCTCCCTGCGTCTGTTTTTCCCGACATATTTGATATTGGCAAGTTCAAAACAAACATTCACCGACACTACTCCATCTTTCCCCCCTCCATTTAACCTATCATCCCTTCTTACGATCAACACTGTGCATTGCATGAATAGGGGGCATCCCCTGAGCGTTGGTTAATTTGTAAAAAAATTCTTAAAATTTCCTTTTTCAGAGAAATGTCAATTTCTTCATTTCGGAGGCTCATTTTGAGATAGTGACTATTCAGGCCAATGCTCATTTGTGAAAATGTCTATTTGGAATTATGTTTATTCGGGAAATGTCGATGTCGGTGAAATGTCTTCAGGGGAATCTCCATTCGGAGATATATATATATACACTTGAGGTAAATGGCTTTGGAAAAATAGTTTTGGATAAATATTGTTCGGAGTAATGGTCCCAAAATGGACCTTTAAGCAAAAATTAAAATTTCATTTCAATATAGGTACACTAAATTTTTACCAAAAATATGAATAATCCTCATATATACAATTCGGAGAAGTGTCATTTTTTAAAATTACCATTTCTTGATATTGCATTCGGGAAAGAGTACTGATACGATTTTTTATTTATTAAGTATATAATTTACCGACTTCTTCGATTAAGCTGAATTCCACAGTAGAAATTACCAAGATTGCGAACAGATAACCCTATCAGTTACATGATCTGCAATAGGAGTAATTTCTACCAGAATATTTAATACTGGTACAGATACTGGTGCCTTATATTGTATTTTATAACGAGTTTAAATTCGAACTAAAATAGCATAAATGCATGCAATATGGTCACCTTTAAATAGTGTCAGCCAAGCAAAAACTGGGGTAGGCTCTTAAGGGGAAGGACCAAACAGTGGGCTGCACATGTTATCGCTCGTCTGCGAAATGTCCTGCCAGTTTCTGTTGTTGTTTTTGTTGTTTTTGCTGCAAATGCAACAGCAACTGCAGCACTTTGACTGCAGTAACCAGCAACAATATATGCGGTGTTGGGTGGCAAAACCTGCTGCTACTGTTGCTCATAGATACAAAGTGCTTCTCAGGAGGCGTTACAGGGCGCAACCAATTTTTTCACAGAAGGCACAGATTGATTTTAAATGGAAGGATGCTTGAATGAACGCAACGCAAAGCAGCACAATGACGATACCACGAATTGATGCCATGTAAGGCGGAGAATTTTTGGGTTGTTGTCGCTAAATATGAGGGGCGTTTGTTGTGTTGTTGTTGATACAGTTGGCCTGTCTGCCACGCCACGCGGCGCCAGTTGATGATGATGTATTTAACGGTGTTGGTCGGTCGTATGCTGGGATTGTTGTTTGTTTAGACTTGACTGTTTGTTGTGGCCTTTAAGCCGCAACGCAGGCAGCCAGCCACCTTTGCGCTCTTATCTCGAACTCGACGATTGCAGCGGCACCGTCACCACCGGCACCATCAGTCGCTTTAGTTGCAAACATAAGGCGGCACAAGGACTTCGTTGTCGTCGACCTGCTCAATGAGTGCGGCTCTCATACTCGTTGGTTGCCCGTCGTTTAACCGTTTAAGCGCTCGTTCATCTACTCGTTCCGCTACTCGTTCCACTACTCGTTCCTCTACTCGTTCCTTTGCTCGTTCCTTTACTCGTTCCGTTACTCCTACCTTTAATCGTTCCTGTGCTCGTTCCTGTGCTGGACTCGTTGTTGGCATCGTCGTCGTTGTTCTCGTTGTCGTGGTAGTCGTCGTTTGGAGGCGCGTCGTGTGGAGTCTCGCAGATGGAGTTGCGTTCGTTGCATGGTTGGTAGGTAGGTTGGCTCGTTGGTTGTCTGGATGGATGTTTGGCTGGCTGGCTGGCTGTCGGCTGAAGGACCATGCATTTCCGACGACGTACAATGACATTGGCATTGAACTAGGTCGAGGACGTTTTGGCCAACAAAAGCCGTCAACGACTTGTAGACTGTTGGCTGTCGAGTTTAAGCGGAAGTCGACGGTTGCGCCTCATTCGTTGGGTGAGACTGTTGAGGTGTATATGTGTGTGTATGAATGAGTGTGAGTGAGTGTAAATTATATGTGACTATATGTAGTTAAAACCATGTGGTCTGGCTGCTGTTTATGCGGCATTTATGTGGTACTCGTTACATTGCCGATGTTTGTCGCTGTTTCGTGATATTTATTGCTATAGTTTGTGCTAAAAGTTGCACTATTTATAGCACTCGTTGCTTTATTAAAGCATTATCTATTTAAAACACTTAGCTCTATTTAGCACTCTTTACTTTTTTAAGACACTCGATCTCGTTTTTTATTGACTACACCAGATGAAATGTAACTCGTTGCCTTTCTAAGATAATCTTTCAATTTATGTTGATCGTTATCTATTGTAATTCGTTACATTTCTTATACTCGTTGATTTCTTTTAATTCGTTGCATTATTTAGGTTCGAATTCCCTCTTGCAACACCAGCGAATCAGTGCGCATTTTTAACTCGCTGTTCTTTTGTCCTCTAACGTCTCGTTGATCTATTGCAACTCGTCAACTCCCTCTTACTCGTTGCCCTCTACACGTTGTCCTCTTACTCGTTGCCCTCTTTCGACTCGTTCACTTACTACAACTCGTTCCTATGATACCTCGTTCTTTTGGCGGCATTATTTTTCGACTTCCTGTTATTGTCATCTTTCCTGCCCGCTATTGTTGCTCGCATCGATGTCGATGTCCCGCATCATGTGTCTGCAATCATACAATGCGAGCCTTGAATGCGCCAAAAAAACACCAAATGGCTGCTGGCTACAACAACAGCATCGCTGCATTGGCTTGACTCTGGAGTCAGTCGTGGGCCGTGAGTCTAGACTTGTGCTGCATTGCGTTGCATTAAGCAACAACAACAAGAGCAGCAACAATGAAATAGGTCGCCTTTGAGGCACAACACTTCGTGCATGCGTTATGTGATCCAGAAGAACTAGAGTAAGAGGAGTATTGAGGAAACAGCAGTGGTATCACTTTGGAACTGGCTCTGCTTTTGTAAAGTGGAACAGCAGCCACAACAACAATAAAACAAAATGAAAAATAGGTCGCATAGCTTATATGATAATTGGAGGATATGGACTGGAACTTTAAGATGCAAAATGCCGATGGACATCTATGATTCCGAATGATTTTTATACAAATTTTAAAAAAGATGTCTCAGCACATTCTTTCTTATCATTCATTTTTAGTAGGGCAGTGCGATTAATCATATTTTAGATTAATCTATTTCTGATTAATTGATTAATCAAGATTTTCGATTAATCATAATATTAATTAATCAACTAATCAAGATTCTGATTAATCAGAATTGTCGCGATACATTTAAAAATACTTTGATATATGGTTCTTGAACATTTGAAATACTTCCTTTTATTTTATATTATTTTTATACCCTACACCTATGAGGTACAGGGTATATTAAGTTTGTGCAGATATTGTAACGCCCCTTAGGAGGCGTGTCCGGTATGGAAAAGTATATATATTCTTGATCAGCATCACTACCCGAGTCCGTTTAGCCATGTCCGTCTGTCTGTCTGTCCGTCTTGCTGTCTTGCTGTCTTGCTGTCTTGCTGTCTTGCTGTCCGAATACAGAATAACTTGAGAAATACTGATCAGAATGCGATGAAATTTCGTCTCAATATATTTTAGCCAAAAGTAGGAACTGAGTTTGAAAATGAGCCAAATCGGTCGACGGACACGCCCACCTCCCATACAAGTCACTTTTATATAACTCTTTCGGAACTAATAACTCGAAAAGTATTCAATGTATAGTTATAAAATTGAAAACATATTGTTAGAATTCACCTAAAAATATGTGGTCAAAAAATGGGCGTGATCCGCCCACTTTTTTTTTCATTATTTCCCGGGTTTTAATAGTGGAAATTTGATCCGTAAATTATTAAAATCAAATCTATGAAATATTAGCCTTTAAAAATTTTAAATATAGGCGTGGTCCGCCCAAATACATTTTTTAATTTTTTTTTTAGTTTTTTATACTTTACATAATTTTTTTTAATTTATAGGGATATAAGACGTAAATTTCTGATATATGAATAATATTCTGAGGGTTAATATCCCTACCAAAGGTGTAGGGTATTCCATAGTCGGGCCCGACCGACTATAAAAATCCGCCCCATGTGACCGAACTTACCCATGTGACCTAACTTTCCCAACTCGTTTTTTATTAATTTTTGTTAGATCATCAAATGAATCTCAGTACTTTATCATTTTCTACTTTGTTAATTTTGAGTAAGTAAGTTTTGTAAATAATGTTTTATGTTTTCAATATTCGCTTGAATCGCTTGAACAATCAGCATCGTTTTCAAATTATAAAACTATCAATTTTCACTTTATTTAAGTTGACAATAAAATTAATTCATTTTTAATTAATCAAAATTCTGATTAATCAATTAATCAAGATTCGGTTTCTGAATAAATTATTGATCAGGATTTAGATTAATCAATATTTTGATTATTTGATTAATTCCACAGCGCTAGTTTTTAGGGTACATTAGATTTTATTAGATTTAATTAAAAATAAAACAGCTTTGAGGGAAGTATCCTATCCAGGGATCGCAAAAAAAATGGAATCGGATTCGATTTTCAGAACCGGAATCAACAGTGCAATATTATCGTTTTCTTGCCATCCGTATCGCCTTGGTTCCATATTAAAGACACTTTGAAATATCAATATTTTTCATTTTAATAAATTAAGCCTTTCGAATTCTGTCAGACGAAAATCTAACTGACACAAAAAAATAAGATAATGAAATAAAAAATATTTTTGAATATAAAACGTTTTTAAGTTGAATTTTTAGTATGATTTAAGATGAATCGTGAGACGATAGATAAAATAATCTCTTGGATCATTAAAGTTCACATTAAAAACGTTTTATATTAAAAAATAATTTTTATTTCATATTTTTTTTCAATTCTAGCCACATTGCGTGTAGTGTTTTGAGTAGTTTATGGTAGGTCTACGCCCCTTTGTTTAATACCGTCCACATTATACGTCACAATTACACGATTGTTTCGATTTTTATAACACTGCTCTTAGTAGGACATTAGATATAGCATTTTTAAAGTTTTGATTATATGAAAGGTGCCACGATCCATCATTATATAAAATTTTTTATTTTCAGGATGTCAATCGATAGGTGCTTTAAAAACATATAATCAGTGCTATTTTATCTAGCACCAATAAAGAATTATAGAAAAAAAAAAAACGAATAAATTGGAAAAATTGAAAATCTTGTCATGCCAAAAGAGCAAATCTTTTCGTTTTATTGCTATAACTCTTTTCCTAGTAGACATTTTGGTGGGGTCATGTTCATGAAGTGATCATGTCATTATTTGAGATAATCGGGATATAACAAGGCCCATAATGTCCTTGTAACGCAGTGTCCTGATCATGTACTGACCTCAGGCGATGATCATGTACTGATCGGACAATTCCCCATTTTGTTATTTACCCGACAATTGCCTTGTCAGAGCCCGAGCATAATAGGATTTCTCTCATTAAATGTCGATCATTGTCTGATGCTAATCATTTCCCGATGGCGCATCGGGAAAATGTCTACTAGGGTTATTGGTGCAAGATAAAATAGTGATATTATTTATTGTCTTTATTAGTGATATTAGCATTTATTGTTTATTTTCAAAGCACCTATCGATTGACATCATATTAAAAATTGACAAACATTTTTCTGGCAAATGATAAGAATTCAAAAAATATTTTAAAATAATGATGAGTTTTATATTTTAAATAAAAATGTACACGAAGTGCAGCCTACGTATTTGATTCTGCGGAAACTCTACAGCCAGAACGTAGAAAAATCTTAATTAACGTATACGGAATGAAACTTCATCACCATTATGCCAAAATATGAAAATACCTTTAGATTTTAAACGCCATGCACTGCGTTAACAATTAATTGTTTTTATTTTACGACATCTGTTGATAATTTTAACATATTGTCTTAACCTGCTCAAGATCTAGTCAGTACAAACTGGGTGTTTTGTACCAACAAATAAAACAATAAACAATTGGCAAAATGCATTGTGTGGCAGATTGTACAGCTATTTCTACGCAAAGTTCAGAACAAAGTTCGTTGTTCTGGGAAATAATGTTCCCCGACAACCAAATGTGAATATTTTTGTGAAACAAGAAGTTTTTAATTTCGTAGTACCATTTTTTATTAATGACATTTAAATATGCTTTCCACTTTAAAGCATCTACAACAACAACAAAAAATTGTTTTTCATACTTTTTAAAAACTGGTATAAACATGAAATCGTATATATCGGTTTATTTCTGATTTACCTATAAGGGTTTCGGTTTCGGTTACGGTTCCAATACTTGTTTATAAATAACCGAGTTGTAGGTAATTCAAAGTAGGATTGCTTCTAAATAGTTTCAATACATTTGTGCATTTCCTGGGTTCCGGACGAGACATTCGTACGCTTAAAACTTTAATATCTCGAAGGAAAATTAATGAATTTTCTTGTTTCTCAAGTAGTATTTAAATATGATTAAAAATTGCATTAGAGAATTCTATACATTAGAGAATTCTATACATTCTATATCAAAAGATATAAATAAATAGGGATCGTTCCGGACGTGACAAAAACGGAAGTGCATGTCGAGGTTCATATGGAAATGCTAAAAAGTCAGCAAATTTGGCGTACAAATCATGTGTATGAAATCATGTGCTCTCTTTGTACATTTACACTTTGTTGCTAAAATTTATAGTTTTTTCAAAATAAATCACATAAAAATTCCGGACGGGACAAAACATTCCGAAATTATCAGTACGATTTTTATTCTAAATATCTCGCCGTGTTAGCTCAGTGGTTAGTGCGTTGAACTGCGAGCTGAAAGGTCCACGGTTCAAGCCTGGACTGGGGCTAACAACATCTTTCCATAGAAACATTTTTCTATACCGTGCTACCTCTCGGCAGTAAATGGCAAACCTACGAGAGTAAAACATTGCCTATGAAAAGCTCTCACCCGCCGTTCGGATTCGGAAATAAACCGTAGGTCCCACCAATTTGAGTACAAATGTAACACGCACAGCTCAAATGGCGAGAGAGGTCGGTCGAAGTTCTATATAGGACTGTAGCGCCAAACTATTATTATTTTATTCTAAAAATACTTTTTGCTTAAAATATATTTTTTTGAATTATCTCAGAACATAGCTGAGACAATGTACTTTTTTTGCATATATGTATTTTTTTCCTAAAGTTTACAGTTATTTCGTAATAAATCGCATAATAATTTCGAACGTTCCGAATGGATATTTGCACTACGATTTTTTGCTAAAAATAATTTTGTATATGACTATATTAATAATTATTATTACGAAATGAAAAGTGATTTACAATTCAAATTTCCAGATGTTTTTAAGTTTTTTAATTTTTTTTATACTGTAGTTTTACACTTTTGATACTCAAAGTTCCGGACGGGACAGATTTCAATTAGCTGTTGAAAATTATCTAGAATTACTAGGAAATCGATGTTTATATTTTTGAAAATGTCGAGGAAATTCAGATTTCGGAACAGAGATTCAACTATTTTAAAAAATTTGTTCGTTTAATATGATAATAAATGTATCAAAATGTTTCGTTATTTTAATTTTAAATGATTCTTTTTAAGCTTTAGAAATATTAATTAAGGTGTAATAATGGCGTTATCTGATAAAGTAAATTTTGAGATATTGGCGTTTAAAATTTATGTATATCCGTATTATACCATTCCCCTTAAGAGAATGCAAATTTCGATTACCAATGCTGCGAAGAAGACGTTTTTTCTATATTAAATTCAAAATAGATGAAATTTAAAAGGTTTGTGAGGATATTAGAACCATAGATTCGAATGTGGTATTAGTTAGAAAACTACTTTAGGGTCATAATTTTCATTTTTATTTCTTTTTTCAATAGAATACTAGAGTAATTGAGAACTATTCAATGGTATGATGAATTGAAACTTTTTGATTGCAATGCAATTGTTGCCATGTTATGCAGTTTTGTTGAAACCTACAACAAATGTGTTTTGCAAAGCCTATACGTTAAAAATATAGGGATGCTGCAACCGGAAACCGGCAAAGTGCAACAAACTTTCGGCATTTTATACACAGAGTAGTATTTTGATGCGCTGTAGTAGGTTTTTGTGTATGTGATGATAGGGTTTGAACAATTTTGGGTGGGTTTGGGAAAATTTGTTTCATTAGTTGTTTTGTAGACAGACAGACAGAAATTTATACGTACGTATATAAATAAATATATAACTGGACAAAAAGGTGTTAGGCATAGCAAAACATATAAGTGCGAGAGAGAGTACGAGATGCAGATAGAGTGAGACTAAAATAAAGGCTAATGTTTGAGTGAAAGAGTCACAATATATATATATGCAAAATGAACGTATGCAAATTTTCAAAGTGACAGCAATAAAAAATGCAATTTTATAAATTTCTATATATTTAAATATATAGAAATATATACTATATATATATTTTAATAATTTTTTAACTATGCAGTTTATAGCTATTTTTGTGATAGCAAACAAAGTGCAGCATTGAGTACAGTTTAGACCAAAACATAGGCGATATTGTGCAGTTTGTAGTGTATGAGAAAATAAAATTTAAAAAAGGAAATAAAATTTAAAAAAGGAAATAAAATTTAAAATAGAAAATAAAATTTAAAAAAGTAAATAAAATTTAAAAACAGAACATAAAATTTAAAAACAGAAAATAAAAAGCTATAAAAAAATGAGCTCTAAATTGAAAATGAAATGCAAAATGGTGTGGCCATTATTTGAACTATCTATTATTATTGGTTATTTGAATTTTAGAAATTCATTTCCAGCTGACAACACCTGCCGTTCGATGCACTTTCCCGCTTCTGTAGGCCTCTGAATAAATTGCATTTTCGCTTTTTCCCAACACCTAACCCTACTTTTTGTCAATCTCACCACATTGTAGTTATTACCGCGTAGTAACTACGACGCCATATTGTTTTATTGTTCGATTTCGTTGATACGGCAAATGGCCCAGAGTCTGCACTGGCACTACCTACGTCTGCAGCACCGAGTATTTTGTTTAGAATTTTAGATTTTAGCGTGAATATTTTGTGAATGAATTTTTCGGGTGGAATACGTAACCATATTTTTTTTTTAGTTTTATTTGTTCTAGTCCAATGTCACACTCCGTACCACTCTCTATCTCTATCTCCGTACCATGACCATGCACCAGAGTTGGCTGTCATGTGTCCTCTGTTGACCTTGCCGCATAGGCAGCCAACATCCATATATATCCCATGTAGTTGTATTGGACGTGGGGTTTACCCAAAGCGGGCCTTTTTGTTGTTTAGAATTTGTTTTGCGTTGGTTTAGATTTTTCGGAATTTTCGTTTTTCGTTTTTCATTTTGGAAGTAACTCGTTTTGTGTGGTGGTGCCGTCGTATCGTGCCGCTCTGTATGTAGTATTCGTACCATACACCGTTACTCAACGTTGAGACCGAACATCACCAGCACCACAAGGTTGGTACCACTAGGTTTGTTTTTGGGTACTTTATGCATATGTTGTATAGTTTTAGTAGTTTTTCTGTGCAATATTTAGTGGGTAGTAGTAGTGGCTGGCTGACGTCGACATAGTTTTTCGTTTCGCATTGCGAATGAAAGTGAAACTATTTAGAAATATTTAGTTCAAGGTTTTTTCGGTGGTAGCTGTTGTTGTTTCGGTTTTTGTTGTTATGATTTAGTTATGTTTAGAAATATTGTGGATTACAAAAAATAAATGTATACATCGAAATATTTCGCGTAAATGTTACAATGTCTGTACATTTCATGTATATTCGTTTTATTTATATTTGTATACTATTCTATATTGTATTTGTAAATATTAACTTTCCATATTTTTAAAATTTTAATAATTGGCTTAGCAAAATATATTTCTGAGACGCATATTTTTCACTGATAACACCATACAACAAGTGAGAAAGTAGTTTGCGCAGTAGTTTGTATTATTGGAAATGATGATATGACGATATTAATTAAAAACCAGTTGGGAAGGTTAGATCACATGGGAAATTTTAAAGTAGGTGTTTTATGATAGTTAGGATTATCAAAATTATAGTCGGTCTAAGCCGACTATAAATACCCTACATATATGTGTGGTTACCATTAAAAGTGGTATATAGGTCACCAGGGTATACGAATCCTGAAAATAACTACAAACTCTCCATCGCTGAAGAATTTCCATTCATTTGATACCCATATTTACAAATGGGTTGGTGTACCGAATTTCGATTTTTTTTTTTTGTGAACCACAAGTCTTTTCGCCGGAAAACATTATTATCATGTATTTGAGCATGATGTCAATATATATTTGACCAAAAAAGTTTACCTAAGCACGTATACATAAAAATTGATCTTTATATGTACATTTTATATATACATATATGATAAGTGGTCGGATCATAGGTCACAATGGACCTTTTTCGCACATACAGCGTAGGTATATTAGTAATCTAAGTTATTAGTTTCATTTATCTAGCTCTTCAATTTTAAAAGTAGTAGGGATTTCAACAGACAGACAGACGGACAGACAGACGGACATCGCTCAGGAGGTCATGCTGATCAAGAATATATATACTTTTCCATACCGGAGATGCTTCCTTCTGGGTGTTACAAACGGCGTACCAAATTGAATATACCCTTTCACTCTTAGTGTAGGGTATAAATGTCTATGAACAGGTTTACGAGATATCGGCTAGTAACTTTTGAACCGAGCTCTATTTCACGCTCTATTTCACGTTTTAAATAATTTATTTGATCAATTGTTATACCAAATAAAAGGTAATTAAACATCCAATAAACATTTCTCACAACATTTTGAAATTAGTTCACTGGTTTGTGAGAATTCTATAGAAGAACTCGAAAAATATAATTTTTTTTGACAAAAATGTATACTAAAGATGCATTAAACAAAATGGGAAAAATCAAAAAGTGGGATGATGCACAGGTTCTAATATTCGAAAATTAGTCGGTAATTTTTTAAAGAAAACGATTTAAAAATAAATTAAATCTATGGATATATTTTGCGGACATAAACAATAATTTTAAAGCATTACAATTAAGTGTAAAACTACAAAAATACCATTTTTATGTTTTTATACCCTACTATGTATGGGAGCCGGCCTCAGCAGTCCAGAGTTAGCGCGCTGGACTTGCATTCTGAAGGTCTCGTGTTCGAATCCCGGCTTGGGAATGGGCGCTCGTGGTGATATTAACCACAAAATTGTAGGGAATAAGATTTCACAGTACAATGGATATAGTCTGTCTGAGTGCTGTGGATCTTAGTAGATATTCCAAAAAAAAAAAAAGTATGGGAGGATATTTTATCGACTCTTAGGAGGCGTGACCGGTATGTAAAAGTTTATATTTTCTTGATCAGCCTGACTTTCCGATTTAGATATGTTTATCTGTATGATTGTTCAATATATTTCAGTAGAATATTAATTCTAAGTTCGAAACAAGTCGAAATAGTCAACATAATCAACTACATATGGGTTTACTTTTTGGGATCCCATATCTCGTAAAGTATTCAAGATAAAGTTATAAAATTTAAAATTAGTTATAAGCAATCACCTTTTAATACGTGCTGAAAACGGACGTGATACTCCTACATTTTTATACCCTACACCTATGAGGTAAAGCGTATATTAACTTTGTGCATATATTGTAACGCCCCTTAGGAGGCGTGTCCGGTATGGAAAAGTACATTATTCTTGATCAGCATCACTACCCGAGTCCGTTTAGCCATGTTCGTCTGTCTGTCTGTGTGTCTGTCTGTCCGACTTCAAGATAACTTGAGAAATACAGGTCAGAATGCGATGAAATTTTGTTTCAATATGTTTTAGGCAAAAAGTGGTTCTGAGTTTGGAAATGAGCCAAATCGGTCAACTGACACGCCCACATCCTATACTAGTCACTTTTAAATAACTCTTTAGGAACTTATAACTCGAAAAATATTCGAGATATAGTTATAAAACTTAAAACGTATTGTTGAAATTCACCTAAAAATATGTGGTCCAAATGGGCCTTATCCGTTATCCGTCCATATTTGATTTTTCTCATTATTTACCGATTTTTTGTAAAATATATAAATTATACCACTAATATATTCACCAAGAGTGTAGACTATTCCATAGTATTCCATAGACCTAACTTTCTCAACTCGTTTATGTTGATGTTATTTATATAGAATTCAATTATAATGCATTAACATTTTCGTTTATCTTGAAATCTTGCTCATTGATTTTTGTCATTGATATCTCAATTTCTTCGTAAAGAGTGTGGACTAATTTTGGAATATTTCAAACTGTGTATCATCTTTCTTTTTTGATTTTTTAAAAATTTTTAAACGCATTTTTGATTTAAATATGTTTTGAGAAATGTTTATTGCATATTTAATTACCTTTCATTCGATATATCGCTTGATCCTATGAGGTATTTAGAACGCGTGATATTTATATTTATATGTAACCATTTTTTTTGAAATCTCGGTTCAAAAGTTAATGGCCGATATTTAGTAAACCTATGCAAAGAAACTTTTTTAAATCAAATCTTCGGAACCAGGAAAATATTTTACATAATACAAAAATAGTCTTGACTGCGTCGTAAAATGGCTCTTGTGTACTGCAATTAAAATAATTTAAAGTAAATGAAAATGATAATAAACATTACTAAGTATCTAAATATTAAAAAACTTTAAAGTTATCGTTCAAAGCTTTATTTATGTACTAGCTGGACCCGTGCACGACTCGTGCCAAGATTTTCTGAATTCAAAGATATGGACGATTTTATTAATATAAAAAACATTTTTTTATTATTGATATGAGGGGCCCGTGCTTAGCTGTTGAAATTTTTTTATTCGTTTTATAAATGTGGTAACCAAATAATTCTCCGCCAAAACAACTTTTCTCAAAGACAATTTTTTCTCAGACTGCGCTTCTCCGCAGAATTATTCTCAGTAGAAATCTTCCCGTAAAATCCACATAGAACGCTTTCCCGTAGAATTCTCAACGTAGAATTCATCCCGGTAGAATTGTTCCCGGTAGAATTCTTTCCCGTAGAATTCTTCCCCGTAGAGTTTTTCCCAGTAGAAGTTTTAGAGTGGTGGGTTTTAATGTAGTAAGTTTCGGTGTAGTGAGTTTAGATGTGGTGAATTTTGGAGTGGTGAGTTAAATTGTGGTTGGTTTTGTGTGGTGAGTTTTAGTGTGGTGAGTTTTAGTGTGGTGAATTTGAGTGTGGTGAGTTTAAGTGTGGTGTTTTTAAGTGTGGTGAGTTTTAGTGTGGTCAATTATAGTGTGGTGGGTTTTAGTGTGGTGAATTTTATTGTGGTGAGTTTTAGTGTGATGAATTTTAATGTGATGAATTTTATTGTGGTGAGTTTTAGTGTAGTGAATTTTAGGGTGGTGAGTTTTAGTGTGGTTAATTATAGTGCGGTGGGTTTTAGTGTGGTGAATTTTAGTGCGGTGAGTTTTAGTGTGGTAAGTTTTAGTGTAACGAAATTTGAGTGTAGTGAGTTTTAATGTGGTGAGTTTAAAAGTGGTGAATTTTAATGTGGTGAAATTTTAGTGTAGTGAGTTTTAGTGTGGTGAGTTTTAGTGTGGTGAAATTTTAGTGTAGTGAGTTTTAGTGTGTTCAATTTTAGTGTGTTGAATTTTTGTGTGGTGAGTTTTAGTGTGGTGAGTTTAAGTGTGGTGGGTTTTAGTGTGGTAAGTTTTAGTGTGGTGAGTTTTGGTATGGTGAGTTTAAATGTGGTGAGTTTTAGTGTTGTGAATTTTAGTGCGGTGAGTTTGAGTGTGGCGACTTTTGGGTATAGTGAGTTTTAGTGTGGTGAATTTTAGTGTGATGAGTTTTAATGTGGAGAAATTTTAGTGTGGTGAGTTTTAGTGTGGTGAATTTTTGTGTGGTGAGTTTTAGTGTGGTGAAATTTTAGTGTGGTGGGTTTTAGTGTGGTGAGTTTAAGTGTGGTGATTTTTAGTGTGGTGAGTTTTAGTGTGGTGAGTTTTAGTGTGGTGAGTTTTTGTGTGGTGAGTTTTAGTGTGGTGAGTTTTAGTGTGGTGAGTTTTTAAGTGGTGAGTTTTAGTGTGGTGAGTTTTAGTGTGGTGAGTTTTAGTGTGGTGAGTTTTAGTGTGGTGAATTTTAGTGTGGTGAGTTTTAGTGTGGTGAATTATAGTGTGGTGGGTTTTAGTGTGGTTAATTTAAGGGTGAATTTTAGTGTGGTGAGTTTTAGTTTGGTTCGTTTTAGTGTGGTGAGTTAGTTTTTCTTTTTCTTTCCTTTTTTTGTTTTTCATTTAGTTTGGATTGTGGTTTTATGTGATTGGTTTTGTTTTTGTATTTTTGCTTTTGTTTTGTGTTGTGCTTTTGCTTTTTTGTTTTTATTTTTTTTTTTGTATTTGAGTTTTTTGTTTCATGTTCGTTGCTGATGAAAGTGCCGAGTTATATCGTGTTTAGGTTGCATGGGAGGTGCCACGCCTCTTTGCCCAATCCCGCCCATATATAGCCTATCATTCCTTCCAGACCATACCGCATCTGTGGTAAAAATTTCAAGACAATCGGATCAGCCGTTTAGACGGAGAAGCGGAACAAACGTGATTGCTTTTGTTTTTGTATTTTTGCTTTTGTTTTGTTTTGTGCTTTTGGTTTTTTGTTTTTAATTTTTTTTGTGTATTTGAGTTTTTTGTTTCATGTTCGTAGCTGGTGAAAGTGCCGAGTTATATCGTATTGAAAGTTTAGGTTGTATGGGAGGTGCCACGCCTCTTTGTCCAATCCCGCCCATATATAGCCTATCATTCCTTCCAGACCATACCGCATCTGTGGTAAAAATTTCAAGGAAATCGGATCAGCCGTTTAGACGGAGAAGCGGAACAAACGTACAAACGTACAAACGTACAAACGTACAAACGTACAAACGTACAAACGTACAAACGAACAAACAGATTTATTATATTAATAGGATTCATTTTGGATAATTATATTTAAATGAGTGATATATGCAAAGCTCAAATAAGCAACTCTGAGCTAATAATGTTTGATAATCGAAAAACAAATATTATCGGTAGAAGAGTTTTTAAGCGCTAAATAAACAACGGTATAATTTAAGTTTTCCCGATTTTGTAGGGTTTTATTTTCCTTGTAATACGATAGATTCTAAAATTTTCGTATAACAGAATTTGACTCCTAAAATTGCAAGAAACGATAAATTCTTCCCTACCTGCCTCCATTTAACCGAATATTCACTGACTTCTCCAAAACCGATCAAGTATCTGGTGCTGTTTGTGAAATCGAATAACTGAAGACTTGAAGACTCGACTTGGAATGCGTCGGATTCCAAGTCGAGGTTTTTGCTAAACTTATGGCTATGGACTACATTGCGGATAACAGATATCGGAACAAGGCCATATCTGTTTGCAGCGACAGTCCAGCATATCTTATGGCGTTGCGCAAACCTCTCATGGCTTCATCTGTTCATTTATGAAGAAGTTCGTGGTATGTTTTTTTTACATATTTTTCTGACAAACCCTTTTTTGAATAATACAGGTGAAGTCGGCTTTTTATTTAAAATGGTTTAAAGTGAAGAGCTGTTTTTTGAATATGTCACAATGTGTTTTATTTTCTTTATCATTTATTATCATTTTTAGAAAATAAAATAAGAATATTCAACAGAAAAATGCATTAGTTCAAAGCAGATTTGCATTTGATGTTCGAAGTTGACGAAGTGACGAGTTTGAATATTTTTATGTTAGAAAATATGCGAGAATAGTGGGTTGTATCGACTTAACCTAAACAAGGTTAAGGTTGTGTTGTATTTTTCATTTATTTTCGTGAATACTAAATTATGTAAATCTTTACCGCATATGGGCATTTCCAGAAAAACGTCAACGTCGAAATGCTCAAATCTTTGAAATAACGATGGATTTGGAATCTTAAATATGCGAATTTAAAAATCCAAAAAAAAAATGATATACCTTAAAAAACCTCTGAATCGTTCATCACTTTTTATTTCGTAACAATAATTATTAATATTGTCAGATATAAAATTACTTTTAGCAAAAAATCGTAGTGCAAATTTTCATACACAACATGCTGAATTATACTGCGATTTATTACAAAAAAACTAGAAACTTTAGGAACAAAATGCACATATATAAAAATAAAGTAAATTATCTCAGCTATCTTTTAAAGTTATTCAAAAAAATAATTTGTACGTAAAAAGTATTTTCAAAAAAAGAAAGAAATGTTTGTCACGTCCTGAAATTTTCTGTGATTTATTATGAAAAAACTATAAACTTTACAGCCAGATATTGTATCTCGATAATTGACGAAAGTAGTCACGCACGCCCGTGTGACTGACTTTTTGTATTTTGTAAAGCCCAAAACGTCTGACGTCACACGGTAAGCGCCGACGTAAAGAAATAATTTGTATTTCATAAAACTCAACCGCACGAATATTGTGTCAAATTAGACGGCAGCATTTTTGGCTCCGTTTTCTAAAATGTTCACAAAAAAAAGCACTAATTGCACCTAAAAAGAATACAGAACAATTTCAAATAATTTTTGAATACACTACACATTTCTTTTCATCCAAAAAATAACAGCCAGATATTGTATCTCGATAATTGACGAAAGTAGTCACGCACGCCCGTGTGACTGACTTTTTGTATTTTGTAAAACTCAAAACGTCTGACGTCACACGGTTTGCGCCGACGTAAAAAAATAATTTGTATTTCATAAAACTCAACCGCACGAATATTGTGTCAAATTAGACGGCAGCTTTTTTGGCTCCGTTTTCTAAAATGTTCACAAAAAAAAAGCACTAATTGCACCTAAAAAGGATGCAGAACAATTTCAAATAATTTTTGAATACACTACACATTTCTTTTCATCCAAAAAATAAGTTTACAAAGCAAATTGGAAAAATTTTGAAAATGAAGAAAATCACACAAACAAATATTTGACATTTTTCTCAGTGCAGCTGTTTTTTGTTTACTGAAAAGCTATGTTTTCCTATTTTCCAAACCCAAATCATAGCAAAAATATGAATGGTTTGCGTATTTGCTAAAATAATATAGATTTTAGTAATGCCAGATTCAAAAATTTGGTAATTTCGACTAAATTTTTATTTATTTTGGATCAAGTTTGATTGTTGGTAACGCTAAATGTTTGGATGTTTACAGCGGTTTCATAGAACGTAAGAGGGAACAAAGTCAACGTAAGAACCAACGGGCGGAATGTGTGAAGATATAAAATACAACTTTTCAGACGATGTGAGAGTACTCACATGTGAGAGGACTCAGTCACATCGAGGTACAATATCTGGCTGTAAGTTTACAAAACAAATTATAAAAAAAAGAAGAAAATCACACAAACAAATATTTGACATTTTTCTCAGTACAGCTGTTTTTTGTTTACTGAAAAGCTATGTTTTTCTATTTTCCAAACCCAAATCATAGCAAAAATATGAATGGTTTGCGTATTTGCTAAAATAATATAGATTTTAGTAATGCCAGATTCAAAAATTTGGTAATTTCGACTAAATTTTTATTTATTTTGGATCAAGATTGATTGTTGGTAACGCTAAATGTTTGGATGTTTACAGCGGTTTCATAGAACGTAAGAGGGAACAAAGTCAGCGTAAGAGCCAACGGGCGGAATGTGTGATGATATGAAATACAACTTTTCAGACGATGTGAGAGTACTCACATGTGAGAGGACTCAGTCACATCGAGATACAATATCTGGCTGTTAGAATCACTTTGTAAATATACAAATAAAGCACATATTCTGAGCTATTTTTTAAAATAATTAAAAAAAATAATTTGTACGCAAAATACGCAGAATTTTTGGAATTTCATATGAACCTCGACATTTACTTCCTTTTTAGAGCCGTTCGGAACGACAACTATTTAATTTATATCTTTTGGACTACAGTATAAAATTGTCTCAATTTTACATATGTTTAGTCCATAAATACTATTTGCACAAAATCATGTAAATTCATTAATTTTCCTTCGCGATATTTAAGTTTAGAGCATACACGCTGCAAAAAAAAATGGCTCTTCCAAACATAATTTTGCAGGCATTAACATGTATGTTAGGAATTTTATGTAAACATAATATATAATTGCCTGATAAATCATTTGTAAACAGGGTTGTCTTGAGACTTGAACAGTGTTGTAATGAGCTCTGATTTACATTATGATATCACGGAAACATTTTGATGTTGCCCCTTAAAAAGGTATATGTTCTAATAGAAACATAATAATTACTACATCCACAGAAAATAAATATTTGAACCGAAACATAAATATGTTTAAAATATAACATGATTTGGAACGACCTGAATATAAATTTGTTTCCAGAAAAACATATCAGTTGTTACAGTTCAAAAAGTAGTATGTTTGCATAGAAACATATCTAAATATTTTTGGAAAGGAATGCTGAAAATAATATAAGTATAAAATATTGTTTTTTTTTTTAATTATTATTAAAAATCATTAAACATGCACAGTGGGAATTAATAATATTTGAATTCATTTACAAATTTTAAATGTATAAATAAATAATTGAATTAAAACCTATTGTAAAACACCATGCCGAATTCTGTTTGAAAATAGAAGCACTGATTTTGTAATTGTGGTTTTTTTGATGAAATATCAGTGTTGGCTGTTCACAATATTTTTAGAAAAACATTCAGGAACAATTACATTATATACTGCACTATTAAATGATATTATTTGTTACTATTTGTATTTTTTGTACCACAATTTGCATATTGTTAAAATTTACAAATGACAACGTATTACTGATACGAATACGTTTTCTCAACAAACATCAAAAGACACGTATGCAGAAAATGGCGGTCACCGAGTGTAAACTTCGCATACAAGAAGAATATTGCAAGAAAACTTTTATTCACATCTAATTTTTTGTTTCTTTTCAAACATCAGCATGTTTAAAAGGCCATACTTCAAACGATGACAAAATAGACGTTGATAGAAAATTCTGCTCAACGAGTGCCAACTTCGTATACAAGAAGAATGTTGCAAGAATACACTTATTTAAATCCAATTTCTTTTTAGTTTATTTTTAAACATCAATATGTTCAAACGATGGCAAAAGAAGGCGTAGGTAGAAAATGCTGCGCAACGTTGCCAACTTCGTCTGTCGATAACTAATCGAATGAAGGTGAGCGTTGTGAACATACGTTATAATTAAATTTGAATTGCATTTTCTGTTTGTTTTGAAACATAGTTATAACCAAGTAAATTGCCAAGAAATAGTATATTCAAATGCAATTAAAATTTTATGTTTGTATTGTAACATATTTATGATAAGTTTGACAAGTTCTGCTGTGGAATATATAAAATGTTTACACATTGTTATACGTTATTACCATCTGAACAATAATTTAATTATACTTCATTCGTAATACATGTATGGTGATTTCGTATTATTTTTTAATTACATTCAAACATATTCAAACAAATCTTTTCTATCCGTGTACGAATGTACCGTCCGAAACCCCAGGATATACCATATGGTACATTTATAGTAAATAAATCAATTTATTGAACTTAATTATTTATTTCGGCTTTGTTCACAGTTATTCTGCTCAACGACTAAAACCCTTTGAAATATCGGATCCGGTTCTGGTGCCATGATTTTTTAATAACGATTCCGCTTCCGACTTTGGTTCGAACCCAAAAATTATCTGGTTTTCGATTCCGGTTACAAAAATCGAAACGGTTCCGATTCTGGTTCTTGCAGTTCCTGACAGGACTAAAATATCGGTTCTGGTTTCAATATTTTAAAAAAACGGTTCCGGTTTCAATTCCAACCAAAAAATTATATATTTTTAATAAATTTTTTGCTTCTAAATGTTCCGATTCCGGTTTCGGATCCAAAAACAGAAACGGTTTCGATGCCGATTTCGATTCCGGTTCTTTGCGATCCCTGATATAAATTTTTTCAATTTTCAACTAAACCAAGGTTTTTCTTATTTAGAGAATCTAAACTTAACAATTTTGTTTTTTTTTGTTTTGTTTTTTTGATTTCCTTTTAGTTTTTAAACAAAATTGATAAAACAAACAGGGTATATTGACCAGATTAAATATCAAGTTAACAGCAGATGTAACTAATTTTTTGATATGCTCTACAGCAGTAAACATTAGTATCCTTGTATAATAAAGCAATTATGTATAGGAAGTACATATGAGAAACCTGGTTGAGCTACTATTAATAAATACAATAAAAATATACCCTTTAAAATTGTAGAATAATTTTAATTAGTGATCAGTAATAAACAAACCAAGTCACGCAAAGTCACGCAATAAAGGATACATTAAACCAAAATAAAAATAAAGGCTTCCATGCATAAACCATGTTAGTGCACAAAGGATGCTTAAGCTAAGTACTAAACTAGGAGATGCTGCTTACAAGAGTAGCAGATTAATGCAAAAGTTACTTAGAGAAATATAACTACTAAACATGGCGATAAAACTATATAGAGAATGATATACGCAGGAGGAAAAAATTTTATGTACATATATAGCATACAACTACCAACAACTACAACAAATCCTGCTGTCATTTTAAGGATTTAAATTTGAATGGAATTTGCTTTTAAATGCAGCATTAAAATGGTTGGCCAGATTACCAAGTATTGAGTTTTAAATAGTTAAATATTTTATTTAACATATTTAGTATTCAATATATTTAAATATTTATAAAAGCATAAAACTTGTTAATTTAAAAATAATTTCTTAATAAATAAACAACTAGAGCTGGCAACTCTACGCACAGTGTATTGATAATTTTTGTTTTTAGCTTTAGAGCATTTTTGTTGTCGTTGTTGTAGTTGTTGTTTGTGTTGTCATGACGCCAACACAATCAAACAAACACCCACACAACCATGCATACACATGTCTGATGTCCTTTGGAATAGCATTGCATGGTGGGGCAGGACATGGCTGCCTGTTTGCTCTCTTGGAATGTTTCATTCGGTGCATGCGCCTGCCTGCCTCAATGGCCACCCCTAAAAATGTTGCTCACTACAAAATTTCAAATAATTTCATTCGAAAAACGTTTATTTATTATGGCCCAAAGACAGTGGACGCGGAAAGTTAAAAATAAAAACTATTTGATAGCGATATTTTAAATGAATTTTACAAAACGTAGTGAAATAAAATTTTAATACAAAACTATGTTTTTTTTAGTACTTTAAGCTATTAATATTTAGAAGATTTGGAGTCTCAATTTAGGAATAATAAAAGTTTCAAAAAATTAAGGTTTTGGGCTCATAAAATGGGTCAAAACATATTTCATAGACATCTGCACAAATGGTTTTGAAGTTTCCTCTGCAAATATGCTCTACTGCACTCTACAGTTTTGAATGCATTTTGCAAATGCCAGTCGACAGTATTATGGTAAAGTCTCTCTGAGCGACTTCACTGCAGTATCTGTTTCATTGGTGTCAAGTACTGTCAAAACATCAAGGCATTCAAAACATTCAATGTTTTGAAAAACAAAACCAAACAACAAACACTGCAGCTGAACATGCAACGAATACCGTGGGTGCAGCGAGTGAGCGCAACGAGTAACGAGTGAGAAGACGAACATTGGAAACAACAACAAATCTGCCGCTCCCCTAGTAGAAATTTGCCCGATGCGCCATCGGGAAATGATTGGGTTTTCGTTGGGTAAGCCCTATTAGAGAATATATGATCATTGCCTTTGCATGCCCTTATCATGCTTACCATAGCAGGGTTTACATTATCTAAACAGTCAATGTTCCCGATCATAGCTACATTATTTGTTCCTCATAACGAAATTAGCATCAGGCATTGATCGAGATTAATGAGAGAAACCCTATTATGCTCGGGCTCAGACAAGGCAATTGTCGGGTAAATATTAAAATGGGGAATTGCCCAGTCAGTACATGATCATGGCCTGAGGTCAATACATGATCAGGACACTGCGTTACAAGGACATTATGGGCCTCGTCATATCCCTATCACCTCAAATAATGACATGATCACTTCATGACCATGGCCCTTCCAAAATTTCTACTAGGGTCGGCGTTTGACGGCAGTAATGTTGTTGTCGTTATTTATGTGTTAGTAAAAAATACAACAACCATTATTTAAAAAAAAAAATTGGAAAAAAAAATTGTATAATCCTTTGGTTGAAAAGCAATACATCCAAAAAATATTTTTTTTTAAAATTAAATAATAAATAAAATGTTGTTCCATAAATAAAAAGCATAATATAAAATATAGCTGGACCCGTGCACGACTCGTGCTAAGATCTTGTGAATGAAAGGATATGGATAAATTTTATTAGTATTTTTATTATTTATATCAGGGCGCCGTGCTTCGCTGTGGACGTTTTTAAATGTAGTAACCAAAACAAAAATAATTCTCCGCCAAAACAACTTTTCTCAAAGACAATTCTTCGTCAGACTGTGCTGCCCTGTAGAATTCTTCTCCGTAGAATATTTCGCCGTAGAATATTTCGTCGTAGAATTCTTCCCAGTAGAAATCTTTCCCGTAAACTTCTTCTTCTTCGTTGAACGCTTTCCCGTAGAAATCTTCCCGGTAGAATTCTTTTCCGTAGAAATCTTCCCGGTAGAATTCTTTTCCGTAGAGTTTTTCCCAGTAGAAGTTGAAGTTTGGTGAATTTTAGTGATGTGAGTTTTAGTGTGGTGAGTTGAGGTGTGGTGAGTTATGTGTGGTGAGTAACGTTGTGGTGAGTTTAGGTGTGGTGAGTTTAGGTGTGGTGAGTTGAGGTATGGTGATTTTAGGTGCGGTGAATTTTGGTGTGGTGAGTTTTGTTGCGCTGAGTTTTAGTGTGGTAAGTTTTAGTGTGGTGAGTATTGTGACAAAATTGTATTCAATACGGTTCAACCATTTTGACGTCTATTTGTAATATACATTCTCAAATATATAGTAGATTTTATGATTTTCTTATACCTTTTTTATATTTTTCAATATTAATCCATATTTCAATATTACTGACAATTCCTTAGAGTAATGCCCGTAACTTCAACGAATAGATATCTATTAGTGTTCGTACCTAACAGATATCTCTTACCTATCCGGTGTTTTTACTCCTTAACTATGCGTTGAAGTTACGAATTTTTGATTACACGATAGATAACTAAGCACCTGTAGATATCTATTCGTTGAAGTTACGGGCATAAGAATAATAAAAAAAAATTTAAATGCACTAAATGTCATAAGCAGTTCATTTCAGTATTTGAATTTTATTTGCACATCATCATAGACCTCTTCACTGCAGTTTTGTTTTGTTTGTGTTTTGTTTTGACAGTACTTGGTGCTTTGTTGTTGTGAGCAACACAATCGTTTGATTTTCTTACAATCAACACTGTGCATTGCATGTGTAGGAGGCATCCCCTGAGCGTTGGTTAATTTAATAAAGATGGAATAGTTTCGATGAATGTTTGTTTTGATTTTGTCGGGAAGATTGTTCCACAAACGTATCGTTCGACTGATATGTTTGTGGAAATTACAAAAAGATGGAATAGTTTCGATGAATGTTTGTTTTGATTTTGTCTGATATGTTTGACTGATATGTTTGTGGAAATTACAACTATTTACTTTATTAATTCACATTAACTAACATCTTTACTAATTATAAATTCTTACAAGTACTGTAAGTTCACCAAATAACTCGACATTGATCTCACACGAGCTGTCACTTTCTAATCACTACTGAAACATGGCGCCCTTATATACTGCATACATCAGTGTTTCAAGAATCTTCTACACTTTTCGTAAATGCTGCTTGCTATTTGCATCTCATTCGCACTCATGTGTTTTTATGATTGTGAGTGAAGGTGAGTAGCACATAAAAAAAAGACGTGAGTGAGTCGAATATTACGCAGAATTTACAAACGTGATTTAAGCGTGAATCACCCGTGATTGTGTTTGAAACTTAATTAACTCAAGAGATTGTGAGTGAGTATGAGAAGATTCGAAAAGTCCGTGAGTAATTAGAAAATTTCCTTCGTGAGCGTGAATCAAAACTCACTCACATGTCCTTCTTTAGTTCAAACTATTTATTTTTTTTTAAGGAAATTCACCGAAAATAAGTAATTGTCGAGTCTAAATGATCCCTACTTTAAGATTTCCTTTTTGGTTTGTTTAATATTTTTTCATTATAATTACCTTAAATTTTTAGTATTAGTTTTTGATACACTTTGCGCCACTGTGCTTGAAGCACATAACTTTGTTATATGCTGGAGACATAATTGTTTTTGCAACTAAAAATAAAATCAATTTTCACTTACATACAAAAGCATGTGCGGATCGTGAAGGGAAGTCAAAAATTTACGCACAGCAGACAAATGAACAGACGATGGATGTAGGTACCGACGGATGCAGTACAAACGAACGGCGGGACAGTCTGCTGGCTGGACAGACGAGGAACATAGCGACAGAATGACAAAATAATGCAAATTAATTGCAAATGAATTGCAATTCATTTTAAAGCTTTCATTACAAAGCACCTAATGAGCTGAATGCTTGTCACAAACATATGTACTATTTTATATACATGTATAGAAACATAGTTATGTATATAAATATTGTATATAATAATTCAAAATATATATATAACAACTAAATCATCAAATTTTATTTTTGCATTTGAAGCACACGTCAGCATAAATAGAATTTAGCAGCGAACACATACAACAGACAGACGGTCATACAGACAGACACACATACTTATAACAACTACAACAAAATTATATGATTGCATTGTCTGCGCAGACAAAGTGCCGGACACAAAATCAAAATTTAGGCGCGGCCCCCTACAGACCCACAGTGCAACGAAACGCAACAACAAACAAGTGCAACAACAACGAGTCGACTCTTTTGCACCACACCACACACAGCACTCGTTCGTAGTAGTAGCAGCCGTCGTCGTAGTAATAGTAGTAGTAGTGTGGTGAGTTAGTGAGTGAGCAACCAACAGACAAGGCAGACATATAGTGAGAGATAGAGAGCGCGTGTACGCGAGGCATGAGTACGAGTACTACTGGTGTCTGCGTTTGATTGCGAACTAACGAGCACTGCAGTGCAATGTGTTGCTGTTGCTTTTACGTTTGGTGTTCGTCGTACCGACAATACGAAGTCCTTGCTGGCACTTTGCTCGTGCATAACGTAACGTTAGTGCCTGCCGCGTCGTCGTCGTTATCGTCAGCGCGCCATCGTAGCCAACAACGTATAACATTGTGTAGAGTAGTGTAGAAGAGTATTAAACGTCGTCGTCATCGCAGTGATTGTCTGTGTTCGTTGGTACGTGTGTTTTTTGTATGTGTCTGTGTGTGGTGGCGTTGTTCTTGTAGTACTCGCCAAATAAACTTGCCTCGAACTCGTACTCGCTGTTAACGCGCAGGCAGACAGACACACAGTCAGACAGACGACGAGTAGGTAACGAGAGTTCCACTTAAATTTTCGCTGTGTGTGCACACGAACCCAACTCGTCGCTGTGGTGTTGCAACCCAACAATTGCAACGTAGCCACATATTCGTTGTCGTCGTCGTCGCCATCATCATCGTCGTTTTCGCAATCGCATCGCATACTTGTGTGTGCAACAAAAATAGCGACCGTCGGCGAGGAGTTATCGTTGTCGTCGTCGTTGCCATCGCCATTCAACGTGTATGTAGTGTACATTACAACAACCATAACAGCTTCGCCAACACCAGCGCCATTACAAACGCAGCCTCATCGTTAACAACGTCCGCACCTTCGCCATCGTTATAGTCGGTATCATCGTCGTCGTAGTAGTCGTCGCCACCGTGTTTGTTGTCGTGGTAACGTCGTTCGTAGTTGCTGCTGCGTCCTGTTCGTCACTTGACGGTGTTGCTCGTTACAAAAACGCGTTTTTGTAACGAGTGCCTTTTCGCTGTTCGCTGCAACGCGTCTTCATTTATCTTTTATACTACAATTCTATTGCAATTCGTTGTGTTTTTTTCTCGTTACTTTTTCGGCGCGTTTTTTATTTTCCTTGTGTTGTGAGTTTTTTGGTGTTGAAAACGGCCCAAGTAAACAACGAGTCGTATTTTTCTTACAGTAAATTTGTGCTTCGTGTGTGTGTGTTTCTGTGCATAAAACAAATACACACACACAGACGTTTATAGTGTGCATCAATATTAAAACCGTTGCATTTTAACCCCCCCCCCCATGCAGCAGCTGCAAGTAACGCAATTACTTAGCACCGACCTCGTGCAATTTTTTTTTTGTGCAAAATTTTTGATTTTTTAAAATTCTTTTTTTTTATTTATTTTTTTCTTTTCTTCACTATGCAGCTTGCAATATACAAAGTTCTGTTAAAAGTAAAAGGATTTTTTTGCCGCTGTGTTTTTTGATTGCGCCACAAAAACAGGCAATAAACATGAGGTGAGTAAAATTTCGCTCTTTTTTTGTATAACTATCTTTTGCGCCACGAAATGTGTCAGAAATAAAAATTGTGTCCATAATAAAAACACATTTTTTAATATAATAAATATTACCATTCGCCTTGGTTTTTGCAGTTGATTTTTCATTAAACTTAAAAATTACAGTCATTGTTTTTTTGCATAAAACGCAAAAACGCACGTATTAAATGTAATCATCGCGACAAACTTCGCTAAAAGTGCGAAAAATAATTCTTAGCATCTTGTGACATTATTTTTAAACTGCTTACGTAATTATCTAAATTATTTAAAATTATAACTTATAAATTAGGCAAATAGAAAAAAAAATAAAAGTCACGAAAAAATTCTCTACTAATGTTAAAATAAATATGATCGCGTTTTGAAATCAAGTAATAAATTACTTTAAAAACTTTATTTTCATTTTAAAAATTTGTACTCATACGTAATGTTGCTGCTTTATAATTTAATTGAGTAAAACATGCAAAACTATTTACAAAAATTGTATTTTTTAAAAAATGTTGCTATGGTTTTGCAGTTATACTCATTTATCTGGCCATTATTACGGTTGAATGGATTAAATTACTATTTGTCGTATGAGTAACATTTAATTCAGCAGCATTGGAAATTGTATATTACTCATACGTTATGATCTTCTAGGGATGTCAATCCCGGGACCCCGGGATTTGAGTCAAATCAGTCCCGAAAAACTCATCCCTGGATTTTCGGGATTACAAAAAACGCTAGTAGATCAATTTTTAATAGTTTATTCAAAAGTCTTTCAATGTTTTTATACACATTTCGTGAAAAAGTAAATCTAACATTTAATGGACTAAAATCTTAAAACACTGATGTCAATAATACTGAATTTCTTGCTTTTTGACTATGAAAAAATTCACAATTGTTAAAATTACGTCACTTTCGACTAATAACACTGTTCGGCAAAATTTGCACTTTTGTTCCTCCCTGTTTTAATTCATATCATTTCTACATAATTTGAATGTGCTGATTCGAACTGCGTTTTTAGTTTTTTGCCTATACGTAATGTTTTGGAGAAAAATGCAATTTTTTATTTTTGCATTTTTCAATACATTTAAAAAAAAAATTATAAAAAGACTAAACAGCCATTGAATCAAAATTAAAATAGTTATTGTTCATGAGCAAGTCAACTTGAATGTCGTTGAAGATTTGGTTGCAATAACCGGTTAAAGTTTAAAAATTGAGAAAAAAAGGAATTTGTGATATCACCGGAAAATCATATTTAATAAGAGATGTTTTATTTTTATTTTAAAATATTAAAATTACTATAGATTCTACTCATTTCGACAATGGTATTACGATATTCTTACGAAGTTCATCAATCGTCGCTGGCTTGTTGGCATAGACCATAGACTTGACGTAGCCCCACAGAAAATAGTCTAACTGCGTCAAATCGCACGACCGAGGCGGCCAATCGACTGGACCATTTCGTGAGCTAACACGTTCTCCAAACTCGGTTTCCAATAAAATGATTGTGGCATTCGCTGTGTGGCTTGTGGCGCCGTCCTGTTGGAACCACATGTCCTCCAAGTCCATATCATCCAATTGGGGACAAAAATATTCGGTTATCAATGAACGGTAGCGATTCCCATTCACAGTAACGTGCCGGTCTTGATCAACGCCGGCCCATAAACCGCACCAAACCGTAATTTTTTTGGGATGCAATGATGACTCATGGAGTACGTGTGGGTTGCTGTCTGACCAATAACGCATATTTTGTTTATTGACGAAGCCATTCATCCAGAAATGAGCCTCATCGCTGAAGATGATTTTTTCGATGAAAATCCGAATCATTTTTAAGTTGTTGCTCAGCCCAACTCACGAACATACGACGCTTCTGGTGTTCAAGCGGCTTCAGTTCTTGCGTCAATTTGATTTTGTAAGGATGTAGGCCAAGATCTTTTTGCAAAATTCGCCACAAGGACGTCACAGAGATGCCCAACGCTTGAGAACGACGTGTGAGAGACACATTTGGGCTCTCTTCAACTGAAGCCTCAGCAGCAGCAATATTCTCAACACTACGGGCACTTCTTTGTCTCACTGGCACGGGAACATTTTGTACTGTGTCTGTGGATTCAAATTTTTCCAATAGACGCTCTATTTTTGATCTGCTAGGACGATTATGACGACCATAAATTGGACGTAGCGCTCTTAACGTTGACTGACTCTGACTCCGAATTTCGGTAGTAAATTTTAATAATATCGACTCGTTGTTGGCTCGTATATCTTTCCATCATGAAATGGCAAACCTTACTGAAGAGAAATGTTAAAAGAGCGGTAAGAAATACGGTGTCGTTTGCTGTCCCTGTTTCTCTACTTTTGTAGCGTCCCTGTTGAAAAACCCGTTACTATTACATTAAAATATCAATTAATTTCAATCGTTATTTCAATCGTTCTTTTTAAATAACATAATTTAAAACCTCACGATAACGCATCGACCATATATTTCATTCACGTCATTAATATATTCTATTGCAATATCTCCAGAATAAACATTCTATGGAAATATGTTAATATATATATTATCCTAAATTAAAAGAAAAATTGTAATTCACAGTTAAGTAGAAAGTAAAAAGGACACATAAAAAGCAGTACCATTGTCGAAATAGGTATTCTCTCTAGTACTATCAATGATTTAAAATATAAGATTTATTTTTTACTAAATATTATTTACCGATAATTTCATAAATTGCCCTTATTTTCTAAATTTTTCAAATTTAACAGATTATTTTGAGCAAACCATAAACTAACTTTTATTTTGAAGACAGTCGAAAGATTTACTATCAACTATGCTGGCGAATTAAATCCGGGTTTCGAATAGCGATAAAACTGAAACCGTTGTCTCTGAAGGTAACCTTTATAACCTTTATTAATAACAAAATCCATAAATAAATATAACTGAACACCCTAACATTTTTTCATTTGGGTCTATCAATTTCAATCATATAAAATGAAAAATTCTAGAAATCTAGTGTATTTTGCAAATTATTTTTAGATTTAAAAAAAAATATAAAAAACCAGAAATTAATATTTTTTAATAAAAAGTTTTAATTTTTCCGGAACCCCTTCCATTAATGTTGTAATGGTAGTGTCCGACACCCTCACAGCTGCTGAAGACCACTTTCTTTTAAAGTCTTGAAGGTCTTTGGCCACTTTTTTTGTTGTCTTCATCTCCCTTTTTACTAAAGCCCAGTATCTCTCAATCGGCCTGAGTTCTGGACAGTTTGGTGGATTGGCTTCTCTAGGCACCAAAATCACTGCATTTTGTTGGATCCACTCTAAGGCCGTTTTGCTGTAGTGACATGAAGCGAGGTCAGGTCAAAAAAATGTTGACACTTCATGTTGGCGTAAAAATGGTAGCAATCTCTTTTGCAAGCATTCCTTCACATATATTTCGCTATTAATTGTACCCGATGTCACGAATGAACTGCTCCTTTTTCCACAACTGCAAATTGCCTGCCAAACAAGGAATTTCTTTGGGAATTTTGTCATTTTTTTTGATTTGAATTTTAAAGCGACATTTCCTCGAGAATCGGCTGTATAAAATTCCTGCCCATGTAGCTGAGAAAAGTCCGCTAAAACATAAGTTTCGTCGTCCATTATGCAGCAATCGAATTTTTTAAAAAAATCTTGGTTCAGCTTTTTAGCTCGTTGTTTTGCGGTTTCATTCTTGACGGCATTTCTGTACGGAACTTTTTGGACCTTGCACGTCTTCAGCCCAGCTTCTTTCTTAGTCCTGCGCACGAAAGATTCTGAGCAATGCGCCTTTCTCGCCAATTTCCTTCCGGATATGCATGGATCTTTCTTTAAAATATTCACAACCTTCTTCGACTTTTCACGATCATGTGGGCCTTTTTTTTACCAGAACCTTTCTTCCGATCAATACTCAGGTCTTCCTTAAAGCGGTTGATAACGCGAGAAATGGTCTTTGGGTTAGCCCCTACCTCCTTGGCAATATTTTTAAAAGACCAACTAGGTTGTTTTTGAAAAATTTTAATTATATTTTCTCGAACTTCCACTTCGTTTGCCATTTTCGCGTTAAATAAATTTTGTATTGACTATAACTGATACAAATTATTTTCTGCCATTTAATTCAGAGCTACTATGATCAAATTTTTTTTTAATTTGAATCTTGCAATAGCATATTATGTCCTTAAATAAATCCACGTTCCTAAATTGAGTTAATTTTTAAAATTGTTATTAATTAAAAATCACATATAACTTTAAAAAAATGTGTCTACTATAAACTAATTTTTTTTTATATTATATTTTTTTTTTATAAAATATTGTTTTCCACAAAAAACTAATATCCCAATAAAAATTTGATTGTTCAAAATTAAAATTTTCTTATATTTGTACTAAAAAATAATTTTTAAATTATAAATATTAAAACATGTTTGACGATCAACTGGGGTTTATATGTCGTGGATTTTGTATTTTGTATACCATGTATATTTGGATACCCAACCTGAAAACAGATGCATTTGAATATTTGAGTTTTGTTTGAGCCTTAAACATTATAGTTGTTTATTATTCAAACATAGATATGGTTATTTTATTCCTTTGTTATTATTTTATTAAATCCTGGGATTCAAATTTTTTAGTCCCGAAATTTCAGGATTGAAAAATAGTCCGGAATTGACATCCCTAATATCTTCCCAAGTAACCACGACTCGACAATTGTAACAAACTTTTGTAGCATAGTTCTATGTATATTTTAAGTCAACTCTGACACCAGTGTGGCAAACCAGTGTTCCTAAGTTCCAAAGTGGTGGCTAAGAACATGTGTGGAACATACGCATACGCATTATATCATGTTGAACAAAATTTCAGTAATATAATAATCAATAATATAAAATTCAATAATAATAATATCAATAATATTCAAAATATCTTCAGAGTTATAGCGTGTTTACTATAAATTTTATATGGCAGCTAGGCGTGGCAGTTGACAATAACCGCCCATTTTTTGTAACACGGTTTGTAAATACTTGAGACATATGAGTATATACCAGTATTTAATGATGCATCTCAAACCAATCCAAAATTATGGCGATTTATATACTAAAAAACAGGATTTTAAAGTAAGGAAAAAATAGAAGAAAAATTCTTGGAATGATCTTTGTTTAATGTCAAGAATTTATGTACATTTTTTGGCTTTGGGTGGCAAATAAGTAAATTTCGCATGATTTATAACAAGCACTTTAATTGTGTGGCAATCACTAAAGTTGCCACATAGTGGTTAGTTGGGTTATCCTGTTTGAACACGGTAGATACGTTCCAGAGAATGTAAAAAATCGTGTATAAAAAGAGACACAGTAATGGGAAAGTATTTGATTGGTTTAACAGGTTAAAATTCAAAAAAAGAAAGGAAAAGCGTATATTCATGATATACAATTTTACGCAATCTTTATATTTAACATTTTTTGTACAGCTTTTACACAGCACATTTTTCATATTTGACTTCGTTTGAGTAATATTTTACTTAATTTTGTCCAGAATAAATCAGTGGTTGCAGAAATGTAGAAAATTTTGTCTGGTGGTGAATGTTAGATATCTGAACAAATGTATTTGAAATTCCTTCTGCAAAACATGCATGTGAAGAACTCTATAGTTTTGAATGCATTTTGCAAAATAAATATATATTTTAAAAACTTAATATCAAATATTATCTGATTTTTTGTTTTGTTCTATATTTAATATTGTTACGCAATGATGTAATTTGCCCCATAGTGCAAGCAATCAACAATAATTAATGAGACCCAAGACAATTCAGCGCACTAAGCATGTGTTAGAAAGAGACGAAAGATCATTCAGTGCACTGAGGCAGTGTGCGAGAAAGAGATGGAAGATCAGCGCATTAAAACACATGAGTGCGAATGAGATGCCAATAGCATGCGTCATTCACGAAACGAGTAGAAGGTTCTCGAAACAAGTCGAAGCTTATCGAAACGTGTCGAACTGATGCATGCAGTATATAAGGGAGCCGCATCTGAGGTACAGCACTTCAGTTGTGATTTGATAGTGAACTAGTGCATCTCGTGAGTGAACATTGTAAAGATAAATTGTAGTAATACAGCAGTGGTTATAAGTGATTGTTATTAAGTTGTTATTTAAGTAAATAAAGTTAATTAATACTAGTTGAAATAATACTAGTTAAAACCAAATATGAGTGTGTTTTTATTTTGTACACAATCCAGCGATACGAACTCATAGAACAGTTTTCCGTAGACTGAATAATCGTAACAATATATTAATGACAATTTCTTAGAACAAGAATGATTACAAAAATGTAAAATGCACTGAGCACTCCGTGTCAGAAGCAGTTCATTTAAGTACACCCAGAAAAAAATACTAAATAAATAATATTTTTTTTACTATTAAAAATAGTCAAAAGGATAAATTATTATTTTTATCGGAAAATATCATTAAATACTAGAAAATACAATAACATTGCCATTGAGTTTATATGAAGGGAAAGAAATTAGTCGATAATGTAGATTGATCCTTTGAAAATCATTAATATTGGTATTAAAAAGTTCGGTCACATGGGGCGGATTTTTATAGTCGGACGGGCCCGATTATGGAATACCCAACACCTTTGGTGGGGATATTAATGTGGGATATTTAATTGCATACCTTAATTTTAAAGTTTTTAATTATGCTGAACATCCCCACCCTCAGAATATTATTCATATATCAGAAATTTACGTATTATATCCCCATAAATTAAAATAAATATATATAAATGTATAAAAAACTAAAAAAAAAGATTTTTAAAATATAATTGGGCGGACCACGCCCATGTTTAAAATTTTGAAAGGCTAATATTTCATAGATTTGATTTTAATAATTTACGGATCAAATTTCCACTATGAAAACCCGGGAAATAATGAAAAAAAAAGTGAGCGGAATACGCCCATTTTTGGACCACATATTTTAAGGTGAATTCTAACAATACGTTTTAAACTTTATAACTATACCTTGAATACTTTTCGAGTTATTAGTTCCGAAAAAGTTTATATAAAAGTGACTTGTATGGGAGGTGGGCGTGTCCGTTGACCGATTTGGCTCATTTTCAAACTCAGTTCCTACTTTTGGATAAAATATATTGAGACGAAATTTCATCGCATTCTGATCAGTATTTCGCAAGTTATTCTGTATTCGGACAGCAAGACAGCAAGACAGCAAGACGGACAGACAGACAGACGGACATGGCTAAACGGACTCGGGTAGTGATGCTGATCAAGAATATATATACTTTTCCATACCGGACACACCTCCTTAGGGGCGTTACAATATATGCACAAAGTTAATATACCCTGTACCTCATAGGTGTAGGGTATAAAAACTAGATAGAAATATGAACTAAAGATATGAAGCCTTGGATAGTGTCAACGTTTGGTTCTCAGGCAACAAATCCATAACTACTACAGTTTTCTCAATAAATCAACGATAATATTGCGGTCACTTTAGGACCTTTATAGTCATATTTCTCGTAAACCTGACGTTTACTAGGTGAAATTTCTTCAGATTTCTCAAGAACTCTAAAAAAAAATTGTCAAATCTCTGGTACCAAAAAAAAATGGGCTTTTGCTCCACTGTGCAATCATTACAGGCGAAATTATGAATATTTACTCATCACATGTGTTTCATATTGCATATTAATTTTCTTCGTAGCTGCAGTATAAATTTTTTAAGTATGTGAAAAAAGTGAAAAATGTGTCATTTGAAAATAAATGTGAAATTTAACAGACATATAATTTGATGTGATGTATTTTTTCATTGTTTTTTTTTAATGCTACTTTCCTTAATAAAGTTCCTATGACTTATTATGCAGTATTTTTCACTTTGTTCCGCATAAGTTGTTTTTCATTCTACAGACTACGACTATTTGGCACAAAGTATGACATTTTAATTATGAATAATAAATCATAAAATGTATTCCAGAACCTATTACAATTATTCATGACTTATGAATATAATATACAAAAAACATGAGTAAACATACGCATAATTTTATTCAATTAATCATAATAAATAATTTTTATTATAATCATATATTATGAATAAAAACCAAATCAATAAGATAACATATTCTTGGCTGAATATCATGAATAATTTTTGCGAAATTGATGCGTATAATACATGCTTTATGAAAACATTTCTCTCCGTGTATCAGCGATCTTAGTATGATTTTCCGATGGACTTCAAGATTCTAATCAAGATCTCATACATATTGTTAGCTCTGTTGTGAAATGTTTCTACTGGGTGTCGGACAATTCTTTCATAGAAATTTTATTCGGAAATACTTATTCACCGGAACAATTTCAAGATAATTTTTCTCCACGGAAATTTTTTTCTCTATGTAATTCTTCTCCAAAAATTGTTCCCCGATATATTTTTTTCCGAGTTAATTCTTTCACAGACAATTCTTTGCCTATCTATCTACCTAAACTATCTACTATAAAACACATCCAAAATTATATTTTTCAGGAAGTTTTTTTTCCGGACAACTTTTCGCCATTTTCCAATAATGCTTCGTCAATATAAGTTTTCCAAGATAATTCTTAGACGCAAAATTTTTTTAATTCAAAAATGAATGATAAATAAAGTATTGCTCAGGGAAGTATATTTTTAGAAAATCATTATATAGAAAATAATTGTACCGGAGAAGAGTTGTCCGCCAAAGTATTGTCACAGAAAAAAATTCTATAAGAGAAAAATTGTGTTCAAGATAAGTTGTCCCGTGAAAGAATTGGACTGCGGAAAAATTGTCTAGGGACAAAGTTGTCTTTGTGAATACTTGATTCTGGTAAGATTTGTCTTGGGGATAAATGTCAAGGTACGGAATAGTCGACGAAGGACTTGTCGAATTTTTAGCAGAAAAAATATCAGGAAGGAATAACCGAAACTAAGTTGAATTCAATCATGAAAGAAATCTTTAACTATTGGTAAAAAGAAGCCTTTCTATAAAAATAATACAAACAGTTTTTTTTTATTAAATAATAAAATAAGTTGCATTAAAAAGTGCACAAAAATTGTACAACTTTAAAAATACCAAATATCGGATGACACACTTGCACTCACCCAGTTAAAAGCAGCGACTGCTGTCGTCATCGCTATCGTCGCAATGAGTCAAGGTTACCTTGACTGCATTTGGAGGTCATTTCACTTTCTCCACTCGATACAATTGCGAAATGCATTCAATTTTCGGCGCTTTCCTGCAGGACCAAAATAACACAACCAGCCAACCACAAACTCGATGATATAAACAGCACAGAGAGACGTGAATTGCTACAACAAGAGGCAACAACAGAAGCAGTAGGAGGTGCAGCAATGGCAATAGCAACAACATGTAGCTGTTGGTTGAGTCATTCAGGCAGTCACTAGCAGTGGCAGTGGCAACAACATTGAAATTTACATAGTCAATAATAACTGTGTGGTGCTGCATCTGCAAACGCACGGCATCGCGCCAACATTCCGTAGGTAAATGCACTCGATCTCAGAAGGCTGCCGATATTGTAGCTGCTGCTGCTGATGTGGCGACCGTGGCCGTGGCACCAACACCACACGGAAGGACAGACAGACGGACGGGCAGATGGCGCGCACACACTATATATGGCAACAACAGCAGCAGCTACAACAAGAAGAAGAGAAACAACAACAACTAGACCTCCATCACCAACAACAACATATTATGATGCAGCCTTGACACAAGGGCGAGCGCCATATTGCGTATGTCTCGCTCTGTGCGATGCAAATGCAATTTCACGAAATACGTTGGCGCCGACTGACAAAGAGACAGACAGACAGACAGACATTCTGTCAGTCAGACAGTCATCGCTTTGACTTACGTGGATTATGCAATTTGATGTCGTCGTCATCCGCATCATTATCATCATCATCATCAGTAACGTAGTCGTCGTAGTCGCCAATAACCTACGGCGCCGCATCGTCCTTGCCCTTGTTAATGTCGGCGACTATTCGTTGTTTGTATTGTTATTGTTAATATTCTTGTTCTTTTCCTGTTTGCTGCAAGCATAATTTTCAACTCAAAACTTGATGTAAAATGTAAGTGAAATTTGAAGTAAAGAATTTCAAGTTATACTCTTGCAATAAATAGCGCGTCAAAAAAAAAAACAATTATCCGTGACCTTAGTATGATATTCCGTTGGACTTCGAGATGCTAATCAAGACCTCATACTCACTTTTTGCACAGAAAAAAAATTATTCAATATGATGAATTTATCCATAAATATTATGAATTTTTTCACCAACTACCAGATTCATCATATTGATATCACCGTTCATTAAATAATTCGAAAAAAAAATGGTTGTAAAAATTTTATTTAAAAAATAACAGTAAAAAATTTTGAAAAAAATTATCCGAAAAATAAAAATTTTGAACAAAAAAATTATTCCAAAAAAAAATTGTTCGAAAAAAAACTTTGTTTGGAAAAAAAATTTATTCGCAAAAAAATGTTTTGAAAAAAAAAAATTTTTGAAAAAAAAAAAATTAAAAAAAAACAAATAAACATTTTTTTCAAAAAAAAAAAATATGTCGAAAAAAGTTGTAATTATAATAAATATATTATAAAACATTTTACTAATTTATGCATGATGAGCAATCATTATATAAGAAATAACACATAAGAACTACTTGAGAACTGAGAAGTACGGCAAACAATGAACGAAAAAAAAACATGTTGCGAGAAATTTGGTTTAATAAACAGCATTCTTCAATATGAAGAACAAATATGTTGTATTTTATATTTTGGTTCATTAATATGATGAAACGTTAGTCTTTAATATTATGAATGGTTCTTCAATACAATGAATCATGGTTTGAAGAACGGAATTCATCAATATGATGTACATTTTTTTGTGTGGATATTGCCTAAATAAATTGTTTCATGGTTTCAAATTCTTGTTCAATCAAAATTCCTAACCAGGAAGTTGTAAAAAGTTGTCAAAGATGTACACACAGAAAACTGATATGTTTCGGCAACCAATTAAATTGTCCTATCGAATTATTCGGCTGCAGCAACAGCTGATAAAGTATTTGCAACAATATCTTAATTCGGTTGTGGTAACCGTTATTGCCAGCAAAAATTAGGTCGTGGCAAATTCCTAGTCAGACTTTGTTATAAAATAAACAAAACATGAAAAAGAAAACCTTAAATAGCATTTTGGTAAACATTTTGAAATTTCCCACTTTACCCCAACATTTTCAAGAAGTTCGAAATTTTGCTGTTTTGAAAAATCGCTCAAAAATTAATTAAAAGGCACATAAATGATATTCTGTTGATCCAAAAGTTAGATCATGAACTTGTCTATGGAATAGAACCTTTAAAAGAAATTACAAAATTATTCAAATCCCCAGCCGACATATTTCCGGAAAACACACAAATAAATGAAATACTTTCGGAAGTGTATAGCAGATATTTTGTCTCGAGCACCCCAGACAATATTTTTGGCAGCGTCGAAGCAGTTTTGAAAGATTAATAATATATAATAGTTTGGCGCTTCAGTCCTGTATAGAACTTCGGCCGAGCTCTCTCACCATTTTGAGTTGTGCGTGTTATATTTGTACTCAAAGTGGTGGGACCTACAGCTTATTGCCGAATCCGAACGGCGGGTGAGAGCTTTTCATAGGCAATGGTTTTACTCTCGGAGGTTTGCCATTTACTGACGAGAGTTAGCGCGGTATAGAAAAATGTTTCTATGAAAACATGTTGTTAGCCCCAGTCCAGGCTTGAACCGGGGACCTTTCGGCTGTCAGTCCAACGCACTAACCACTTAGCTACCGCTGCACATTTCTTATTATATTTCGCAAAACTGCTTTGACCCTGCCAAAAATTTTGTTTGGGGTGTCTGAGACAAAATGTCTGTCATTTTTTAGTAATATTCCGGCATATTTCCGGCAAACACACAGATAAATGGAATATTTTGGGAAGTGTATAAGTTGTAAAATTTGGTGGAATTTTATTGCTAGATTCGCGGCATTTTTTGGGAACGGACAGAAATTAAACAGCTTGTGCTACAGACTCCGTCTTTGTCTATTTGAAATATGTCAAAAATATATTTTTTAACTGCCTCGACCCTGCTGCTATACACTTCCCAAAATATTCCATTTATCTGTGTGTTTGCCAGAAATATGACTGAAATATTCCTGAAAAATGCCAAAATCTTTAGTCTCGGGAAAGTTGTAAAATTTTGTGGACTTTTATTGTCAGATTTACGGCATATTTTGGGTACGGGCAAAAAACAGACAGCTTGTGATACAGACTTTGCCTGTTTGAAATATACAAATAATATCTAAACTGCCAAAATATTTCTAAACTGCCTCGATCCTGCCAAAAATTTTGTATCAATATTTATTAATAGGTATCAGTATTTATTAATAGGTCTTTTTATTGTAATTAAAAGATTACATTATAATATTTATAATACAACAACATATTGCATTAACCGTATGAATATTATTGAACTAATGGTATATATCGTATTGAGAAGTAAGAAAAAGGTTGCCGAAAACCAAGACTATTAAAAAGTTGTTGTCAACGTTGAAATAATTTATTGGCGTAATAAAGCCTAATTCAAATAATATTGAAGGTATGTCGCGGTAGCTCAGTGGTTAGTGCGTTGGACTGCGAGCCGAAAGGTCTCCGGTTCAAGCCTGGAATGGGGCTAACAACATCTTTTCATAGAAACATTTTTCCATACCGCGCTACCTCTCGGCAGTAAATGGCAATCCTACGAGAGTAAAACATTGCCTATGAAAAAGCTCTCACCCGCCGTTCGGATTCGGCAATAAACTGTAGGTCCCACCACTTTGAGTACAAATATAACACGCACAGCTCAATTATGGTGAGAGAGCTCGGCCGAAGTTCTATACAGGACTGTAGCGCCAAACTATTATTATTATGTTATGTCCAACAAAAACAAAAAAACAAAAAAACAAAATTAAATTTTAATATACATTGTATTTCTAATTTCATTATTAAAAACATAGTTACTGCAAACATAATTATTTCAGTTAATGTTACTTAAATGTTAACCATTTCCCATTTTGCTTATATTTGTAATGAGTATATATTATACATTTATTATAGTACAAATTTCACATAAAACTATTAAAAAATACGCAGAGAAGAAACCTAATTGCCTGCATCATATTCAAATATTGGAATTATTTTTATGGTTATAATATTTTTTAAATTGTGTGTTTTTTCTGTATGTGTACCACTAATATTTCGTCGTCGTTCCGTGAAAAGTCGAAAATAGCGAGATAAGTATGTCCTACATCTTACCAAACCGAAGATCCACACCCAGAAAAAAATACCCTCAAATCCCATTAAAATTGGTCAATATGACAATTATTGATTTAATGGTATACAAAAAATAAATCTTTTCATATAAACTCAATGGAAATGTGATGGTATTTTCTAGTATTTAATGGTATTTTCCGATTAAAATAATAATTTATTTTATTGACTATTTTTAATGTTAAAAAAACTATTATTTATATAGTATTTTTTTCTGGGTGCAAATATTGAAATATGAGTACTCAAGTCCACAATTAGCCCTTAAAAAGGGGCCGATCAAATCTATTTTGGACTTATACTATAGAAGAAGATCTACATGGACATTCCTTATAAAAAAAAAATTCATATTACCATAATCGCGGCGTAAAAAATATGTCAAATTTATAAAGGTCTTAGTGATTTTTCACTGAACGGCAATGTCGAAATCTGAATAAAACCGTGCTGAGTCCACAAATGTGATCGGATTTCAACGATTAAATGGATATATATTATGCAGTTCTTTCATCTCCAATTCAAACTGAAATCCGATACAATTATTTCGATAAACTGGATCACTGTTACTGTTTATATAGGAATGAGTTGTCTATACTACAAGCTTAGTACTATTTGAATCCAAAAATATTCTGATTTGTTACGGTAATTTATATCTTTAAAAGCATTTATCTCAATACTAAATTTTGGACTTAGTGACTTTTCACTGAACGTCGACGATTTATATATTAATTTATATATTAATATATATTTAAATATATGTTGAAATATATATTAATTTTTAAAAATCTAATTTCTATTTTATATTATTTATTATTATATTCATTTATTGTATTTGTTTTTATTATTAGTAATAGGGACTTTCATGGTTTTCATTTTCATTAATATAATTTTTAATAGTATTATCAATACTATTATTTTCGTTAATTTTTTCATTATTATAATATTCATTATTATCAATATCATTTTCATTATTAACATTTTCATTACTAACAATTTCATTATTATCATTGTCAGTATTTTCTTCTTGATTATTATTATTATTAACAATTTCATTATTATCATTCTCATTATTAACATTTTCATTATTATTATTATTTTCGTCAGAAAAACTATCATAACTATAATCTTCATTATCTTCATTGCTGTCGCCATTAATTTCAATTTCTTGTTTAAACTCAGTATTGTTTTCATCTTGAGCGTAATTCCGATTTCCATGAACACTATTCTCGTCTTGTTCTTCTGCATTGTTTTCCACAGCATCCATTAACTTAACCTCTACAATTTCCCCATTCAACTCTTTATCAAATTCCTCTCTATCGAATTTAACGTAGTCATTGTTTCCTTCAATTTCATTATCATTATTTTCATTATTTTCGTTATTATTTTCATCATTATTAATTTCATCATTATTATTTTCGTTATCATTCATTTCATTATCATCCGCACTGCTCACATCTTTATTTTCCATATTTTCATCAATAACCCTATCACTGTTTTCATAATTCTCCACTTCATCAATGTTTCCGCCTTCATTTCCATTATTATTCAAATAATTTTGATTATCCTCATTATCAAACCTATTCTCTTCAGTAGATTCATTCTCATCCATCACTTCATTGTCTGTATTATCTGCATTATCATCATAATTTGGCGCATTGTTTTCTTGATCATCTTCGAGATTTTCTTCACTATTACCTTCTTGAATTTCTGATTTGATAGAATTTTCATTTACTTCATACACATTATTCTCATTATTAATATTATTCACTTGATAGTTTATATTTTCATTTGCATTTTCTTCGATTATATCGTTGATAGTTTCAACATCATCCTTATAGTTTCGATTGTCATTCTCATCGGTATCCTCTTCTGTACTTTTATCGTTCGCCTCTTCCGTATCCATAGTATTATCATTTAGTTCATCAGCAGTTTCTGGGTTGTTCGCATTCATAATTTCATCATCCTTTGTATCAGCTTCATTCTTAATTTCATTATCATAAATGTCTTCATCATTATTGATTTCATTATCATCCGTAACTATAATATCAGCTGCATTCTTAATTTCATTAGTTTCATCATCATACTTATCATACATGTCTTCTTCATTATTGATTCCATTATCAGCAGTACCTATACTAATTTCATTTGGTTTATACTCAACACTTTCATTACTTTCGTTATTGAAGTATTTAATATTTTCATAACCAATCATATCATTAATATTTTCGTTGCCACTTTCAGTACTTTCAGTCTTTGAATCCTGAATATTTTCATAACCAATCATATCGTTAACATTTTCATTATTGTACCTATCATTTCCGTTGATATTCTCAATGGTATGTTCTTCAGCGCTTTGAAAATCTACTCCATTTTCCACATTATTTAAAGCATTATCTTCTTGTTGCTCAATATATTCGAGGTTTTTAAATATTTCTGATTTTTCTATACTATTTTCAATATTTTCCATATTTTCTTGTGCATCAATCTCATTATCGAAGATCTCTTCTTCGTTCAGCTCATTTTCAATATTGTTTATATTATTTCCACTATCATTATTATCAAGATTTTCAATTTGAATTTCTTCATTATTGCCATTTTCATCATCTGCCGCAAAACTTGTTACGGTAAGTATATAATTTTCATTATTATTATCATTTTGATTATTCTTATTATCGATTTTGTTGTTCACTTCGTAACGATAAATGTCACCATTATTTTCATCTACATTCTCATCGAGTGTAAAGCGCAAATAGTCGTTGAAGAAGTCGTTACCATTTGGAATATAAGGTTTCATCCATATAGCACCTACATGGCAAAGACCCATAATAAGCCATAGCAATAACTTCATTTTAACGTTTTATCAAGCGGATCGTTTGGATCGTGTTTTATTGGAGACCAACTATTTAAAACTGTTTTGTGTTTGTGCTCGAAAAATTAAAGGTACATCAATAAAACATGTTAATAATACTAATAGTTCGAGTTTTAAAACAGTTGTTTATATATTTGTATTTTCGTTTGAAAATACTTATTTGAACAATTGTTCGTAGTTTGATAGAAACTTTTGTTGTTGTTTAAAATTGTGTGTTTTATTCTGATTAATTATAAAGCGTGGCAATAAGAATAACAATTTGTATTATGTAAAAAATATATATAAAACATCTTTAAATGGGTCAATGAACTTACTATATATAAACAGAACAAGATCATGAACAATTTTGCATTAAGCTCGATCATGTTAATCAGTTTCTAGTCTATAAGGTTCCAATTAGTAAATTTAAAAAATAATACTTATGTTCCTACACTCAAAAAATTCAATGCGCCAAATTTTAGGTGAAAAAAGAATTCTTTTTTAAATGAATTTCTAGTAAGCAATTATATATTAAATGAGCAATTTATAAGAAATTAAAAATTCAATAAAATGTTTTATAAAACAACTGAATTTTAAACAAAAGAAGAAAAGTACACATTTTTCTATTTGCTATATAATTCGAATATGATTTAAAAGAAGGGCTGTCCTTCTAAAATAAGAAGAAATGGCTCCGTACCCATAGAGCTACCGTCAACTGGGGTGACTTTAGACTTCCGGAGGTGACTTTGGCCAAACAAAAAATAATGTTTGCAATCTAATTTTCTCAGCATCCAAGTGTCTTACAGATTTCAATCCTTTTACAATAATTTTCTTGGAAGCATTTTCTATCTGCGTAATGCTATTTCCTTAACTTTTAACTCTCATATTCCAACATATTAATATCTTTGTAAATGTATCTTTGCAATTTTATTTACGAACAAAATCAATTTAGTATGTAAAATATACGTATGCTATTAATACGTTACATTGTTTATGTTAGAAATTAATATATTTTCTTTCTAATAAACCATATATGTATTGTCATTTTAGTCCATTACTATTTTTAATTATTTATTTTATTTAATCGTTCTTAAATTTAATGTTTTGGGGTGACTTTGGCCCGAGTTAAAGTCGCCCCAAACTATACATGGGGTGACTTTGACCCGGTTAAAACTCACATCAAATATTTCGAACGTGTATACCCAATGTTAAATAAATAATAATAATAGTTTGGCGCTACAGTCCTGTATAGAACTTCGGCCGAGCTCTATCACCATTTTGAGTTGAGCGTGTTATATTTGTACTCAAAGTGGTGGGACCTACAGCTTATTGCCGAATCCGAACGGCGGGTGAGAGCTTTGCATAGGCAATGGCTTTACTCTCGTAGGTTTGGCATTTACTGACGAGAGGTAGCGTGGTATAGAAAAATGTTTCTATGAAAATATGTTGTTAGCCCCAGTCCAGGCTTGAACCGGGGACCTTTCGGCTGGCAGTCCAACGCACTAACCACTGACCTACCGCGGCTACATGTGTTAAATTAACTCATATGAAATTGTGGGTTTATTTGTTCCATTCATTTCAAAATATATACCCATTTAAAAATAAACGTTTAGGAATTTTAGTTGGTTTTTTATTTAATGTCAGATATTGACATAATAATTTAAATTGATAATAATGCAGTTGAGTTAATTGCAAGACTAAGGCTGGTTCAAACTGGAAGTGGCCATTATTTGTTTAAAAATATAAAAAAAATAGATTCACATAAACCCTTTACTAAAAGAGATGTGTTTATTAATAATAGTCATAATTTATTTTTTGTAATTGATATTACATATCAGTTGACTATTTTACTTGATTATTTTGTGTTATCTATATATGTTAAATTCCATTAAATAAGCTTGTTCTATTGAAAAATACTAAATGTTGTTTATCTTTTTCATATTAATCCTTATTACCATACTTATTATTCGAAATATATGGGTTTCAAGGGTTTCATTTTACGTCAAAACATTAATGATGATATATTTTCATACCTCTCCCGCAAGGTGACTTTGAACCATTTTATTTACTGTTATTACATTATTATTGCTAATGCTTAAAGAGGACATACTTACAATATTTTATTAAATAATGAAATATTAATTCCATCACAAAATAGCGAATTATGAGTATTACAAAATCAACATATATAGTTTTTCGAGTCATAGTCACCCCAGTTGACGGTACTGTACGTATCCGTCAATTATTTCCTGGGACTTTATAAAATGTTGCCTTTTTTTCTTGTTTTAAATTTTGTATCTCAAAATGAGACAAAAGTTGTTGTCCGATGTTGGTCGAATTTTTGACGAAATAATCACGAAGAACGAATGCAGTGTGAGATGACGCATTATTATGTTGAAAAAAACCAAGAGTTGTCCGCCCATAATTCTGAAATCCTGAGGTGCATATCATCTCACAATATTTTAAACATTTTTCGGACAGCAAGATTTATTTTTCATTTATTTTATTTATTATTTGTTGGTTGGTTCTGCGTCTAAACGGCTAATCACATTTCTAGACATTTTGTTCCACAGATGCGGTATGTTCTGGAAGGCGTGATGGGCTATATATGGGCGGAATTAGACAAAGGCACGTGAAACATCCGATACAGCCTAAACTTCAAAACGATATAACTTGGCACTTACTTCGATTACGAACATGAAACAAAAAACTCGAATACAAAAAAATATATAAAAAATGCAAACACAAAAGTAAATACACAAAAACAAAAGCAAAATTACAAATACAAAAGCAAAAACAAAAAAGTAACAACAAAATCAAAAACCCAAAAAAAAAGAAAAATTCAAAATACAAATCATAAAAATAGAAGTAAAAAAGGAAAAACACAAAAACAACAGCAAAATAAAAAAATCAAAAAACAAAAGCAAAAATAAAAATAAAAAACGTAGAAACAAATAAAACAAAAGATAAAACAAATATGTAAAAGCAAAATAACAAAAACAAAAGCTAAAAATAAATCATAAATAAAACAACAGCAAAAGAAAAAACATAAGCCAAAACACAAAAACAAATACAAACACAAACGCACAAATCAAAAACAGAAGAGCAAAACAAAAGCAATATTTTGTTCCAAATTTCAACAAAATCGAAAGCAAAAACAATAAAAAAATACAAACAAAAACAAAAAAAGAAAAATCAAAAACATAAGGGCAAAAACAAAAAAGCAAAACACAAAAAATAAAATACCAAAAATTAAATATTAAAAGAATAAACATAAATCAAAGCAAAAATAACAGCAAAAGAAAAAACATAAGCAAAAAACACAAAAACAAATGCTAACACACAAATCAAAATAAGAAGAGCAAAACAAAAGCAATATTTTGTTCCAAATTCCACCGATACGGAGCGTAAATGACGAATTTATATATCTCTGTAATCAACGATCTAATCAAGACAAAATTTAATACAGTGACTATTTGTAGAAGACTGTTAACAATATGCTAAAAACAAGTTCTGAATTTTGCCATCAGAGAGCTCTAGTTTTTACAACTGATCCAGTTTGGACCAAGTTATAAATAGTTACTCTGTGTTAAGTACCGATTTATCTAAACTACGTATTTGTTATACATTTTACAACCAGAGGGCGTAAAGGTCATAAATCCATATCTCCGTAACCATAGATCAGATCTAGATGAAGTTTTGTACAGGGACTCTTTGTAGGAAGCCTACAACAAAAGCATTATTAAAATTTAGTACCGAATTTCACCATCAGAGAGCTCTAATTTTTACAACTCTGTAACCTCTGAACTGATTTTGACAAAATTTTAAATGGTGAATCTGCGCTAAGTACCAATTTATCTAAACTGTACATTACCCAGTCTGCCATGTCTCGGAGACCTTCGATACCTCAAAGTTTTCTCGAATAACTTTGATAAAATAGTTCGATATCGTTACATTCTCGATTCTAATTTTTAAAAATTTTCGTACATTCAAATTCTTTGACAAAATACGATATTTATCAAATCGATATCGCAATATTTTTCGCACTTTGATCATGTTTTTCTTCGATATCGTTCCGATTTCGAAAATTTTTCGTATCGAGAAAACTCTGACAGAACGTTCCGATATCCACCTACCATGTAGGTCCAATTTGCCGCTCGATGTCGTTACGACAAAGTATCCGATATCGTGTAAATTGTTCTGCATCTCGGATTGATGTCGTACCGATATCGAAACGAATGGCACACTTGGTAGTTATAAATTTTCTACGAGAGGGCTTAAAGGTCCGAAATCCACATCTGTAACCACAGATCAGAATTATATGAAAATGATGGCGCAAACTTTGAAACTTGGTAACCTCTGAACCAATTTTGACCAAATTTCAAATAGCGACTCTTTGTTAAATACCGGTTCATCTAAATATATATAATAATCTTCAAAATCAAATGCAAACTTTAAACAAAATACAAAACGATTGGGGAAAGTTCTGTCACATGGGCGGGACTTTAAATCGGTCGGGTTGGCCAATGAAAAACCCTACATATTGATAACCCCACATACTCCGGTAGGGATATCAATATGGAATGATGGTTACGAATTCTGAGAACTTGTAATCAAAAATATACATTCATTTGAATACCAAAATGTTTGACTAATTAATTCACAATTAACAAATTCATATTTTTGATTAATCAAAACTTTAACTAAGCAGTTTATCAGGATACTCTTTAATAAAAAAAATTATTATCGTTAAATCATCATTTTGAATAATCAATGAAGAATTTTTATTAATAAACTTCTGTTTTCAAATATTAAAAAAATGCATAGCTGTTCTTGAACATGTTAATAACTTTTTTGACAATATTTTCAAATGTTTCATTTTTCATTTATCAATTGTCTGATTTAACAATTAATCAGAAACTTGATTATTTAGAAAACATATTTAAGAAAGTAATCAGTATTTTGATAAATCAAATTTCGATTAATTGATTAATCGCACATCCCTAATTACTTAATATGAATACGTTTTTCATTTATCTGTAATTTACTTCAATTTACTTTTTTCAATTAACTTTTTTCGCCTGTGAAGTTTTAAAATTTTTATTTCATCACAAATAAATGGTACAATTAATGAATTAAATAATTAAAATAAAAAAATTAAATAGCAGACAACTTCTTTAACATATTTTTATACCCTACACTAAGAGTGAAAGGGTATATTCAGTTTGGTACGCCGTTTGTAACACCCAGAAGGAAGCATCTCCGGTATGGAAAAGTATATATATTCTTGATCAGCATGACCTCCTGAGTCGATTTAGCGATGTCCGTCTGTCCGTCTGTCTGTCCGTCTGTCTGTCCGTCTGTCTGTCTGTCCGTCTGTCTGTCCGTCTGTCTGTCTGTTGAAATCCCTACTACTTTTAAAATTGAAGAGCTAGATAAATGAAACTTATAACTTTGATTACTAATATACCTACGCTGTATGTGCGAGATCGGTTCATTGTGACCTATGATCCGACCACTTATGTTCAAATACCTCATATAAAATGTACATATAAAGATCAATTTTTATGTATACGTGCTTAGGTAAACTTTTTTGGTCAAATATATATTGACATCATGCTCAAGTACGTGATAATAATGTTTTCCGTCGAAAAGACCTGTGGTTCATTAAAAAAAAAAATCGAAATTCGGTACACCTACCCATTTGTAAATATGGGTATCAAATGAATGGAAATTCTTCAGCGATTGAATGTTTGTAGTTATTTTCAGGATTCGTATACCCTGGTGACCTATATATCACTTTGAATGGTAACCACACATATGTGTAGGGTATTTATAGTCGGCTTAGACCGACTATAATTTTGATAATCCTAACTATCATAATTACACCTACTTTAAAATTTCCCATGTGATCTAACCTTCCCAACTGGTTATATATCTCTTAAAACAGTTTTACTTTATGTTGCAGCAAAAAATATGGCAACCATGTCAGGTAATTCTAAATAGAACTTGTTTTTTATACAAATATTTATTTTTGAAAAATATTGTAGTTCATAAAATACCAACCAAACTATTGGATTTAAACAAAGATTGTCTGGAGAAAATTGCCAATAATCTCACTATATTGGAGCAGACAAATTTAAGCCAAGTCTGCAAAGGCTGGCAACTTGTATTGCAAACAATATGGCAACGCCGCTATAAGAACCACACAATAGATGGTTTTCATTCGAACTACCAGACGCAGACGCATTTTAGACAGATCTATGTGCAGCTGAAAAACTTTATTGTGACGCTGCGCATAGAGCATTTGGAGTCGCGTATTTTTCGCCAACTCGAAACACTGAAATTCGTGAATTGCTTGCAGCTTGCAGTGCACGATTGGTATCACGACTATACGGATGAGGATATGCGTCGATTGACACACATGTTTGTCAACCTGCAGGTGTTGAGTGTGCAGGCGCCCTGCATTAGCGGCGCACATCTTGAGCATTTCGAACGACTGCAGCAACTTGATGTCAGTCACTGCGCGCGACTTTCAACCGACTGTCTGCCGCGCATCTTTGGCGCTTTGCCGCTGCAACGCTTTAAGCTGCGCTGCAATAACTACCGCCCACTCGACGCGCAGCTGGAACAACATTGGAGCAGTGTCTACCGTTGCCGTACGTTGCAGCATTTGGAGCTAGACGATCAGCAGTTGGCGATGTTGCTGACCAATCGTCAATTGCAGCAGCTACCACATTTGCGAAGCGTCAAATGTTATGTGCGCGACTATCTTCTACATCTGCTGGCCGATCTGCAGTGCTACTATGCGTCGCAGATAACGCAGTTGACGGCGCTGGAGGATAATATAGCGCTGCCTGTGCTGCGCAGCATTGCCACAAACGTTTATACGCAGCTGCAGAAACTCACAATAGTTGACAGCTGTTTGTCGCAGTTGCCGCTGTGTCGTGCGCCAATGCGCGAACTACATCTCATCGGCTGCAATCTGCAGCAGTCGCTGCTGCTCAGCTGGCTGCGTGAGCATCGCTCCTTAAAGCTTTTAAATGTTGCCCGAAGCAAGGGCCTGCAATCGTGCTTTGTGTGGCAGTTAATTGAAATTCTGCGTGAGCAAGATGTGACCACTAATTCGGCGCCACTACGACTTTTGTTTGAAGGTTCATCGTTGGCAGCAAATTTGGTTTATGTAAATATTAAAATCCGATTAATGAATCCTCCGACAAGAGACAGTTCAAAAGTTTAAAAATACCCCTATAAACTTTCTTACAAATCAGAGGATTCAGAGGTTATAGGGTTTAATTTTTTATTTTTATTTTTTCAGCATCCGGTTATAATGCAAAATAAGGATGTTCTGCAATTGAGCTTGGAAGTGCTTCCGTTCGACTATGAAATCAACCATTTTGAGTTTGTTTTAAAAAATTTAATATAATATATTAGAACATATAATTAAAAATAATATATTAATAAAATATTTAAAAATATACACACAGAAAAATGTTCTTTTACTTGATGTTTTGAGATGCTGGAAAATGAGGCTTTGTAACTACAAAATTTGTTCAGTTAAATCAAAATATCTATGAACACTGAGACTAATGTTAAATATAGGTGGTTCAACAAATCCATTTGATATACCGAGAAATCGACAAAATGGCTATCTTCATTGAACCTTCCTCTATTATCCTTCCTCTATTGAGATAGCTATACAGAATGTAAAGATTTGTAAATATTTTCATAAATGTATAATTTGGCCAGTCTTATAAGACAACCGTTATGACCAGAAAACAGTTTTTCTCCACGTACCATATGTTTAGAATCGGTATCCTCTTAAAAAATGCATGTAACAGGCAGATTTTTGACAGTGAAATGTTACATTACGTCGTTTAGTGTTGAAATATACTGGAAATGGTTCATACAACTTTCAATTTTAATAATGGGTCAAATTCCGGACCACGACTTAGCACCCCAATGTTTCCCCCATCTTATTAAAAGAGTGTGGTTTTGTGATGAAACAGAGTATCTATCTGCACACGAAAAATCATATTTTCGACAACCGCAGTCAAAAACGTTTGAATACAGGTATATCCGCTCTTTAATATGATTGTGGAACTATTATATTTTGGGGTGCTACACCGAGAAAAAAGTTCACTTTAAATTTTAAAGTTCACACTATCAATTTAAAGATTTGATGAATTTAAAGTGCAACACTTTAGTTTGAAATTCATCACATTAAAACTCAATGTATATAATTTAACACAATTTATCTTCACGCCAGTAGAACATAGTTTATAAGAACAATTTGATAAACTGTACGAATGAAAGGGATGTCGGAATGGTTAAAAATTAGAACAAAGATCAATAATGAGAAATAGAGAAGTGACGCAGGCAATAGCCATACGATTTGACGATCTTACAAAACTGACAATTTAGATGTAAAAGTCCAACTTTAAAAATTAAAGTAAACACTTAGAAATTTAAAGTTTTCAAATACGGCTGACTTTCATACATACACACTTTTAATTATAAAATGTTTTGCACCGGAGTTTAAAGTGATTGTAAAGTTTTATTTACTCGGTGTGAGCTATAGTCATCGACCATTAAGTAAACCTTTGATTGAAACTAATAAAAAAAGTGGTATTTTAAAGTTAACATTTAAAAGTTAAACGAGTTGGGAAAGATAGGTCACATGGGTAAGTTCGGTCACATTGGACGAACTTTTATAGTCGATCGGGCCCGACTATGGAATACCCTACACCCTTGGTGGGGATATTAATAAAGGATATATAATTTTATACCTTAATTTTAAAGTTCTTAATTATACTGAACCGCCCCACCCTCAGAATATTATTCACATATCAGAAATTTACGTCCCATAATTAAAAAAAATATATAAAAGTATTTAGAAAAATTTAGAAAAATAAAAGTGGGCGGACCACGCCTTTATTTACAATTTTCTAAGACTTATATTTTATAGATTTGATTTTAATAATTTACGGCTAAAATTCCACTTCGAAAACCCGGGAAATAATGTAAAAGAAATGAGGGCGGATCACACCCATTTTTGAACCACATATTTTTAGGTGAATTCTAACCATACGTTTTAAATTTTATAAATATATCTTGAATAGTTTTCGAGGTATTAGCTCCTAAAGAGTTATATAAAAATGACTTGTATGGGAGGTGGGCGTGTGCGTTGATCGATTTGGTTCATTTTCAAACTAATTTCCTACTTTTGACAAAAAAAATATTGTGACCATATTTCATTCTGACAAGTATTTCTCAAGTTTCCTCGTATACGGACAGCAAGACAGCAGGACAGACAGACGAACATAGCTAAACGGACTCGGGTAGTGATGCTGATCAAGAATATATGTACTTTTCAATACCGGCCACGCCTCCTAAGAGGCATTACAATATCTCCACAAACTTAATATACCCTGTACCTCATAGGTGTAGGGTATAAAAATTATATAAAAGTAGTTATGACCTGAGATAACATTTGAGTTATATCGACGGTTATGTTTGTACTTGATGCGTTCCTAATTAGTACCACGTAACGTATATTGAATCCGAAATATTTTAACTTTATTAATCAACTATCATTTCATTAACAACATCATCTTATTTCAAATACTGTATTATATACGTATTAAATATACGTATTATTCTACTAATGAAAGGCATAGATTATAAAGTAGACAATGGACAACATCAGAACTTCAGTTTTATTGCACTTTCTAGAAAACCCCAACTTATTCTTAGTTTATATATTTAGTTTAACTCTTAGTTTAACCCTCTAACATTAGTTTAACCCGCAACATATTTTGTAAATTGAATAAAAATTCCAATGATCTTTGTCGGAAAATTGATAACTTTGTTCAGCATCCTCAGACTTTTACCAATTCTTTTACCTATATTTAAAGAAGACATTCTCACCTTTTATTTTTATACCCTACACTAAGAGTGAAAGGGTATATTCAGTTTGGTACGCCGTTTGTAACACCCTGAAGAAAGCATCTCCGTTATAGAAAAGTATATATATTCTTGATCAGCATGACCTCCTGAGTCGATTTTGCGATGTCCGCCGTCTGCCTGTATGTCTGTCTGTCCGTCTGTCCTTCTGTCTGTCTGTTGAAATCAAGATTACGGAAAAAGTAGAAGAGCTAGGCAATGAAACTTTAGATTTAGATTACTTATATATCTAAGCTGTCTGAGCAAGATCGATCTATTGTGACCTGAGAACCGACCACTTATGTTCAAATACCTCATATAAAATTTACATATACAAATCAATTTTACTGTATACGTGCTTAGGTAAACTTTTTTGGTCAAATATATATTGACGTCATGCTCAAATAAATGAAAATAATGGTTTCCGGCTAAACAACTTGTGGTTCCCAAAAAAAATCGAAATTCGGTACACCTAACCATTTGTAAATATGGGTATCAAATGAATGAAAATTCTTCAGCGATCGAAAGTTTGTAGTTATTTTCAGGATTCGTATACCCTGGTGACCTATATACCAATGGAATGGTAACCACACTTATATGTAGGGTATTTATAGTCGGCTTAAACCGACTATAATTTTGATAATCCTAACTATCATAATAAACCTACTTTAAAATTTCCCATGTGATCTAACCTTCCCAACTGGTTTAACTTGATTTTTCCCGTACACAATTTAAAACATTTCATTTTATAGAGGCATTTTGATTTTGCGTATATCTATTGAAATATTTATATAATCCAGCTAATTTCTTCGTTAAGTTAATACCAAAATTCAATATTTTAATAAAAAAATAATATTAAAGAGTACAGTTCTTAAATACACTACTGAGTGCATGAAAACCTCAATCAGTTTTGCACGTTCAAACTTTAAATGACTTTAATCAATACAAAATGTTACGTGTTAGGAAAAGCATTAATGAAATTTACTTAGGGTCGATTTTACTGTGCAGGTTTAAACCTAGTATAATCTTAAATTAATTGAGGGTCCCTTAAATTGAAACGACGTTTAACTTTGAAAGCAGTTTTACAGTGAAAGTTTAAAATCAACTGAATTAAAATCAGTTTAATATGGTATTACTGGCTAATATCAAAGAATTATCGATTATTTTTATTATTTCAAACAGCTAATTAATTTATGCAAACATTTTGTTAATCAAGAAATTGAAAATAGATTTTAGATGAATATAATAAATGAAATATAATAAATATTCAAAAGATCGTGTAACTCCAGTATATGTGAGCATTTATACACTGCTGAAAAAAACAACAATTAGAACGCAAACATTCAGACGGATATTGTGGTGACAAGAAACGGAGAGCGACGACGTACAGTTCAAAAATAATGCAACTCTCATTTTTGTGGACATAATCTGTCAAAAACATTAAGGCGCGTAACTATAGACAACTTTAAACTGGAGTTTATTTTAATGTATAGCTTTTTGTCATTTATTTTCATACAAAAACTTTCGAAAAAGTCGTATTTAAATTTAAGTTCCAGATTGATTTCGAGTATAGTTACGGGCCTATGATTTTAAATGAAGATTAAACAACAAACACAAGTTTAAACTAATTTTAAACGATGAATTAAAGTAATCTAAAGTTTAATTCTGAAATGACTACGTTTAACATACAAATCGGATTAAACTACTACTGGTTAGCCTAGTGAAAATGCTTCATTTGATTTTTGAAATTGAGTTTTCGAAAAATTTATTTTTTTCTTCGCCAAAAATCCCACTGTGCGTCCCCATGGTAATCAGTTATGTGGGGACAGGTCGACACGAATTTTGTTTATCTTTTGGCAGAGACTCGTGCTTGTATTCGACTTTTTATACCCTACACTAAGAGTGCAAGGGTATATTCAATTTGGTACGCCTAAAAGGAAGCATTTCCGGTATGGAAAAGTATATATCGTCACTGTCATGCCAAAGGGGCGAATGTGCATTTTTAAAAATGTTGGGAAATCAAATTTTGAAGTTTGAAGTGCTTTAAAAATTAGAAAAATGTATATTTTTTTTAATTTTTCTGTGATTTTAGTTTATTCGTCAATTATTATAACGTATATAAAATATCTTTAGATCTGAAAAACCTATTGAATTATAAATACAGATTTTGTGAGCCTATATCCTGATCAAAACGCAAATATTTTTGTTTTTTATGATATAACTTTTTATTAGCGCATGATAAAATAGTAATAGTAATGATAAAAAATTAATTGTTTGTTTTTAAAGCACCTATAGATCTGCATCATTAATTAAAAATATTTTGTCAAACATTAATTTGCCAAACATTAATTTGCCATTTGTTATTTGCAGGAAATTTGGCAAAATATTTTTAATTAATGATGCAGTTCAATAGGTGCTTTAAAAACAAACAATTAATACCCCAACACCACTATTATATCTTGCACCAATAAAATATTATGGCGAAACAACGAAAAGATTCGCCCTTTTGACATGACAAGATTTTCAAATTCGCACTTTTGATTTTGTCTTTTGTGGCTAGAAATACCCAACAAAATGACACGCGATTTTGGCACAGCACACTTGAGGATAAACTACATTCAAAAATGTAAAAAAACGCAAATGTCAAAAATTGCACATTCGCCCCTTTGGCATGATAGTGACGATATATTCTTAATTAGCATGACCTCCTGAGTCAATTCAGCGATGCCCGTCTGTCTGTCCGTCTGTTGAAATCACGATTACAGAAAAAGTAGAAGAGCTAGATCAGTGAAACTTTACATTTAGAGTACTTATATATCTAAGCTGTCTGAAAAAGAATTGGCATGATCGGTCTATTGTGACCTGAGAACCGCTTATGTTGAAATACCTCATAATTTACATCTACAAAGAAATTTTACTTTATACGGTCTTAAGTGAACTTTCTTGGTGAAATATATATTGACTTTATGCTTAAATATTTCAACCTTCCCAACTGGTTTGTATTCGACTTATAAATGTGGTGACCAAAAAAATGATACTCTCCCAATAGATTGACCCAAGAACAGTTCATCTACGGACTATTCTGCTTTGGACATTTCTACGTGAGATAATTTTGATTTATATAATTATGCAGAAACTATTCTTTAGCGATACAATTATTTCACGAACAATTCTATGACAAACAATTCATCTCCGGAAAACGCCAATACAATTTTGTTTTATCAAAAATTCTCATAGAGATTTTGGAAAAGAGTAAATTACATTTAAAAGGAGTAATTTTGCCGCACTGAGAAATTTATTTAAAAATTCAGAAATGTCGGTTACTATTTTCTTATACACATTATATAACGTTACGAAAAACACAGAGTATTCAGTCAAAAGCGACACCCACGAATTATATATAACATAGGATTTCTTTTCGTTTTATTTATAGTCTTATTTTAGAATTTAAATAAATTTAAGTCGTTATAAGTTTTAGAATCGCAAAAACATCGTTTTAGAAAAAACAGAACATTTAGATTAAACGTAATTATAAAAAAATTATTAAAAATGTCCCTGTTAATTTCTTGACATTATTTAAAATATTCTACTACTGCATTTCTACTACTAATTTGCGCCGCCATGTACCTACCCAACTAAAAAGGATGTTGCTCTAATGCTTGCTTTGTGACGACGAGTAGGAGAAAAATGCCAACTTATTTTGCCTGGCACTCTCTTTCTCTGCATTTACGTTTTGTCAATTTTCCAAGTCATACCAAACACTGCCAGTTCCAAAGTTACGCCGCACGCCGTTAGGTGGTGCTCGGTATTGGGTGCACCGGTGGAAAAAAAACTGCGTAGCCGTGGCCACGGCGACCCTTTTCGGCAAAAACAGAAACAGCAAAAAAAAAATACGAACTAAAAAAAATAGTAACAAAAAATAGCGCTGCTGCCACTGCTGCACTTTGGGTACTTTTCACAGCTGCAACGACGTATGTAAGTGAGCGAGAGGTGGGTGCCGCGCCGTGTCGCACCGTGTCGCGTCGTGCCGTTCCGTGTCGCGCCGCGCGTAGTGAAATTTTTGGTGCACATTTTTGTGCAACGACAAAGTGCATTAAATGCCAGTTGCAGTTGTTGTTTTTGATGATGTGGTCGACGTTGTATTTGTTCTTGTTGCAGTTGTTGTTCTTTCTTGTTGTGGTGTATGATGTTTGTTGGCTGCGTGGCAGGACAAAAGGACGATTTATCATAGCAGGCAGCAAGCAGGCTCAGAAAAGTGAAAAGAAATGACAGCACCGCACAGACTTTACAACCATCAACACTCAGACACACACACACACGTGAAAAATGTGAAAATGCAAAAATACAAAAATGCAAAAAACCTCAAAGTCCATAAATCATTTTTGGAAAACTTCAAAGCTGTTGCAGCTTTTTTATAAACTTAATACTTACATCACTGGTTTAAGGCATTGTCTGCCAGGCGTTCCTTTCTTTGTCGTTTTTTTGCACAAAATCGATATTTTTGCGTTGACTTTTTTGAGTTTTTCTTTTTTCACTGTTATTCTTAAATGATTTATAAATTATGCTTAGTTTTTTTATATAGCCATCAAATGTTTGGTTTTATTATAAAATTGCCCAAATCAATTTAGGAAAATTCGTTTCTATTTTTGCAAATTTAACCTAAAAAGAAAATTTTATATTTTACGCTATGCTTTGCATTTTTTTTATTCTTTACATTGTTTTCCATCTACTCCTTTTTAGCCGCTTTGTTTGAGTTTTTTTTTTTTGTTTTTTCATTTTTCTTGGCGCTTTTTTTAACGCTTTGTTTCTCTTGCTTTTTGGCGCGCAGGACCTGTACAACTTTTCTTGCTCTTGTCTCTCATTTGATTCAACACTCTCTCACGCTTACGATTTTAGTAGTTTTGCGGTGTGAGTTGTGTTTTCTCTTGGCGAGTTTTCACTTTTAATTTACTACTATTTTCTGCTACTCTTTTTACTTTGATTCTTGGAGAGAGCGTCCAGTTTTCTCTGTTTACGTTTTCTTCTGAGTAGAAAACAACAGTAAAGGCAGGAGGCATTTTATCGTTGAACGAAAGAATGAAAAACAACAACAGCCACAACACTTTGATTGAGGTTATGTTTATGTGATGCAACAGGCGAAGAGTGAACGGAGCAAAATACAACGATTGAGCTTTATATTTGAAAAAAAAATTTAAATACTTTTAAAGCATTTTGACAAAATCTTTTAGTTATAGTTTCAAGATTAAACACTTGAGCTATGATAGTTTAAATAAAAGCTTTAAAGCTCTGTGACTAATTATACAACTATATTTTTATTAGTTTAAATAGAGCTTTAGATATACAATAAAATAATTTTAAGTTTAAAGAAAAAAATCTACATGAAATAAAAATGAATTATATAATTCAACATAAATATTAATAACCTCACAAAAACAAAAAGCTTTAAAGCTCATCGATAGACAATTTTTTTAATACTTAATTACCGTCAATTAAGTATACAGTGGTGTGCAATAAAATAGTAGCACTGAAAAATTATTGTACGCAATTAAAAATAAACTTGAATACTTGTTTTTAAAATTCAAAATTATCAAAAACAAAAAAGATTTCTCTGCTAACGGTTTTTTTAAGGAATTTAAATTTATTTTCGTTGTCAATTTTGGATTGCCATATTTAAAGTTTTGAGGGACTTCAAATTAGATTACTTCCAAACAGTTTCAATTCATTCATTGATTTGTAATTTGTTTTCATTGTAACCTTTTATTGATATATTTATTGAAGTTACTACGGGTCCGCAAAAAATGGACAAAAAGGTACGCATAACCCTCATTAAGTAACTTACAGGAATTCCTTTTTTTTTCTTGGCTTTTCATGTTATAGATAAGTTGAGGGATAAAACTTATTTTTTTATGTAAATATCTGTCCATTTTCATTCTGTGTCCTTTCAAAGAGAAGTGTTTTTTCAGCATATATTCCAAAAATTTTAAACAACGAATGTACCAAAATGTGTTTAGCGATCAGTAAAAATTATCAAAAAAAAATTTTTTTTTTTAAGTACAAAAAAATTAAAAAAACTTAAAAATCTATAAATTGAATAGTACATAATTTTTCATTTCGTATAATGATTATTAATATTGTCATATACAAAATTATGTTTAGCAAAAAATCGTAGTTCAAATTTCCATACGGAACGTCCGGACTGTAACTTTAGGACTGTAAACTTTAGGACAAAGTGCATTTAAACAAAAATAAAGTAAATTGTCTCAGCTATGTTCAAAGATAATTAAAAAAATATATTTTGTACGCAAAAAGTATTTTTAGAATACAAATTGTACTGATAATTTCAATGCGGAATTTTTATCCCGTCCGGAATTTGTCTGTGATTTATTATGAAAAAACTATAAACTTTAGAAACAAAGTGTAAATATACAAAGAAAGCACATAATATTTTTTAAAATATTTCAAAAAAATCATATGTACACAAAATTAGCTGACTTTTTGGAATATCCATGTGAACCTCGGTATTTACTTCCGTTTTTGTCCCGTCGGAAACGTCCATTATTTTATTTATATAAATTTTGATCTACCATAGAGAATTATATAATTTTGTGCAGATGTTTAGTACTATTTAAATACTACATGCACCAAAAAAATCAAGTAAATTCTTTAATTTTCCTTCGAGATATTAAAGTTTTAAGCGTACGAATGTTCCGTTCGAAACCCCAGGAGCTGCCCATATGGGACATTATTCCTGAAATGACCAATCCACATTTCAGATTTTCTTTAAATTCTCGTCATTTAATGAGTATAAACTACCCTGCTACTATTTGTTACTGAATTAAAAATGATTTAAATCGAAAAAGTAAAGTTTTAAAATTTTACTAACAAATTTGCTATAATAAATCTATAAAGAAATTTGAACCAATAATTAAAATAAAATTTTAAAAAATGATTTCACACATCGATTAGAAATGGTCATATGTAATTTTGATAAAAATTTAAAGCGCTCACAGAAAGTCCTTATGTTAATTCCACGTTAAAAACTTTGTCATTGATACAAAATTTTATATAAAAAAGTATTACTCTTATATGGAAATATACCTCTCCTTATTTCAGGTTGTGTATTTAGAAATAATAGAACTAATTTTGAAAAAAATGAGAAAAATCGAAATTGGTGTTTTTTCCGAAATTCGAGTTCAAAAACTTTATAATAATTTAGTAATTATAAACTGTTTTTAAAAAAAATAATAAAACCAAAACTACGTTTAATTCTATTTACAATAGATATAGCTAATATAAATTTTGCAACATTATTGGCCTAAATATTAGCTTTCGAAATTACCTCTCAAGGAAAAGTATGTGTTTTTTAAGGCATCACAATTTTGTCAAATTTTTGAATTTCGAAAAAAAAATCAACTTATATTTTTCTTAAACAAATACAAAGCTATTGACCAAGTTTCACTAAATTAAAGATCAAAAATGATTTCATTTCTATGCATCATAAATATTTTACAAAATATTGAACAAATATTGTTTTTAAATGGAGAGTATCGGTGCAGGGTACCAGCAATTAAAAAAAAACGATTTCCCAAACAATTATCTTTAAGAATCTTTAATTTCCAGATATCTAATTTTATTAGTGTAAAAGTGAGATTAAAAAAAACTTCCATGCGCGCGTTTTTGCTCCTTTTTTTCCACAGTGGTCCGATGTAAATTATATATGTAACAAATTGGAGTTGCAAATTGTCTAAATTACTTGGGATATTTTTGTTCTGATAGCAGTATTTATTGAGCCATCCAATCTATGTTGTAAATGTTTATAAAAATCGACATCAACATAAATCTAATCCAGCTTGTCTTAAAACTTACTAAATATCCCTTTTGCACAACGGTATATTATAAATCTATATGACATGAGGTCTTCAAAAATTTCCTTTTTCTTCAATGCGAAGAATTAAGACTTTCAATAGTTCTCTTAAAAACTCTTCGCACAGTGAGGGGCAGGGAGTACCAAAAGTTGGCGAAGCCACACTCTGCTATGTGTTATTTTTATAATAATAATTTGTTTCCTTGTAAACAAATTTCGTTAATTTTTACTTTATGTATTTCCCGTTTTCCGGGAAAAAAATTTAGAATTTCCTGGGAAACGGGAATGTTATTGCCTTGATTTCTAGGGAATTCCCGCCCGGGAATACCGGAAAAGAAACCACTAATGGAAAACATCTGTTAAGTTATACGAATTATGTGAAGTTAACAAATTACTTACATTTTTGCTGCAAGTTGTTTTGAATTTACTGAATATTGGAATTGTTGTAGCAAGTACACTTATTTTACGAAGTAGTGGCAGCAACACTATCATTAACATTCTTATTTGCGTTTAGCTTTTCACTTTTAGTATAAGCAGTTTTTTCAGATGATTTACAAACTATTCGAGTGGTGAACGAGATGGCGATTGAAGCATTTAATTTCAATTTATTAATAAATATCAAAATTGTTAATTTGTTTGCAGTAGTGCTAGTGCTTAAATATGGTCTATATTGTGTAGATATTGTGTTGTAGATTTCCGTGGTTTCTTTTAAAAGTGTTTGTTGAAATCCTTGTAATTGTAGGGTTTAATGTTGATTGTTAATGTTGTGTGATTTGTTTATTTGTTCGTGTCGCCGGGACTGATTGTGTCGTGAAGACAGGTGGGTTTAGGCGAATACGTTCGGTTTCAGTAAATCATAACGAGTGACGATCATTTTATTTACCTCGTCAAAACTCAACTCAATGCAGCGAGTATTGATGCAACGAGTGGGGGTGGCGGGCGTGTTCACACACATCGTATTTTAGCCATTCCACATTAAATCGTAAAAGGATTGGAACTCAACATCTTCGTCAATGAAATTTAAAATTTGGACAACTTATATAGGGTAGCGAGATAGAAATAGACTTATTTTGTTTTTCGACCATTTCCACGGATTCCAAAATGGCCTAAAATCACTTATGTATGGTTGTTGATATTGAAATATCTTTTGAACAATATATGCTAGAAACTACATAAAGATCTCTTTTTGAAGCTATTATAACAGCTTTTGAAAATTTTGAGTCATAAATTCAATACTTGAATATGTGGTCAATGATCATAATCCTTGCACTTCAATATTGATGTCCTTAAATATTAAACTTTTTAAAATTCTGACATAAATCCTTATACAAATCTTAGTGTCAAATTTCAATATAGCATTTTGAAAAAATAAGAACAAATCATGTCTCGATACCCTTTATTAGTAGTCCAAATTTCGTTTAAATCGAAGAGCTAAAACCTCAAATCTTAAATTTGACTTTATTTGGAATGGCTCGTTTAAAACAATTTTTTAACAATATGAAAAATAAGTAATGAAGTTTAACTTCAAGTTTTGTTATACATATACAATATCCAATAACGCAGTTTAATCCTACTCAATTTAAAAAAAATGTTCTGTGTTAATCTTAAAGTAACCCATTTCTCAAAAAATAAAAAATCCCATGATCCAGTGGAAAAATCGCAAACATATCACTTTATCCACAAAAACATTTCATAACGTAGTTGGGAACTATTAAGGACCGTTTCCACCATCTTCGGTTAAGCACTAACTGCCACTTTAACTGATTGTTACTCATAGAATATATGGAATTGAAACACTTAACTGGATATTGTGAAACTAACCCTAATTGTCTAATAATTTGCTGAATCCTCTATAAAAAGAATGAAAACGAATATTTTTTTACTCTTTCCTTTTTTCAGTCTATATTTTATCAAAATTAAAAATGTTCTCGGCTAAATTCGCTAAAGATTTTTGTTATTTTAAACACATTCTCCGAACAAATATTAAAGATAATGCATAAAATTTAGTTTTATCGAAAAAAAAATCCAACAGCGACATACAGTATTAATCTTCCAAAAAAAAACATATAGGGCCATTTTCAGCACCTTCGGGTTAAGCACTAACTGACACTTTAACTGATAGTTACCCACAGAATACATGAAATTGAAACACTTAACTGATTAATGTGAAAAATACCCTTAAACTATTTTAATATTTAATTTTTTTTATAAATTACTTACTATATATTTTCTCTTGCAGCTTAAGCTGTGCTTTGAGCTGGCTCCTAAAGCTCTCCCGACATTAGCAGCAACGAAATCCGTCACCGAAAGCTCCTCACCAAGCTTTTCGCTAAAGCAATCTACAGCAATTTAAGTTTTATCACAACAACCGACGCATCACCACTACCAAACACCACACCACGAGCAACATGAATTTCACACCATTCGGCAACCCCTTCCCCGGCACGCTGTCCGGCATTCCACAGTTCACCACCGCCGCTGCGCCGCTCGTGTCCACCGTCACAGCAGCGGTGACAACAAACAACCAACAGCAGCAGCAACAACAGCAACAACAACAAGCGGCACAAGTTGACAGCCAAGTCGTCGCTGCCAATCAACGCTACCAACAGACGACGAGTGTCAATATGGCGCACTTCCAGCAGCCGACAATACCGGTAGGCGCGACGACTATCAGCACGTTACCCTCCAAGTTTCGCAGCGGCGTTGACGATGCGCAGGGCGACAAGTACAACGGCCATCTGGTGACGATTGGCACAGCGGCGACTGCAGTTGGCGGTGCCAGTACTAGCAATGCGGCGCAACAACAACAGCAGCAACAACAGCAACAACAATACACAACGATACCCGCCAGCGTCTATGCGCAGCAAACAGAAGATAAGCGACTGGTGGCCGCTGCGATTGCCTATCCGCAGAATACAATCACAGCGTCCACGTCAACCGCTGCTGCAGCGGCGGCAGCAGCTGCTGCGGCAACAGTCGGCGTACTGCCGCAGCAGACGGTGCCACAGGAGCTGACGCAGGATCTGTGCAATGCAATACTGCAGCAACAGGGCGTCGATACAAAACGTAAGTTAACATTTGAAAATGATTGCAAATATATTTGTCTCACTCTCACGCAGTGTTGCAGAATACGTCGTGGCAATCGCTGACGCCCGGCACCGCGGTCGCCGACTATTTGTCACATCTGCCCGCCAATACGTTGCCGCTTTCGCTGCATCACTTTCTCAAGTACTCCGCCGAGACGATCAAGAAGGAGAATCAGAACGTAGTAAGTATTGTGTGCCTCATCTATAGCAACAACAACATTAATTGCATTGTTGTGCACAACATGTGTTGCAGGTACAAACGGGACCAACGCTTGGCTTGAACAGCATTGGCGCCAACACCACCACCATAACGATACCTCAGCAGCAAACGCAGCAGCACCAGCAACAAAGCGCACAACTACTGCAACAGCAGCAGCAACAACAGCAACCTATGGCTTCCACTAGCGGCAACATCAGTGCTGTCGCCAGTACTTCCGCTGCCGCCGCAGCAGCAGCAGCTATTGTCGCCAGCACCAGCAGCACAACAACTGCAACGGGCAATAAAAAACGAAAACGCAAAAAGCGACCGCGCAATCAAAAACCCAAATTGCGACCGGGCGAAATACGTTTGACCACCGCACTTGACGGCAGCCCGCTCTACATGTGTCCTGAGTGTCAGGTCGCCTATCCGGAGCCCGATCTGCTCGAAATACATCTGGTCGGTCACAATCTGGAGCGACGCTATATCTGCGATATTTGTCAGGCGGCGCTCAAGCGCAAGGATCATCTGACGCGCCACAAACAGTCGCACAATCCGGAGCGCCCGTTCATCTGCACCGTCTGCCTGAAGGCGTTCAAACGAAAAGAGCAGCTGAGTCTGCATTTTGTCATACACTCGGGCGAGAAACGTCACATCTGTCAGGAGTGCGGCAAAGGATTCTATCGCAAGGACCATCTGCGCAAACACACGCGTTCGCATATAGCGCGTCGCGTCAAAGCGGAACTGACGCTGCAGAATCAGAGCGAGAATGGCACCAGCATGTTGCAGCCTGTGGTGGCGGCCATTACGACGCTGCAGCATGCTCAACTGCAGCAGCAACAGGACGAACAGCTGCAAACGCAGCAGCAACAACAACAAACGCAACAACAAGTTCAACAACAACAACAGCAAGTGCAACAGCAGCAACAACAAGTGCAGCAGCAGCATCAACAACTGCATCAACAGCAGCAGCTGCAACAACATCATGTTGTTGTCACGCAGCAACAGCAGCAGCAACATCAACAACAACAGCAGCAAATGCTAAATTAGCCCAGTGGCAGCGACATCTGTAAAGTCAGTTAAAATTCAAAATTAAGCAATAGGCAGGGTTGAGTGTGTTTGATATGTAATGAAACGGGAATGGAATGGAAATGAAACACACTGTGCACATTTGGGTCTTTAAAATACAGTAATTGAAACAAGGAACAAAATGAAATAGAAAACCAATTCCATTGCATTTAATAGTGAAACGCACATTAATTGCAACAGGGAACAAAATGAAAGTGATATTATTTTTTCAATTTTCGTTCTATTGCGATACTAAAAGCACAAATTTCAAAACTGTTGAAACAAAATGGCAATAAAATTAATATAATTTAATAAAAATTCTTCCACATCTTATATCATTTCAACTATGACGGTTTATTCAATTTAAAATTTATATTACGTCATTCTGACGTCAAATCGACAATAGAAGTTGAGAACTTCGAACGAGTAATGACAGATACCATCCACCATGACTTTTTTTTCCTTGAGACAATTATTCCCCGAAACAATTAATCCTCGAGATAAATCCTCCCGTCACAATTCTTACTCATGAAAAACCTTTCCCGCAGAAAAATTGTATCGAGACCAAATGTCTAAAAGAAAGAAGTATTGGCCGATGAAGAATTATCTCGATGAAGAATTAGCTCGAAGATGAATTGTCCGGAGATGAACTGACTGGGAAAGAATTATCCTGAAAGATTTTTCTCCTAGAATAAGTATAGTCCGAGTTCAATTGTTTCATATACTGAATTCATAGATTTAAAATGAATATTTTTGAACACTTAAAAATAACGTTTCGTTCAGATACGTGTTTCATTTCCATAGCATTTCTCAATCTTTAGAGAATAGGCATAAGTAATAAACACAAGTTCAATTTGGTAGTATTTTCGAAACAAATAAAAAAAAAAAACAAAAATGCAATGACTTAAAACAGTATGACGCTTCGGAATAATGTTTTTATTTCTCATTTTTTATAGTTTTCTGTTTAATCGTTAAAACAATTTTTAAGCTGTAATAAACTAGCATTGAAACCGACATTGAATTTTTATTTTGATTTTTTTTAAACTGTAAAAAATTAAGTTACTGCCATTGATAAATCAATTGCAAATATTATTTCCCCAACAACTATATGTTAGTTCAATAATTAAATCTAGTTATAAATACATATATAAATCCGGTGAAACGTATTTTTGTATCCAGACAATTTAATTGTACGTAAAAGAAAAAATCTACGCACTACAAAGTAGTTAACTAAATAAATGTTTGCTGTTTTTCTTTTAATAATATTTATTATTTTTTTAATAAAACTTACAAATTTATATTTGATACAATATAAATAAAATTATAGCATTATGTATATAGCTTACTATATACCAAAAAAAAGAAGAAAAGAACATACGTTTTAAAAGGCAACTGCAAAGAATTGTATAAAAAAAAACCAATTGTAATTATTATATAGTAAGTTAATCTAAGGAAATCAGTAATAAAATTCATATTTTTAAAATAAAATTTCGTTAATTTTGATCATTTTTAAAGTAATTATATATTTAAAAATTATTTTATTTGGTTGTCACAATTATTTAATTTTTTAAATTTATATATGGCTTTTTTAACAAAGACGCATACAAATTTCTGATATTCAAGTTTTTATTATAAATATTTTATATATAGTATATATAAAAATTACTTATTAATAGTGTGCGAACTAAAACATATTAACTTTTGGTTTTAAAACTTGTAAGTATTTTAATAAATTTCATTTCATTTTTTGCTTACGAGATTACTGAAGTCCTTCGCTCAGATTCGACGCTTTTATATTACACGTGTAATATAAAGGAGAGCCGAAATCGAGATGTTTCCTTGCTCGTAAGATATTTATAAGTCTCTCCTTTAGTCTCATTTCCAGCGCTCAGTCGTATTCTAGAAGTTTTTACAAACTTCTACACCTAACGAGAATCTATTATGCTCACATGTGAGCACACTCATATATTTCATAGCACTTATCTTCCATCTCTTTCTAACACTTTGCCACAGTACGCTAAATTGTATTGCGTCTTACTTACACTTATTTACACTTATTTACTGTTAGCACAATGAAGTACATTTAGTAACATAATTTAAACTGAAAAGAAATAAACAATTTTTAGAGAAAGGCACATTTAATTTAAAAGATAATTTTTAAGGATTATCTAGTTTTAAAGAATGGATTAAACAAAGAGATGTTTAAAGTTAAAATTTGAAAATCTATTAATAGGTACAATATTAAAAAAATGACTGTATAAAATTAGAACATCATTCGTAGAACCCATATTTATTAAAAATTTTATATATCATTTTTGGTGGGATTTATTGACGATATTTTAAAAAGTTTACTTACGGTGTCTCTTGCATAACCAATTTTCCAAAAAAAAAACTGTAACCGGGTTTTTTCTAATATTTCGATCTTTTTTTTTTTAGTTAATACATAGAACCGCGAGTTGTATATAATTTATGTGTAGATATCCATGGAAAACTCGTTTGATTTGAGTATTCCATAGATTTACAGTCCAATGTGGGACAGAAGTCAATTCTAGCTCTGTATATATATTAGGTACTATGGTACATATCACAATTCTTAACTACCATACCAAATATGGTCGTAGTAGAACTAAAAGTCACCAAATACATTTTTGTAAAAAGCTGAAATTTTAAGTTTGTTGATTTTTATTATAAAAAGTAATTGATATATTTTTAAAGTTGATATACCAATTGATAGATTCACATTTTCTTAATAGATGAAAAGAATTTTTTGCAAATGAATAATTAATAATATAATAATAATAGTTTGGTGCTACAGTCCTATATAGAACTTCGGCCGAGCTCTCTCACCATTTTGAGCTGTGCGTGTTATATTTGTACTCAAAGTGGTGGGACCTACAGTTTATTGCCGAATCCGAACGGCGGGTGAGAGCTTTTTCATAGGCAATGGTTTTACTCTCGTAGGTTTGCCATTTACTGACGAGAGGTAGCGCGATATAGAAAAAATGTTTCTATGAAAAGATGTTGTTAGCCCCAGTCCAGGCTTGAACCGGGGACCTTTCGACTCGCAGTCCAACGCACTAACCACTGAGCTACCGCGGCTACATGAATAATTAGCATTTCGAAATTGTAGTTGGTGACTTTTAGTTCTACAACGACGTATGATGCAGTTTTGTCATATAACAGAATATAACAGAATTTAGTTAAATTATTTTACGATTTTCGTATATTTCTCATCACTTAAACTCATTTTAAATGACGTGTAGCACTGTTAGAAAGAAGACATATCAGACATTATGCCTGTAAAAAGATTTATGAGAGCATTTGGAAGCTTTTTTTCCATGTCTAATATGTTATTTTTGTTTTTGACAAATAATCAGGAAAAACATGAAATTTTAGATACACAAGATTATAGTTCTCTTAATTCCCAATAATATAAAACAAACACTCTGCATGTGGAGTAGATATTGAAAGAGTTATGACAGTTTTAATGTAAACCATTTTTATTTCTTAAAAAGCACTTAATTTTTTGGCTTTAAGCAAGCCTACAGAAGAATTTTTTCACTAGGGTGTATCATTTTTTGTTTGCTCTTTAGGTTCTCATAAATTATTAATAAAATGACATATTTTTCAACTTTCTGCAACAAACTTTAATTTCCGATTTTTGGCGAGGTAGACTAAGCTTCTGTCCCATAGTGCAGTCCTTTCTTCAGTGGAAAATAGTATTTTAAAAACTAAAAAGAAAAAATTACTAAAATTTTAAAATTTAATGTTTTGCACCACCCTGTAATACATATTAAACATCGCCGCAGTTAGTGTTGTAGTGTTGCAAACAAATTTGAGTACTATTTGGAGTATGATTTTATAGAAAAAGGGAGAATATCAAAAATTATACGTTATAAGTTTTTTAACCATGACTCAAGCTATTCATATAGAAAATGTATGAAACATTTTTTTACATTTAATATTAATTTATTCGAATATTTATATAATGAATAGAATATATTTTTCTTAGACGAACAATTTTTTTGATTAAGTAATATCATCGGTAATAAAGGTGTTTTGTTACTAACCCTTTAATGCCCACAAACGCATTTAGATGAGTTTCAGGGAATTAATGGTTTCATCTTGATTAATACACAGAAATCGACTACGACGTGAATGAAAATCCTCCGACAACAAGACGTAGTAAAAACGTAGTAAATTATAACTACGTTCTAAAATTTCACTTCGACATAGTTTTTTTAACTTCGACATAGTTATTGAAAATTTGACTTCTTTCTGAATATATATATTTTTTTTTAATAAAAGTCAAATAATTCGTTTGTTTTCTTTTATTATTTACAATTTTATAAATTCAATTGTGCAAGAGAAGACGCTTTTTCTTTTTTAAATTTGTCACCGTCGCTTCTACCAGCGACAACTCGTGCTCGTGTAGAGTGCTGTCGCCACTCGGTCCATAATTGATGATTAATTTGTATCAGATTCTAGACAACCCCTACTTCTGATCCTTCTTTGTCGTTGCGCTGCAGACAATCCATGAGCAATTTGAAGCGTTGTAGCGTCAGCGTGTAACAAAAGATGGAGTTCACAACCCTTTCCATCGGAGTCATCGCCGCACTAAAAGTTACGAATTAGCCAAGCACGCAGCCCGAGAATATCTGTACTGCGCGTATTGGGCAGCGATGTTCAACCGTAGTTTAATCTCCTCGTTTGTTCTTTGAACAGCAGCTGCTTGGCTTTTGGGCGGCTACGTTCGGTTAGCGTTTGTTTTCCTCCAAGGATCTGGTAACGTTTTCTGACTGCCCCAGCGCTGCACATCGTATCGCTCTTGCGTATTTGTTGGTAGTGACTGAGTCCTATATCGTCATATTATACCAAGGGTGGTAGTGGTCTCTACCTCTGGTAGTGGCCTCTCTGATTAGCCAAACACATTTATCGAAGAATAATCTTCTCATTTTAATGCATTAAAATTAAAAAGTGTGTTTTTTTTTTAAATTTAATTTATTTTTAACTGTCATGTTTTTTACTTACTATGCCCTAGTTATAAAATTGAAACGTAGTTTGGAAGTTTTTTCAATTAACTACTAAAATATAGACGATAGTTAACTACGTTTTGCTCTTGATGTGTAAATAAGACTACATTTTCCAAATCGCATAAATAGTAACAAATTAGCTGGAAAAATAAAAAACCGACAACCCTGGTCACGAAACAACAACATAAGAGAATTAGAAAAACATATCTCTGCCATTTTCCATTTTCTATGACAGAATAATTTCACGAATTCGATTCACAGCTTTTTATGATTTTCACTAGCAAAATAAGGCAATTTGCGTGCGAAAATATATAATAAACCAATTGAAAAAGTGAAATTTAAAAAGTAAACTAAAGGATTTGCATAAAATTGAAGAAAAATTTAGTGTTTTTTGATGGTGCGAAGCGAATGAAATATTTGATTTGATTGAAAACGATACAAAGCAAAGACGCAGCTAGCGGAGTGCAGCAAAGGAGGCCAGTGGTGGCAGCTAGAAAGTAGACGACCAAAGAGAAGCAACACAGGAGAAGACGCAGTATATTAGCGGGCACTACTGGGCGCCGCCGCCAGAGCAGTGACAAATGTGCTGAGCAAGTTTTAATTATTCAAAAAAAAGCTACTTGGGAAATTCAACCAACTGGTGCTGCTCAACAGAACCAAAAATGACAATTAAACCTGTGCTGACGGCAGCACAAAAACGCAGCGCTGTTGCCGATGCCGAGAAAAAGGATGTTGGTGGCGGCAACGTCGGTGGCCAAGTGGTTGTCGTTGAACAGTCAACGCAGCATGTTGGCCAGCAGAGCAGTCAACGTGCTGCGGCGACGCATCGCAATGTCGTCATCGATGGACATGGGCAGGTGGGTGACTATTTGGGTGGTGGGGGAGTGGGTGTTGTTGGTGGCGGCGGCAACATATGGCAGGAAATGCCTAAGTGTTTTGTCATTTTTCGACGCTCACATGCGATTAATTGCTTTTGTTTTATTTAATGCATATTATTTTTAGAGCCCGCAACGTCGCGGTGAAGTATTCGATGAGCTGTCGCGTCATCGTCGCAGTCCACACAAAAAGTATTAATTTAAATTTCGTTTTTTTTTCGTATGTCTATTAATTTTTTAATTTATTACACATCAAAGCACGCGCTCCAAACGTCGTGAACATCATGAGCCCGCACTGCATCATCACCATCATAATAAACGCGAGAAACTTGAGAAACACGGCGACAAAAGTCCACATGCTGCGGCCGTTGCTGCCGCACAAAACGTTAATAGTGTCGCTAATTGTGCGTCTGCTTCGTTGACGTCTGGCGGCAAATCTCCTGAACATTTGGCGGCTATACCTGCGGTGCTCGGCTGTCAAAGTCCAAAGTCACAGTCGCAAGTCACACAGGCCGCCACTAAGTTGCTGAAAGCCGTCGAGGAAACCTACTCCGGCTATAATAGCGGCGACGAACATCTGCAGCCCAAGGAGGGCACAACGACTGCCGACGAGTGGCAGCAACGCGACGAACAGTTCGCCAAATGTATGTCGGAGCGTGGCTATGTGCTAAAGCCGGTGGAGGAGGACGGCGCCTGTCTGTTTCGCGCCATCTCGCTGCAGATCTATGGCGACGAGGAGATGCACGATGTCATCAGGCAGCATACGATGGACTATATTGTGAGTGTTGATTTGAGTTTTTAATAAAATTCCATAATTTAAATAAAATTGAAACAAGGCTTGATTTTTTTTATATTTGTTTTATAAAATTATGTATATTTTTTTAAAATTTTATTTTTATAATAGTTATTTATATTTTCCAAAAATGCTCGTTGCAGAACAAAAATCGCGAGTATTTTTCGCATTTCGTCACCGAGGACATCAACAGCTACATCAAACGCAAACGACGCAAGGATTCACACGGCAATCACATCGAAATTCAGGCCATGTCCGAGATTTACAGTCGCCCCGTTGAGGTCTACTGCTATAAGCCAAGTAGGTTGAATTAGATTTTTGTGTGGTTTAAAAAAAAATTGAATTCTTCAAAAAAAAAATTTAAAAAATTATAGCAAGTGCAGCGCAATTATTTGATTATGTGGAAAATCTGCAGCCTATACGAAATCTTATAGGGTTCGTAGGAAAAAGAATAGTAAAGGAGCTTACAAATGAAAAAAATGTCAAAACAATAATTTAAATATCTCTGCCGAGATCGTGTAAACACACCGAAAATAACTATATAAATAACCATAACGCATGTCACATAGTAAATCCATGAACTATAATTTATGACATGAAAAGGGGTGTTCACACTTTTCGCGAATGTAAAAGGAGTAGATTTGAAAAATTTTGGGGAGTAGAAATCAGTAAAAAGGAGTAGAATTGAAAATATTGCAAAATGAAGTAGATTTGATGTTAAAAAAGTAGAAAATTAAATGTAGCAGTAAATTTGATGAAAATGGAGTAGAAATATGCATTATTTTATTAGATTTCAAATAAATTAATACATATGTAAATTTCTACATTATTCATTTCTGATTTAATGAATTTTCTATAATGATGGTGGTCAGTTCTAGAGTTGGGGTGTATCTGGATACAAACGTACATTTAATTATAATTTCTGCAATTTTAAAACCAGAGCTAAAAGATTCCATTTATATTACAGAATAGCTGGAACCGTTCACAGCGTTTTTGTAAATGTCAAATATATTTTTAAATTGCGCCCCTTTTTCCCTTTTTAGTGCATGTCTACGTCGTCATTTTTTCCCGCTCACGTGCCATGCCCTTTGTCCAATCCCGTTCACATTCAACGTGAAGATTACAATGTTTAATATGATCCTTTCCTTCCATTTTTACAACTCTGCTCTTAGTAGGTCAGGAGTTATAGCAATTTTAATGTTTTGGTTATATGGGAGGTGCCACGCCCACATTCTACGTGATGCTTGGAGTTTCAAATATAAACATTTGATTTGATTTTTATAACTCTTATCTTAGTAGGTCAGGAGTTACACCAATTTGAATGTTTTGGTTATAAGGAATGTGCCACGCCTTGGTGTCCAATACCGCACACATTCTACGTGATGATTGGATTTTAAAATATGAACATTTGATTCGATTTGTATAATTCTACTCTTAGTATGTCATGAGTTAAAGCAATTTTGATATGTTAGTTATATGGGAGGTGCCTCGCCCCCTTTTTCAATACCGCCCACATTTTGGAGGATGATAAATAACCACAATATACATCACTGGGACAAATTTCTTGACTGTAACTATCTTAAGTACAAAGATATTTGCAGTTAAAAGTTCAGATTTGCCACGCCCATTTTTGTACCTTAGGGGGCGAATTTCCAAAAATTCCGCCTTAGTGCGCGAGTACGTCGGGGTATGAATACCTTGCCAAATGTCATGTTCCTATGGTTAAGGGTTTGGGCTAGGCGTTGATCAGTCAGTCAGATAAGCGATCAGGGTTATTAGAGAAATTATATTGACATTTTATTTGGGGAGCTAAGACATTTTTCTCAACAAATTAAAAAAAAAATTATGCTATTTTTGCAAAGGGAGTAGATTTCAGTAGAAGATGATGACAAAGTCGTTGAAGATGCTACTAACGCAGGTATAGTTTTTAAAAATATGAAATGGAGTAGATCTACTCCGATCGGAGTAGAATGAGAACACTGGTTGTAATGTTAAATACGTTCCGATTTTAGCGAAAACAGAAACCTTAATTTAAGCAGAGACCATTAAAAGTGTTATCTTTAAGTGATCACTGTGACCAAGATTCGGGGGGTACCCAAATCAAACATAGTTCACTGCAAAGGAAATTTCATTACCTATCCAACGATGTCAATCACTAATTACCCAGGAATTTAAGATTATACGAATTTTGACTTTTAAATTTGTACTATAAGATCTAGTGGTTATTGATACTAGTGGTTAAGTGGTTATTGATCAATTTTTGTAAATTTTTTCCGACAACTAATTCCAAAGAATGCGGCAAAAAACGTTTTTATGCCTTTTCATATTGAAATTCATTCAGACGAGAAATGCTAGAAACTCTGTTAATGTCTCGTTTTAAAGCTAATGAAACAAGCTTTACAAATTTATACAAGAATGGTGAAATTTTCAGAAATTTTCACTATGCAGTATCTCACTATGTAGTATGTTATAGTACAAAAAAAATGTTTTTTTTTTAATAAAAAAAAATATCAAATTATGAAAAAAATAGTTTTCATATATGATGCCATCGAAATACCACCTTGAAATTTGATATGAATATTTATTATAAACCGACAAAAATTTACGATTATTTCAGAATTTTAAAAAGGATAATTTTTAAGGATCTTAAATTGTAAGGGCAAGGATAAAGACCACTGTACACATATTCAAGTTTTGAAGCTGTGACTCAAATTGTCTCATTTCATTAGCTTTAAAACGGAACATAACGGAGTTTCTAACATTTCTCCTTCACAAATTCCCTACAATAATTCCAGCACTTTATGCAAAAAAATCGTCTCCAAACTCACCACATTAAATTAACCACTTCAATATTTAAATCATAAATAACGTACTAAATTTTTCACATTAAATTCATCAAAGCAAATTCATCAAAGCAAATTCATCACATCAAATTCATTACCAGGCTTCGGAATCGAACCCTGTTTCAGTGTTCATATGTTCGAGCTCTGTAGCAGTCGTTAGCTCGCTGTTTTTGAACGAGAAAAACGAGCAAACAGCACTTTAATCGTCCAACCGAGCTGTAAAATGGAGCGCTCGAAATGTAGAGCGTTCCTACATTTTTGAGCAGTTTTTAGCTATTTCATTTGCAATAGCAATTGGAATATATTAATATAAAGGTGGCTAATTAGAGAATCATCATATTTAAAAGTTTCTAGCGAAAAGTTCCCAAGTAAAATTCTCACAAATCGGACGTTTAATAAATTTTTAAAAGTATTTTCAATGAAATAAATAAATCAATGAGAAGCACCTCATATTAAAACAATTTCTAAAAATTACGTTTATTACTTTTAGCGCCCATAAACATTTTCAACTCGGAGCAGCTGAACAATGGCTTTGCGCCACTACGTCTCTCATATCAGCGCGGCTCGCACTACAACGCCATCATCGATCCGTACAACGCCACCGTTGGCGTGGGTTTGGGTTTAGCTGGTTATAAACCCGATCTTCAGACCAAGGAGGCAGCGCTGCTTAGTGAACAGGTGGAAATAGAGCAGGTGCGCACCCAACCTATACAATTGAATGCTTAAAATGACATATTTTTCTATATACTTAGACCATGTTCGAGGACAAATTGAAGACCACCGACTGGGAGGCCACAAACGAGGCCATCGAGGAGCAAATTGCGCGTGAGTCTTATTTGCAGTGGTGCCGCGAGAATCTGCAGAAGACGCGCTCGGCGAGTGCAGCCAATTCTGCCTCATCGACAGCCACTTCATCCACCTCGTCGGCGTCTTCATCAGCGACAGTCACTTCAGCGGCAGCGGTTTCTGATTGCGAGGCATCGCCATCGAAATATGCGATGCAACGTCTTGCAATTGCTAACAATAAAAATAGTACAGTGACTGCTGCCTTTGTGGCGGCTGCTAATATTGGTGGCGGTACCGGAGGCAGCACCGTCGCAACAACGACTTGCAGCACAGCAGCGCTGTCGTCTGCAACGCTTGAGCAGTCTTTTGCCTACTCGACGAAATCTTTGAATGCGCTCAAGGAGAAACATGATGTTGGCGGCGGCTTTGACAGCGACGACACCGACATGAGCAGCACCAGTTCGTTGGGCAACAGCGGCAACTCGTCGCCCAGCAACGCAGCGTCGGCGGCGCGTGCGAAAAAATCGAAAAACCGCAGCGCTGGCGGTCTAATGCGCAGCAGTAAAAAGCGACGACGTGATGCAAATGCTTTAACCGCTGCGTCTGTTGCAGCTGCCGCCTCCGCAGCAGCGCTGCGATGGTGAGCATGTCGTTGTTATTGTTGGAAAATGTATTTTTTTGTTTGTTTTTTAATTTTTTTGTTTTAGCCTCAGCAACAACAATCTGGAAAACGTTTGTAAAAATTCACCGCAGCGCGAAGCGACACCATCTAATGTGCTGGAGGCCGCAGAGCAGCAGCCGAGCACCTCAAAGCAAATGTTGACGCCCGAGAAGCAAATCAAAGATTCCTGCGGCAACAAACAGCAACAGAAGAGTGTGTCAAGTTTTTATCAGGAGTTGTTGGCGGCCTCCTATGAGGCGGATGATGGTAAATAATATATTTTATAAATATAAAATATAAAATATAAAATATAAAATATAAAATATAAAATATAAAATATAAAATATAAAATATAAAATATAAAATATAAAATATAAAATATAAAATATAAAATATAAAATATAAAATATAAAATATAAAATATAAAATATAAAATATAAAATATAAAATATAAAATATAAAATATAAAATATAAAATATAAAATATAAAATATAAAATATAAAATATAAAATATAAAATATAAAATATAAAATATAAAATATAAAATATAAAATATAAAATATAAAATATAAAATATAAAATATAAAATATAAAATATAAAATATAAAATATAAAATATAAAATATAAAATATAAAATATAAAATATAAAATATAAAATATAAAATATAAAATATAAAATATAAAATATAAAATATAAAATATAAAATATAAAATATAAAATATAAAATATAAAATATAAAATATAAAATATAAAATATAAAATATAAAATATAAAATATAAAATATAAAATATAAAATATAAAATATAAAATATAAAATATAAAATATAAAATATAAAATATAAAATATAAAATATAAAATATAAAATATAAAATATAAAATATAAAATATAAAATATAAAATATAAAATATAAAATATAAAATATAAAATATAAAATATAAAATATAAAATATAAAATATAAAATATAAAATATAAAATATAAAATATAAAATATAAAATATAAAATATAAAATATAAAATATAAAATATAAAATATAAAATATAAAATATAAAATATAAAATATAAAATATAAAATATAAAATATAAAATATAAAATATAAAATATAAAATATAAAATATAAAATATAAAATATAAAATATAAAATATAAAATATAAAATATAAAATATAAAATATAAAATATAAAATATAAAATATAAAATATAAAATATAAAATATAAAATATAAAATATAAAATATAAAATATAAAATATAAAATATAAAATATAAAATATAAAATATAAAATATAAAATATAAAATATAAAATATAAAATATAAAATATAAAATATAAAATATAAAATATAAAATATAAAATATAAAATATAAAATATAAAATATAAAATATAAAATATAAAATATAAAATATAAAATATAAAATATAAAATATAAAATATAAAATATAAAATATAAAATATAAAATATAAAATATAAAATATAAAATATAAAATATAAAATATAAAATATAAAATATAAAATATAAAATATAAAATATAAAATATAAAATATAAAATATAAAATATAAAATATAAAATATAAAATATAAAATATAAAATATAAAATATAAAATATAAAATATAAAATATAAAATATAAAATATAAAATATAAAATATAAAATATAAAATATAAAATATAAAATATAAAATATAAAATATAAAATATAAAATATAAAATATAAAATATAAAATATAAAATATAAAATATAAAATATAAAATATAAAATATAAAATATAAAATATAAAATATAAAATATAAAATATAAAATATAAAATATAAAATATAAAATATAAAATATAAAATATAAAATATAAAATATAAAATATAAAATATAAAATATAAAATATAAAATATAAAATATAAAATATAAAATATAAAATATAAAATATAAAATATAAAATATAAAATATAAAATATAAAATATAAAATATAAAATATAAAATATAAAATATAAAATATAAAATATAAAATATAAAATATAAAATATAAAATATAAAATATAAAATATAAAATATAAAATATAAAATATAAAATATAAAATATAAAATATAAAATATAAAATATAAAATATAAAATATAAAATATAAAATATAAAATATAAAATATAAAATATAAAATATAAAATATAAAATATAAAATATAAAATATAAAATATAAAATATAAAATATAAAATATAAAATATAAAATATAAAATATAAAATATAAAATATAAAATATAAAATATAAAATATAAAATATAAAATATAAAATATAAAATATAAAATATAAAATATAAAATATAAAATATAAAATATAAAATATAAAATATAAAATAGAGAATAGAAAATAAATAATAAAATAGAGAATAGAAAATAGAAAATAAATAATAAAATAGAGAATAGAAAATAGAAAATAAATAATAAAATAGAAAATATAATATATAAAATATAAATTTAAATTTCAAATCTTCCAGCCGGCTTTGGTCAACTCAGCGAATCGGAGATGCTGCAGCGCGCCATACAAATGTCCACGCACGACTACATCGAGGATCAGAAACGCAAATATCTGTATGGGCCATAAAAACACAATTTGAATTAACAATTAAAATAAATACAAACACTTTTAAGCATAATTTCAAATAACTAATAATAATATTGAAAATGTAAAATATTTTAAATGCCTAATTGTTGGAAAAACTGCAAATATTTAGTTTATATATTTTAAACTTTGTCACTAATATATTTATGCTAATATATATATAAATTAAACTGATTAGAAGCTGATGAGATTGTGTACAATGCATTTTATATAGAAAAGGGCAAACAGGCAGGCAGGCAGGCACACAGTCAATATGCAAATCAAAATTTCAAATAAATTAAAATAATTATTATATTTATATTACAATTATGATTAATTTAAAATAATACTAAATTTATAAAATTACAATTAAAATGAAATTAAAATATAAATACGATTACAATGAATATTGATATAAATAAATGTACACAAAATGTAAAAGAAATAGCACTTTTATTGTATTTATTGAACGCCCTTATTGTAGTCACCGCCTCAATTTTAGACGAAGGGTTCTGGAAACGAATGAGGATAATAAATATGATACATGATTAGGAGGTAAATAAAACCACCATTAATGCAGGAAATGTATTTAATATATAAATGCACATACGTAAATCACCCGATAACCTGTTTTTGATAAGCAAATAAACGCGCGATCATAATCACATTAAATGCCTATAGAAGAGTCAAGATTTCTAAATATTTTTTTTATATTTATGCCTTACAAATAACAGATGTCAATAATTAATATTACATTTTTTAAAAAACAAGCATATTGCAGTGCAGCTGCAATTGTAGTATATTTATTTATATCAGAAATCTAGTGTTTACTCAGAGTTTTTTGAACTCGGAACAATGTTCAATTACAAATAAAATTTAATATCAGGGATTGGAATCGAAATGCTACACCAGAAAAGGATAGTTTAATCACATTGTGGGGGATTTAAAGTCGGTCAGGCTCGACTGCGGAATACGCTACGCCTTAGTGGGGATATTAATGTGGAATAACATTACCCAAACGATAGATTAATTAATCTATATATATAAAACTCTTGGTCAGTCTGTCTGTTTGTTCCAGCATCACGTCTAAACCGCTGAACCGATTTAACTGAAATTTTGCACCAGAATACTATGGAGTACGGAGGGTGATATAATTCAAAAAAGCAAAAGCACAAAACTAAAGCAATAACACAAAAACAAAAGCAAAAAAAAAAAACACAAAAACCAAAGCAAAAATGCTTAACAAAAAGAAAAAACAAAAGCAAAAACGCAAAAACAAAATCAAAAATACTAAATCAAAAACCAAATCAAAAAGACTAAAGGAAAAACACAAAAGCAAAAACACAAAAGAAAATAAAAAAAAATCTTAAAAACCAAGCAAAAACACAATAGAAAATCAAAACCAAAAAAAAAATAAATCCAATAAAAAAACCAAGCTAAAAACCCAACGGCAAAAACAAGTGCAAAAAAAATAAAAGCAAGAACAGAAATAAATCACAAAAGCATAAACAAGAGCAAAAAAAAAAACAAAAGCATAAACAAAAAATATCAAAAATACTAAAGCAAAAACACAAAAGAGAAACAAAGTAAAAAGCAAAAACACAAAAACGAAAGCAATACAAAAAATACAAAAGCAAAATCATTAAAGTCAAAACACAAAATCAAAACTCATATATTAAAGAAAAATAAAAAACAAAAGCAAATAAACAAAATCAAAAACAAAAACCAAATCAAAAACACAAAAGGAAAAACACAAAAAGAAAAACACAAAAGAAAATATAAAAAACCTTAAAAAATCAATCAAAAACACAAAAGAAAATCAAAAACAAAAAACAACAAAAAAACAATAAAAAACCAAGCTAAAAAACCCAAGGGAAAAAACAAGTGCAAAAAAAAACAAAAACAAGAACAGAAATAAAAACACAAAAGCATAAACAAAAGCAAAAAAGCATAAACAAGAGCAACAAAAAAAACAGTTGGGAAGATCACATGGGAAATTTTAAAGTAGGTGTAATTATGATAGTTAGGATTATCAAAATTATAGTCGGTCTAAGCCGACTATAAATACCCTACACATATGTGTGGTTACCATTCAAAGTGGTATATAGGTCACCAGGGTATACGAATCCTGAAAATAACTACAAACATTCAATCGCTGAAGAATTTCCATTCATTTGATACCCATATTTACAAATGGGTAGGTGTACCGAATTTCGTTTTTTTTTTTTGTGAACCACAAGTCTTTTCTCCGGAAAGCATTATTATCATGTATTTGAGAATGATGTCAATATATATTTGACCAAAAAAGTTTACCTAAGCACGTATACATAAAAATTGATCTTTATTTGTACATTTTATATGAGGTATTTGAACATAAGTGGTCGGATCATAGGTCACAATGGACCGATCTCGCCAATTGGACCGATCTCGCAAAATTTTTCGCACATACAGCGTAGGTATATTAAATCGACTCAGGAGGTCATGCTGATCAAGAATATATATACTTTTCCATACCGGAGTGTTACAAACGGCGTACCAAACTGAATATACCCTTTCACTCTTAGTGTAGGGTATAAAAACCAAAAGCTATAACTATAGCAAAAATACATAACAAAAGCAAAATTACAAAAGAGAATCAAAATAAAAAACACAAAATCAAAAACACAAAATCTAAAGCAAAAACACAAAAACAGTAAGTTTGGAAAACACAAAAGCAAAATCACAAAAGCTAAAACACAAAAACTCATATATCAAAGCAAAAATAAAAAACAAAAGCAAATAAACAAAAATAAAAAAGAAAACAGAAAACACATAAACAAAATCAATAAAAACAAAAGCAAAAATACTAATACCGTTTGCTGTTAGCGTAAAAATATTAACCGCGACGAGTAAATTGCGTTTATGAATCGCTACAAAATATTTATTTGATATATATTAGTTTGTCATTTGATTATTTCTATCAATTTTTGGAAAAGTTAATAATCGAGTGACATCCTAATACATTGATAATAATTTGTTGTCATATTTTACATGTGTATTGGTAGTTAAAAGGGTTAACTAAAAGTTGCATTTAAGCTATCTTATCGGCAGTCTAGAGGACAACTTTCTGATGGTGCCTTTTAATAGTTAACTTAAACATAAATTTTTAGTTATCTTTGCGAGAGCTAAAAGTCAACAAAGAGGCAGACATTAGTAAGTCTTTCAGATACCTTTTTGATCACTTTTACGACAACATTCGGATATCGTTAACTTTTTAAAGTTAGCTTAAAGTTAGGTTTTGGGCATCGTTTGTCTGGTTGTGTAAAAATAAAAGCAAAAAAATAAAACCAAAAGCTACAGGAAAATGCAAAGAGTAAAGCAAAAACAAAAGCAAAATAAAATGCAAAAGAACAAAGTCAATTACAAAAACAAGAACAGGAAAAATAATAGAAAAAGGATTTTTTTAAATACGAGAAAGAGAAAAGCAAAATCAAACGAAAAATAAGAAAAAAAAAATAAGAAAAATAAAATGCAAAAAACAAAAGAAGAAAGTCAGTTTGAAAACAAAAACAGGAAAAAGGAATAATCTAAAGAATAGTAAAAACCAAATAAAAATAAAATCAATTTTTTTTTGTTTTGTTTAATTTAGAAAATATTTTGTTACTACACTCATTTATTGATTAAATAGTATGCAAAAAAAATAAATATGTGCATATAAACACAAAAACAATTTAATTGTATTTAAAAGTATTTTGTAGTATTTAATGGTATTTACCCATTAAATTAATAATTTAACCTATTGACTAATATTAATAGCAAAAAAAAAACTATTGATTTTATAGTATTTTTTCTAAGTGTACACTTCTCTTCAGGTTTAAAAAATGGTTTAATTTCCACTCCTACTTTCGAGAAGACTCGTTGACTTTGTAGAGTCTGGGAATATTTGAAGTTAGCAAATCTAAATTCAGATTTGCCTATTCGTTCAAGTGATATCATCGAAGAAGAGGGAAAGACCAAAATTCAATTTGAAGCGAGGAGACTCCTTAACTTTGAGGAGTCTGGGAATATTTGAAGTTTTACAAATCTAAATTCCGAATTATCTATACGTTCAAGTGATATCATCGGAGAATATGGAAAGGCCCAATTTCAATTTGAATCAGAATAGCAGATCAAAACTAGACGTTTATAGATCTTTACCATGCATAAACTATCATTCGAAAAAACAAAATACTAAATCTATATAATTCGCGCCTTGTACAAAGAAAAATCCATTTAAAAATGTTTGGAGAAAGTTTTATTTCATTTCATTTCATTAGATATAACACATTATCATATGAGTTATTTAAACGCCAGAAATTTCCAAATATATGTGACCCACCTTTTTGAAAACTCGGTAATAACGTTATAGGCCGATTTCTCGTAAACCTATCCAAAGATGAAAAAAAATTAAACCGTATTTTTTAAATCAGGCAGGCATAAACAATAAATTCAAAAATAAACTTGATTGCTGCGCAGAATGGATGTTGTGTTATACGAGATATATTATAGAAATGGCTAAACTCTGATGCTGATCAAGAATATAAATACTTTTACATATCGGCCACGCCTCCTAATGAGCGTTACAATAGGTTGTTATGAAGGTTATTGTCGATCTAAGTCGAAATCTTAATTTTTAATGTGTCGAATTTGATAAGAATAGTATATAAGTTGAACTTCTGCTATTAAATTGGATGCACACACAATGTAAATTATGATTACTTCAGATTAGAAAAAGTATGTATAATATTTAACAGATAATAGGAGAGAGATACGCAGATGTATTTATAAAACTCTGAGACAAACATGCGATAAGACGAGTGTATAAGATGCTTGATAGCCCGCCTCGCACATTTAGTCGTTATTAAAACATCTTTAGGAAAGGAAAGCAGTCACAAGATCAAAAAATATAATTATTAATAATCAATTTTTATAAAAAATTAACTGCAATTTAAACATATAATATATATTTATTAAAGTATTTAAAAAATAGTTTAAACACTACACAATGGAGGTGCCACCACCACTAGTTCTCAAACGCCAACTTTTGGTGCCAAATAAAACACTAATGGGACCCGGCCCTTCAAACTGTTCTCAACGTGTCCTAGAATCAATGAGCAATCCAGTGCTGGGACATTTGCATCCGGAATGTGTACAGGTTAGCTGGTCTTATTTTATTTAAACATATAGACGCGTCACTATGGAAAATTTTAAACTAGGGTTTAGCCTTTTGCCATTAATTTTCATAATCTTTCAGAACACTCGTAATTAAATTTAAACTCCAGATTAATTTTGACTATATTTACGGGCCTTACCATTTTACACAATTTCATAATCATTGGATTAAGGTACTGTTTTTCAGTGCAAGTTTAAACTTGGTTTACACATTTTTAAAACGTCTAGAGTTCCTTATCAAAACGGCTAAATGTCGTTAAATTTTACAGACAGAAACACAATTATATTGAATATATAATATTAATTTATAATTATATTGTATTATAGTAATCAGATGAAATTTTTCTTAAGTGCCTTATCTTGCATACAAAATAAAATCAAAATTTGAAATTGCTGAATCATTAACAAAATTTTTATATTTCACACTACATTGCTTTAAAATCAAATATTACAGATTATTTTGCAAGCGATGATGTTTACATTTTAGAATCATTGAAAAAATCATTCCAAAAATCATAAATTTAGGTTGTTTAAAACATGATAAGCGACTTGATTTTTGAAATAATTCGATTTTTAAAGTATTCCATGAAACTCCTTACACGCACTATTTAGAGTAAAAAAAATTTAGAATAAAAAAAAATATTTAGAATAAAAAAAAAATTAGTTATAGTTTTCTAAAAAACTTTAAACGCCATTTTTCATTTAATTTCAAGACTAATGACCACTTACTGTATTCCAAATGAACGAAAACAACGAACGAATGACGTAAAACTGACGTCAATATTATTTAAAATCCATGCGTTTTTTTAAATGACGTCTTTCACAATAGTTTTAAAGGACGTCACTTTTGTCGAATAGTCTTTCGTGTCGAAATACAGAAAGTGGGTATAATTATACCCTATACAAAGGGTATATTCAGTTCGGTATCCCGTTTGTAATACCCAAAGGGAAGCATCTCCGGTATGGAAAAGTATATATATATTCTTGATCAGCATGACCTGTTCAAGAATAGTCGAATTGACGAGTCGATTCAACGATGTCCGTCTGTCTGTTGAAATCACAATTACAGAAAAATTAGAAGAGCCAGATCAATGAAACTTCTAATTTGGATTACTTATATATCTACGCTGTACCAATAATAAAATTGGCATGATCGGACCATTGTAATCTGCGAACCAACCACTTATGTTCAAATACCTCATTAAATTTACATCTACGGATGAATTTTACTTTATACGAGCTTAAGTGAACTTTTTTTACCAAATATATATTTCCTTTATGCTCAAATATATGAAAATAATGTTTTCGGGAACTGACGTGTGGTTCTCGAAAAAAAAAACACAAATTCGGTATACATACCCATTGGTATATATGGGTATCAAATGAAGGGAAATCCTTCAGCGATTTCACATATGTGTAGGGTATTTATTGTCGGCTTAGACCGATTATAACTTACATTTTTCTTACTAACTTCATCACACCAACTATCACAATATCCCTACTTCAAAATTTCACATGTGACCTAACATTCCCTACTGGTTTAAATTTACGAATGAGTGATATTACAAAAATTATTTTTTTTCTACATTTTTTCAATTTTTTTTTTGCATTTTGTTCTTATGCTAAAGAAGAAAGGGATTTATGATAATCCAGAGCATAGACCACATTAACTAGCAAAATTATTAACTTTTTTCTAATTGATCTACTTTTTCAAATGTGCCCTATAAATATAATTTTGATATTCTTTTATATAACAATTTTTATTAAAAGGGCTATTCCAAACCAAATTAACAAATAAAAATTAAATTTGAGATTTTACCTTATCGATTTCAATGAAATTTGGGAAAGTGATAAAGGGTATCGAGATATGCATTGATCATTTTTTTTATTTTTTCCGACCACTACTTCTAGAAATACAAAGGTTCATAGTTGCAAAATAGACAAAAATCACATTTGTGCGGTTCTTCACATGAGTGCAAATGGATCATATGCATATTTCCATACGGAACGTCCGAAATTATTCTGCGATTTATTACGAAATAACTGTAAACTTTAGGATCAAAGTGTACATATACAAAAAAAAGTAAATTGTCTCAGCTATGTTCAGAGATATTTCAAAATAGTATTTTTAGAATAAAAATCGTACTGATAATTTCTATACGGAATTTATTGTCCCATACGCATAACTTACCAGTTAAAAGTCACTTAGCGTATTCACAGTTCGTCGTTTATATACGACATAATAACACAGAAACGTCAATTTGTTGTTGCATCCCTTATAAAAGTGAAATACCACAAGTGTTGTATTTAAGAGTAGCCCTGAGGCATGTTTTTTGGTGTCGTATATTGTGAAATGAAGATAAATTGTGAAATTGAAGATAAATAGTACTCATAAAATGTTAATTTATTTGTATTTATTTCTAACTCGAGGCATATTTATGATAACTTGAATTGTTGAGAAAATTAATGACAAAGTAAAATTTGTATTTTTATTTTTGTGAATTTTAACTTTACGTTTAAAAAAGAAAGATATCATGGTGTTCGAAGATGTGATATACCATTAGAAAGGTAATTTAATTGTTTAAAACATGTTTACAAATTGATATTAATTTATTAACAGATTATACTTTATATAGATATAGAGTCATAGAAAGACCTCCCGAATTATTGACATCGATGAACCAAACGTCCTGTATAATTAATTTTTATTAAAATCACTTCACATGTAATCTGAAAATATCATTACTTCATATTTAAAGTATGATTATTCTTATTTAATACTCTAGTAGTCTATTTAGTGGTCTCTAGTAGTCTATTTGATATATTTGATATGTATAATATACAAGTATTTTAAACTTTTATAAATATTAACCTTTTTTTGACGGAAACTGTGTTGATAGGGCATATTTGGAAAATTAGAACCGATGGAAAAAAGTTAGTAATTTTGATGTTTAGTCTGGACATTTCTCCGTATAATCATAAATTATTTTCTTATTTATCGTTCGTTCCGAAATGTTAAAAAATCGTTGAAAAATAGCAAAAATAAAACATATTTTTTGAGTTTAGGGCCGAATATCTTGAAAACTTATTGGAATATTAGCATTTATTCAAATATTATAATTAGCCTTGACAATTAAAAGAGAAATTTCGTTTACGTATTCGTATTTTTTTTTTCTTTTATAAATTTTACTCATTTTTTTGACGGAAACTGTTGAGAAAAGTTAGTATTTTTGATCGTTAGTCTGGACTTTGCTCTGTATAATCATACACAATTTTCTTATTTATCAGCAGTTCCAAAATGCTAAAAAAATCGTTCAAAAATAGTCTAAAAAAAAACAATATTTTTCGAATTTAAGGTCCGAATAACTTGAAAACTTATCGGAATATAAGCATTTATTCAAATATTATAATTAGTCTTGACAATTAGAAGAAACTGCGTTTACAGTATTTTTGGAAAGCTTGTTGTGTAAGGGACTATATTATTTTTATTCTAAAAAGTAGCTGAAAAGGACCTAAAATTTCGATTTTCTTAATAAAAACATAGCGGAGTAGGAAAAAAACCGAGATGCAGTCAAAATCAGCACCCACGTATAATATAGAATTGATTTATGTATTTTCCATAGGAAATGTTTTTCTCGTTTTGTTACGTAGTGTATTTTATCAAATTGAACTTCGACCAGACACAGAAAATACTGATTATATATAGAGCAGATGTACAGACATAAGTGACAAGAGCCTTTTTTTTTGTATCAATCCATCAATCATTAACGTAAAAATTTTTCTTATAGATTATGGATGAAATAAAAGAGGGCATTAAATACGTGTTCCAAACTCTAAATGATGCTACGATGTGTGTAAGCGGTTCTGGTCATGCAGGCATGGAAACAGCACTTTGTAACCTTATCGAAGATGGGCACATAGTGCTTTTGGGTACAACTGGTATTTGGGGTCATCGGGCTGCTGAAATGGCTAAAAGATATGGAGCTGATGTACGGTTTCTTGAATCGCGATATGGAAAATCCTTAGCACTGGATGAAATTGTATTCGCCTTTGAAACACATGAACCACAAATATTCTTTATTGCCCAAGGCGACTCATCAACGGGCGTCCTACAGTCACACATCAATGATATTGGAGATTTGTGTCGAAAACATAACTGTTTATTAATTGTCGATACTGTTGCCTCATTGGGTGGTACAGAGTTTCAAATGGACGAATGGAAAGTGGACGTTGCATATACAGGATCTCAAAAAGTACTTGGTGCTCCACCGGGCATAACACCCATATCTTTTAATAAACGTGCTTTAAGTCATATAATGACCAGAAAGACAAAAGTTAAAGTGTACTATTTTGATATCACATTGATTGGACAATATTGGAATTGTTTTGGAACACCTCGGATTTATCATCATACAATTTCATCTACCCTATTGTATGGTTTACGTGAAGCTCTAGCTCAATTTTGTGCGCATGGATTGAAGTCGGTTATACGACGTCACAAGGAATGCTCGTATCGTTTACAGCAGGGTATTGAGGATATGGGAATGGAAATGTTTGTACCGAATGCTGCCGATAGATTGCCATCGGTAAATACGGTAAAAGTTCCCGTAGGTGTTGATTGGCGAAAGGTATCAGAATATGCGATGAGAAAGTAATTAATACAATACAATTTATTCTGGCTTTTGGAAATTAATTTTTGGTTATCTTTTAGATACTTTTTGGAGATAAGCGGTGGTTTAGGTCCCACAGCTGAGCACGTTTTTCGTATTGGATTAATGGGTGAAAATGCAACAGTTGAAAGAGTCGATCTGGTTTTAAATATTTTACGTGAAGCTATCCAGAGTACAACTACAAAATTTAATCCGAATGAAAAGTCAAAAATTTAAACGTGTATCAACTATTTTTCAAACTGCACAGAACAAAATGTAAAATAGTTTTATCAATAAAAATCGGTCGTTAGACCTTAACATAAAAATTACCTTATTCTCAATTTTGCCAGTAAATTATAAAAACGAATATATTAAAGTTCAGAAATTTATTTTGTTAGTTAAGATTTGAAATAAATACATTTTTCATACATAAAAGTTAAAAAGATATCAACCAACGTATTTCAAAATCGTGTTTAAACCAACATAACTTGATATAGGTTTTATTTCCGTTAAACCATGTCACAAATTTTAATATTACTTCAATCAGAGGTCTTTAAAGAATTTAAATATATTTAGCGTATTCACAGTTTCATGGTATTTGGTACGATATTGTATGAATACGACAGTATGGCAATAAAACTGTGAGCACCACTTTTCTGCTTGTTTAAATATTTCTTCAAATAAATGCAGCTGATTCTTATAAATTTCGTTATTTTTTCAAAATATCATAAATATTCCTCGATTTGAAAAGAAAGACGAGTAAATTAGCATTTTATGTGCATTTTTAATATTCTATTTTACAACTTTTCTTACTTTCACAAAATACGACACCAAAAAACATAACTCAGGGCTACTCTCAAATACAACACTTGTGGTATTTCACTTTTATAAAGGATGCAACCACAAATTGACGTTTTTGTGTTATTGTATCGTATATATGCTACATGGTACGAATACCATACTAAAATACGAATACCATTATAAAATACGACGAACTGTGAATACGCTAATTGTATTTTGTGTTATTGTATCGTATATATGCTACATGGTACGAATACCATACTAAAATACGAATACCATAATAAAATACGACGAACTGTGAATACGCTAATTGTATTTCAAAGAGATATCAATGCCACATTTCTAATTTAAATACTTTAAATAAATATAAATGCAGATATGTTATTGTTTATCAATATTAATATTCACCTCACTTTTATATTCAACACACCAACATTTTTAAGAACTTCCACGAATTTAAAATTTTTATTTAATTTTTATTCAATGCTAAACTAAATGTAAAACTGTTTAATTTCTGCCTGGCCCACGTGCACGAGTGTTACGAGGACCGCCATTACTAGGTTTTCCGCCTGATCTGCCCTCAGGTCCACGCTTAGGTCCACAACCTTGGCCTTCATCCCTGGGGCCAGGTCCATTCTTTCCATTGGGTGGACGCCTGTCACAGGCTCCGTTTGAAGAACCTTCTGGGCGTGGTGGACGTGGAGGTTTATTGCCACCATTATTACCGTTGTCAACATCAGTTTCACCATCATCAATATTAGGTTCATCATTGTTAGTTTCGCCATCATCCACATTATTTTCATCATCGGTTACTTCCTGGTTATCAGTTGTAGCTCTAGATTTTTTATTGGCAACATTCGACTTGAGCGCTACTGGCTTCGGACGTGGTTTTGTCAGTTTTCCTGCATTCTGGTTTGAACGGCCAGGTTTCTGCGCCTGAGCCGATGCCAAAACAATGAAGCCCAAAAGGGCAAAAAGTATTAAGAAACGCATATTTTGTATTATTGCTTTGTGTATCGTAATCAAATGTTGCGATAATACTATTCTAATCCAAAAGCATGGTGCACTCTTTTATACAATTTTAAAATTTGTAGACATTGTTCTAAAATAATTTTTGTTTGTCGCATCTGTTTTGATTCCCAGATTTAATATAATTTTTTTTTTTTTACTTTTCTTTTAATTACTAAAAGATGTCAGCATTTGGAGTATTTTTTATTAGCTTTTATTTAACTTTTGTCCGTTTTTTTTTTTAATTAGTACCTAAAAGATGTCTGTGCACTGTCCATTTTGATATTATTTGTACTGTGCCTTCTGCAAAATTTCTAATTATAAACAGAAATCTTCAAATATTTGTATATAGAACTGAAAGTATAACTTTTAATATTTAAATATTTACATATATAAAAAAATCTCAAAGTGAAGGTAAATTTTTATTAATCGGGCATAATGGCGAGGTACATGTAAATAATAAAATGTTTACTATTGTTGAATTTAAAGTGACATAATCCCAGGTTCAAGGCTGGACTGAGGCTAACACCATCTTTTCATAGAAACATTTTTCGGCGGATGAGAGCTTTTTATAGGTAATGTTTACTCTCGTAGGTTTGCCATTGACTGTCGAGAGGTACCGTCGCACAGTGGTCGAAAATTGAAAAAAACTAGCCAAAATTCTAAAAATCGTATATTTGTATCAAAGAAAAGTAAACGTTCAATGTGTGATTCAAATTCGTGTGATTCGGTATAAAAATTGCAATGGTCTGATAATTTTTATGTTTCGACGAAAAGGTTTAAAATATATTTTATTTAGTCAAAGAAAAGTAAACTTTCAATGTGTGATTCAAATTCGTCTGATTCGGTATAAAAATTGCAATGGTCTGACAATTTTTATGTTTCGAAAAGGTTTAAAATACATTTTATTTAGTCAAATGAACATATAATTTATAAGAAATTCGTTTAAAAGGAGCCAATATTAAGAAAAAGAAGGTAACGCAGATGAAGGTGAATATGATAAAGATGACATTGATTAAGAATACCAAGAGCTTCAATCTTTTTTATCGTCCCTTTCACATGCATTTCTTTTTTAAATTAATAATCCCATATTTTAAATATAAAGTTAGTTTTTTTTTTCGAAAAAGCAATTATTTGCAAAATTTAAAAACAGATTTGAAATGCTCCAAATTTGGCTACAAAACTGCATTTAAAGTTCAGAGGAACAATTCATAACACTTGAACTGTTTTAACTTTTCACAATTTACTTTTTGTTTTGGAGGATAACATATATTGTATGATATCTTATTGGTCCTTTGGACTAGCTCCGTTTTTTGTTGTATTATAAGTTCTTAAAACATTTATTTATAAAATTATCATTAAATAATATAAATAGTATGTCTACATTAGCAGTAATCTTAAAACACACTAAAATATGCATTTTTTTTAATGAGAGTTATTATCTGAAAAACATTATTTTTTTTCGAATAAAGCTCTTGGACGCATTTATGGACTGGAATATTTTAAAGTGAATTGCATTGCATCTAAAAATTGTACTGATAATTTCAATACGGAATTTTTTGTCCCGTTCGGAATTTTTTTTTTCGATTTATTATTAAAAAAACTATATATTTAAAGAACAAAGTGAAAATATACAAAAAAAAAAAACAGACTATTTCAACTATTTTTTAAATATTTTAAAAAATCATTTGTGCGCAAAATTCGCTGACGTTTTTGTCCCGTCCGAAACGGCCACTATTTTATTTATATCTTATAGAATACCATATAGAATTCTATAGTTTTTTGCAGATGTTTAGTTCTATTTAAATACTACATGCACAAAAATCAAGTAAATTCATTAATTTTCCTTCGAGATATTAAAGTTTTAAGCGTACGGAATCCAAGGAAATGCCCATATTGCGTAATATTTGTTCTATGGATTATTTAGATTTTTATTAAAAATGTAGTAAAAACACTATTTATTCTCAGTGTATTTAAATTACATTTGTGCGGGGGATTTTATAGTCAATTGGGGAATTTGGCTAAGAATATCGGGGAAAATGAAAATATGAGTCATATGAAAATATGACTGGTCCCTTTATAACACATTGCTTCAGTAGGCTGAATCGTCTTGTGGGTCATTTACTTTTATTTATTGCTTGCACAATGAGGCAAATTCACTGTTTTTATAACAATACTTTCCCCGTGTAATTCTTTCCTCCACAGAATGCTTTCCCGTAGAAAGTTAGTTTTTAAGTTTTCTGCAAGTCTTAGCGTGGTGAGTTTCGATGTGGGTAGTTTTAGTGTGGTGCATTTTTGGCGTGGAGAGTATAAATAATTTGGGGCGTTTAACTACACCCTGGTGTGAAATATCTGGATATCATTGTAATAACTGTCGATATACAGCATATTAAAAATGCCACGCCCAGTAAAAAGTCACTTTATAAAAACATCCCATGTTACCTATCTTCTGACTTGTATAAAATCGAAACTAGATCCCTTTAAAGTTTAAACTCATAGTTGTATTTTTTATGCAACCGACTATAAATGGTTTAATATGTTTTAAAATAAATATTTTATTATTAATATTATAAAATTGTGTCAATATTTATTATTCATATTGTTATTTACACGTACCCAGCTATATATTGTGCTCGATTAATACATATTTGTTTTGAATTTGAGATGTTTTTATTAAAATAAATATTTAAATTTTAAAACTTATACTTTCAGTTTTATATACAAATATTTGAAGATTTCTGTTTATAATTAGAAATTTTGCAGATGGCATAGTACAAATATTATAAAAATGGATTTTCCGAAATACTTCGTGCACAGACATCTTTTAGTAATTAAAAAAAAAATTACAAACAAATGAAGTTAAATAAAAGCTTCTAAAAACAAAACAATTTATATTAAATCTGTGAAAAAAAAAACAATATATACCAATTTTCGAATTGTATAAAAGAGTCATCATATCTTTGGATTAGAATAGTATTATCGCAACATTTGATTACGATACACAAAACAAAAATAAATAATATGCGTTTCATAATACTTTTTGCTCTTTTGAGCTTCATTGTCTTGGCATCGGCTCAGGCTCAGAAACCTGGCCGTTCAAACCAGAATGCAGGAAAACTGACAAAACCACGTCCGAAGCCGGTAGCGCTCAAGTCGAATGTTGCCAATAAAAAATCTAGAGCTACAACTGATAACCAGGAAGTAACCGATGATGAAACTAATGTGGATGATGGCGAAACGAACAATGGTGAACCTAATATTGATGAGGGTGAAACTGATGTTGACAACGGTAATAATGGTGGCAATAGACCTCCACGTCCACCACGTCCGGAAGGTTCTTCTAACGGACCCTGTGACAGGCGTCCACCTAATGGAAAGAAAGGACCTGGCCCCCGAGATGAAGGTCAAGGACGTGGACCTAAGCGTGGACCTGAGGGCAGATCTGGAGGCAAACCCAACAATGGCGGTCCTCGTAACACTCGTGCACGTGGTCCAGGCAGAAATTAAACATTTTTACATATTATTGTACTAAATAAATATAACGTAAAGTTCTCCCCTACAAAAATATTTATTGTGGTAAATTTTGGTTTATAAACTCTTCAAATTGACCAAAATAAAATCAATTAAATTTAATAAAACTTAAAATCAAAAAGGTTGTACCAAAAATTACATTTTTACAAAACGTTTGAATTTTTGCGATAACCCTACAAACCATTTGATGATAATTAATTTAAATTCGATATAATGCTAAATTTTAGATATAAAACTCGAAGCATTTGAAAATTAATTGCGTGTTCTTTATAATTTATGTCCAAAAATAAATTTTCTGAACAAATAAAATTTGTTTATCGTAAATAAATTACCAACTTGATATCAATAACGACAAAAACAATATTTTTTTTCGTTTTTATCGAAAACCCTAATGTTATCGTATTATGATAGATTATCGAAAAAGACAATTTGAGCCTATAAACGATATCGTTTCGATATCGTAAAATTATCGTTTGCTTTGCTGGGAAATTAAATGTATTGTGAAAATTTAAATTATCTTTAAAATTTAAAATACATTTTGCCTGAACATTTAAGGCTAAATCACAAAGCGGCGTTCAATCGGTCGTGCTTTGATTGACTTTTGTTCCTTTTGCACAAGCTTTACGATAATAAATTTTCACAACGCTCCAGTGTAACTTTATAAAACGAAATGTCGCTTCATGCGTTGCATTGCACTGAAATCCACTCTTGTTTCAAATGTCAATGGTTATAATTTTTTATATTTTTACCGACGTCTGATTGGAAGACACAATACGCGTTAGTTCACAAAAGCCAAAAATTTTATTAATATTTAACAATTTAACATAAACAAATAATTTTAAATGTCAAACGCACGACTGACTAGAAAGTAACTCTACTCTGGCGTTGCCTACGGCGTTACGATATTTTTTTATTATTTACGATAAAAAGCTTGAAGTCGGTTTCTGTTTTGTTTCATATAAATGCTTTGTTTTTACTTTATTTGTCAACGCACGACCGACCGAACGTGATTTAGTTTTTAGATTTCTATTGAAAATTTGGAATTTTTACAAAAAAATTGTATTTCAATTTCGAATGGTTAATAAAAAATATAAATGAATATTTGTTTTGAATTTGCCAATAAAAAATGTCAGTTAGAACAGATGCAGGGAGATTGTTCCACAAACGTATTGTGCGACTGAAGAACAAATTATCTCTGTAATGCGTGGTTCTGTTGAGAGCCGAGTGGATTACGAAAGGGTGGGCTTGGTTCGATGCCCGAGTAGAACGAGAGAAAACACAACCTGAATCGGGCCATGTATTTCCATCGAACACTTACAATTGCAATACTTATAAAATAGGCCTGAACGCAATAGAGCCAATAGTTGCTGAAATATTTCCATACCCTATTAAATATATCGCACGTTGTTGTATTCGGTTCAGGAACTCCAACAACGATTTTGAATCCCCTGCTTAAATGTTGGAGTTGTGTCCAACTTAGGTCCAATATAGGTGGTGTATGTAGTGTGTAAGTTAGTATGTCTTACACCGTTCTAGAAAACCGAGACACTTGGCCGCGTCTTTCGACACATCAAATATATAACACTAAAATTTGAACTCCAATTTTTTTGATTTACAGGTTCTCTATGGTCAAAAATGTAGTATAAACTTATACCCCTACACGTCTGCGTTAGGCTCTATAGGGTCCTAAAGGGTTCAAAGGATAACCAATATAATTCGTCATGTTGTTGCGAAATGGTTCATTTTTGATGTCTAAGGAGCGATTATAGGGAACTTCTTAAGGATGATTTTCACTGAACACTTTAAGTTTGTGTCATAACGATTTACCACCATTTTGAATGGTTTTCTATTAACAATTTCGTTAAGGAGTTATAACTAGTAGAAGAAGTCAGAAAACTATCATAATGTCATTGGGGAAAATATTAGTCATTCAAATTGAACTAGAGTCTCTAAACAACTAAATTCTCCAACACGTACTATTTCTAAAATATATGCCTACTAATAACGAATAATAGTTCTTAGTTGAATTTTGAATAAAGTCGTAGAAATATATTATGCATTAGATACGCAGACATCAAAAACGTACTATGAACCATTTAGCTACAAAATGACGAACTATGTTGGTTATCCTTTGAACGCTTTAGGACCCCATAGAGCATAACCCAGACGTGTAGGGGTATAAGTTTATACTACACTTTTTATCGGTAGACCACAAAGAAGCACAATATAAAAAAAAAATATCGGAGTCAACTGTGTAATCATTCGCACTGTGTAATCATTCCAATGGAGATCACATTGAACTGATATGCCCAGAACGTCAGGACCAGCTGTGGGTAGAGAGGGGTGAATACATTCATTTGTTAGATAGCAGACAATGTTGGGTCTTGCTGGCATTAAAATCGACTCTATTTGCACGACCCCACTCGGAGATTGTTTTGAGGTCATTAGTGAGTGTGCCATTTATAATGCGTCTTTTACTCTTAATCTCCAAAGAGTTTGGGCGCTTGTTCAACGAATATGAATTGGTCAATGACAGAATTTCATTGATAATAATAATATAATAGTTTGGCACTACAGCTCTATAAGAACTTAGGCCGAGCTCTCTCACCATTTTGAGCCGAATCCGAACGGCGGGTGAGAACTTTTCATAGGCAATTTATACTCTCGTAGGTTTGCCATTTACTGCCGAGAGGTAGCGCGGTATAGAAAAATGTTTCTATGAAAAGATGTTGTTAGCCCCAGTCCAGGATTGAACCGGGGACCTTTCGGCTCGCAGTCCAACGCACTAACCACTGAGCTACCGCGGCTACTATTTCATTGATAAATACCAGAAATAGAGACGGGGATAGGATGTAACCCTGCGAAATTCCAGAATTGATGGAATGTTGCAGAGAGAACACTATTCATCGCAACTCGTATTGAACGACCCTGGAGAATACTCGATATCCATCAATTAAATGTATCACCGACACCATATGCAAAAAAAAAAAATACGAGGGCCTCGTGCCACACTCGATCAAACGCCTAGAGCAACAACCTTGCTCTCCCCGAAAAGGTGACAAGTATTCCAGTATTTGGAGAGGACCGCCATTAAGTCACCTTAGATCTGATCCTACGAAAACCATATTTCCGCTCATTAAGTAATTCGATGTGCTCCAGATTGCTCACAAGCTGGACGTTTATTACGCTTTCCATTACCTTGGAGAATGCAGAGCACATATTGTAATGGTAATTGGCAGGAGTCGTAGCCTCGCCCTATTTACGGACTGGCAAACTTCCATTGGCAAACTTCCAACAAGATGGAAAAACCCTTTTTCAACACAAGGGCAGATATGGCATCCGACGCAGAGGCTTTGTTTATGATATGATTTGCGAGGACCTTTTTCAGTTTTCAGCACGGGTTCGAAAATGTATCTCCGACATTGAAGAAGATACAATGATGAGAACAGGCAGTGGCTGATTACTAATCTGGGAGCGTTGCATTTTTTGCAAACAATTCTGCCAAAACATTAGCTTTGTCCGTCAGCCGGGTCAGTGAATGTCTGCATTCAGGGAAAAAAATCTGGTAATTTAGGTAAAAATTACCATGATTTTTATACCTCTAAAAAGTCATAGTTAACCCTTTGAAATTAACTACGCATCATTTAAAAACATATATAAAATACTGTTAAACAGATGTCCCACAAATTGTTCAGTATCAGAGCCATTAACTTCAAATTTTAAGATTACCGTCATCGCCAAACGAAATTTAAAGTTTTCGTTTAAATATTTGCTTTTCCTATTATATGAGCAAACAATAATTAGAAATTTGCACATGTTGTCATTATATAAATATTATCCAAATGGTATTATCAAAATATTCGTTTGCTGACGTCTAGAAATCTACAAAAATAAAAGAGAAAAATATAAAAATATAATTAAAACAATTAAACTCAGGAAACACATGCGGTAAACAAAAATCCTTTGAATAGAAATTCCATTGTGTTATGTCTCTAAATTTTTGGTATAAAAGCCAAGTTTTAGATCTAACTTAAGACAGTTAATTCGAAACATTTAATAGGAGAGACTACCTAATAGAAATATGCGTTTCATAATACTTTTTGCTCTATTGGGCTTCCTCGCCCTAACCTCAGCCCAGCTGAAGGATCGTCGTTCCGACTTGTTGAGTGTGAAATTGGGCAAACTGACCGTACCACGTCCAAGACCTGTTGTACCTAGTCTAAGGGTGTATTTGCAAAATAGAAATGCAAAATCTCTTGTTGGTGAAGTCGAAATTGGACAAGTTGACAACAAGCAGGACGATCAAACTGATGCCGTCGTAGAGCTCGATGTTGATGCGGACCTCATTGATGGTGAAACTAATGTTGATGATGTTGAAATCGATGCTGAAATTGGTGAGCCCGAAGTTGATGATGACGAAACTAATGTAGATGTCGATGTGGACATTGATGGTGAAACTGATGTTGAAGAGGGAGAAATTGATGGCGAAACTGATGTTGAAGAGGGAGAAACTGATGTTGAAGAGGGTGAAACTGATGTTGAAGAGGGAGAAACTGATGTTGAAGAGGGTGAAACTGATGTTGAAGAGGGAGAAACTGATGTTGAAGAGGGAGAAACTGTTGTAGAAGAGGGAGAAACTGATGTAGAAGAAGGTGAAACTGATGGCGAAACTGATGTAGAAGAGGGTGAAACTGATGGCGAAACTGATGGCGAAACCGATGTTGAAGAGGGTGAAACTGATGTTGAAGAGGGTGAAACTGATGGCGAAACTGATGTTGAAGAGGGTGAAACTGATGTTGAAGAAGGTGGAAATGGAACTGATGTTGACAATGGTAATGATGGCGGTAACCGACCAACTCGCCCCAAGCATCCTCATCATGGACTCGGTAAATGGCACGGTAAATTGCACAATAAATTGCATGGTCACAAGGGAAAGTGGGGACATGGCCGTAGAAATCATGGTAAGGGACACAAACGTAGCGATCGTCGTCGTCGTGGTGGTTTCATCGGAAAATCGAAACGTGGAGGTTCTCGTAGCTCCCGTGGAGGTTCTCGTAGCTCCCGTGGACGTTCTCGTAGCTTCCGTGGACGCGGCCGTGGCAGAAATTAAACATTTTTTTTTTAATAAAATACTTAAATTAAAACTTTATAAAAATAAATAAAATTTTGTTTATCAAACAAATTTAGTATTTTTTCATTAATATATCGTCGTGGTAGAACTAAAAGTCACCAAATACATTTTAAAAATTTCAAATATTCATTTACAAAAATCTTTATATATCTGTCAATTTTTAATCTCAATTTTTATACCACATGATAAGAAAATGTAAATCTATCAATTGATATTTTAACTTTCAAAATGCATTAATTACTTTTTATAATATTAATCAACAAACTCGAAATTTAAGTTTTTCATAAAATGTATTTGGTGACTTTTCGTTCTATAATGACGATACAGAAATAAATACCATATAATTAATAGTTTTTGTTACTATTAAAATTAGTCAATACGATAAATTGTTATCTTAATCAGTAAATACCATTAAATACTATACAATTCCATGAAACTTCTAGAGTTTATATGAAAATTATTTAATTATTAAATCAATAATTGTCCTACTGACCCAACAGAACCTGAAAATACCTGGAAACCTTTTTTCGCTAAAGAATTTCCATCCCCATTTCAGTAGGTATATAACGAATATAATTTCAGAGTTTCATTGATCTAGCTCTACTGTTTTACATATCTATTCTCATTTTTAAATTATTGAATTTTAAAATTAAACAAACTACATCAAAATGAAGTTACCTTGGACCATTGTCTACTATACAAGATAACTTAGCCTTTTTTTTATAATGATATAAAATAATTCGTCGTTGTAGAACGAAAAGTCACCAAACACATTTTTATGAAAAACTTAATTTTCGAGTTTGTTGATTAATATTATAAAAAGTAATCGATGTATTTTTAAAGTTGAAAAATCAACTAATAGATTTACATTTTCTTATCATGTGGTAAAAAAAATTAAGATCATCGACTAAAAATTGACAGATTTATAAAGATTTTTGTAAGTGAATATTTGGCATTTTGAAAAAGTATTTGGTGACTTTCGTTCTACAACGACGAATTGAAAAATCCCACAATGACAGATGTTTAGATATAAAAACATAAACTGCAAATATTTAATCAAGTATATGGCTTCACATTTGCAAATATTTAAAGAACATTATATATTTTTGTCTTTAAGAAACGAGACAAATTTGAATGTACGAAATATTATTTACATAATTATCTCTGTTACTGTTGTGTTCCATTCAAACGAGAAAAGAATTTTCGTAACATATTTAAATTAAAGAACAATTGCCATCAGCATTATCATGTTTCGCAAAAACATGATCAACATGCAAATTTTTGCTACTGATTGAAAATCTTTTTATAGAAACGACAAAATTATATGTAGTAAGGAAATGTTTATTTGATAATGATATTTTTTTAAAGTTGATGGAATCTTGATTTAAGAATAGTTTCGAAAAACAAAAACAAAAAAATATAAAAAATAATCAGCGAAGGTTTCAAAGTGATCTCCATTTGGAGTTTAATTGATGTAGCTCTTCCAGTTTTCCTGTGAGATCAGGCACAGACACAGGCATATGCTAAGTCCACTCAGGAAATCACGCTGATCATGAATATAGTGTAGGGTACAAATTTCCATTTGATTTCATACAATTCGACAAAATGTCTACTTGGTCGAAGGGTCATTTCGGTCGCAATTTGGAAGTGTCCCTTCCCAGCAGAAAATGGCATCATTGACGACAAGATCATCAATGATGAAGCGAGGACATTAGAAAATTTGTCATTGATGAATTAGTCTACAACAAGGAAATTGCATTAAAGATGTCATACACCATATGTCATATATGGGCCATTCCACACCAAATCGACCAAAAAAAGTCAAATTTGAGATTTTACCTTTTCGATCTTAATGAACTTTTGGCAACTGATAAAGGGTATCGAGACATGCACTAAACAATTTTTTTTTATTTTTTCCGACCGCTACTTCCAGAGATACAGTGGCTCAAAGTTGGAAAAAAAGTGCCAAAAATCACTTTTGTGCTGTTGTTCATATTTAAATATCTCTTGAACTAGAAATGCTAGAAACTCCGTTAATGGCTCGTTTTAAAGCTAATAGAACAAGCTTTTAGAAAAATTAAGTTGTAATTTCCAAACGGTAACATGTGGCCCGTGGTCATTATCTTTGCACTTCAAAATTGTGGTCCTTAAAAAGGACCCTTTTTAAAATTCTGAAAAAAAGCATAAATTTTCGTCAATTTATTGTTAATGTTCATGCAAAATTTCAAGATGGTATTTTGATTGCATCATATTTTAAAAAATAATTTTCTATGACAGTCATTTGTGACTTCCTTGAAGAATGACGTGCATGACATCGTTAATGCTACTTCATGCATGATTCGAAGGACATTTGTATGAAAATGTCATCAATGCTTTGCAGGGCGAAAGTGCTATCGGTCATCGATGTTTCTGACCTGACATAGCGGAATCATTGAAGAATCATTGATGACATTCCTGCTGGGTTATTAATATTTATAAAGTGTTAGTGCACTGCGACCTAATAAGATCTATTGTGTTCCGCTTGGAACCATAGCTGGTAGAGTTATCAACTGTGTCCCTAGTTTATTTAGTGGTCCAGCAAATCAGGAGTTTCTGATTGTTCTACTACATCCTTCCATAGACATCAACCGAACTTATTTCAGTAAGAAACCTTATTTGGTTTCATTTTCGTGAATCCAGTTAGACTTGGTTGAGTGAATCCAAGAGTTTTGATCCTTGTCCGCATTAGGGCTGTGCTCCTGCAGACAGAACATTCATGTACTGTCGGATTGTGTACCCTTACATGTAGTCTACAGGGACCTGTGAGAAATTTAGCAAAGATTTTTAAGTTGTTCTTTTTTAACTTTATACATTCTTTGAATCTTTTAAGGCAATATGTCTCAATAAGTTTCTTTGATTGTCGTAGCTTTGGTAGCCCCAACCATAGTTATTCTCTTGTAGTTGATTGTTCTTCCCGCAGTATATTTTTGACCACACTGTCGCCGATCTCACAGAATGGTTCTGGGCCTAGGAGCATTGTCGTGGTCCCTTTGGGAATTTTCCTCTGGGAATCTCCCTATGGGAAAGTGTACATTCAGAGAAAAATCCATTCGTTTAAAATCCCACTTCTTTGATATTACTTTTTAGGAAATGTCTATTCGGGAAATAATTCAGATCGGTGGTATGAATTTGGTGTAATGACTTTCGTGGTAAAACCTTCTGGGAAAGTGTACATGAACCATATATATATATAGTTTGGCGCTACAGTCCTGTATAGAACTTCGGCCGAGCTCTCTCACCATTTTGAGCTGTGCGTGTTACATTTGTACTCAAAGTGGTGGGACCTACAGTTTATTGCCGAATCCGAACGGCGGGTGAGAGATTTTCATAGGCAATGTTTTACTCTTGTAGGTTTGCCATTTACTACCGAGAGGTAGCGCGGTATAGAAAAATGTTTTTATGAAAAGATGTTGAACTGGGGACCTTTCGGCTCGCAGTCCAACAACCATAATCATTAAAAATTATATCAAAGTTGACTTATGGTAAAATTCGTATAATAGTTTTTTTTGTTTTTAGTTAATTTACAAAATCTAAAATTATGTTTACATATTTTGAAAATAAAAAATCAAAGTTATAACAACCTTAACTTTTTATTTAAGACCATTATGATATAATAAATTTAATTGTAATATAAACTACTTTGTATTGTCCTCAGCTAATAGCGCCACCGCCAAGTCCTCGCCATCTTGGGGCAACCTTATGAGTGCGGTGCCGTCACTGTCCACAACGACTTGATCATCCTGATCGCTACACTCTGCACGCATAATATTGCAGTAGGCGCCCGGCGGCAGACACGTCTGTAGCCGTTGCTCAAAGTTGCTACGTCCCGCAGAGACGGCAAAGAAACCTTGCGAGCCGCGACAAAACGCCACCAGACCTTCACCATCATCCCACCATTGCGTGAGCGGACTGTCAGCCACTGCGCTGCGAAAACGCACCATTGCCACAATGGCGGGCCAACGGTGCTCGCACACCCAGCCATTGTTGCACTGGTCGTGCTCATCAAACAGGGGACGGCTTATACGATCGCTGCTGTCGTGCGGTGGACCCTGCTGATCGCTGTCAAAATCAAAGGAGCTCATGACCCGCACAATGCCATACGGATGTGCCAAAGTAAAGGCGTAGGCGGCACGAAAGGCACGCGGCTGCTTGTAGTTGAACGTGAAGGAATTTTGCCGCTGCAAATTATGATTATCGACAAAGACCAATGCATCGGCGCTGTTCAGCATACCGTGCGCCACGCCGCCATAGTTGCGCAGCGCAGCACTCGTTGACTGCTGCTTAAAAAAGGCGGCCATGTTGGAGGCGTGCGCAAATTCAGTGACGGCGCCGAGATGCGTGTAATTGAATTTCCAGCCATCGCCAACCTCCTGGTAAATAAACGGCGTCTTGGTAGTGTCGCCATCGTTCAGACGCAGTGGCAGCAGTTGCGCGTAGATTGCCTCCAAGTCGGACGGCATCATATGCTTTGAGGCATCGACACGAAAGCCGGCTGCACCCAATGATGTCAGCCGATCAAGAAAGTTGCCAATGGCGCAGCGTACGCGTGGCCGACTCTGATCGAGATCGTGCAGACCAACGAGTTCACAGACGCGCGCTTGCAACGGATCATCGAAATCCTCGATTTGGCATGGCGGCTGATGAAAGTCTGCTGCGGTGTACGGCACCGCAGGATAGTCGAAATTGTAAGTGTCGGCGAAGGAGCCGGCGGTGCCAGTCGCATTTGTGTAATTGCCGGTCATGTGATTCAGCACGACGTCAACGTAGATGCTGTCGAATGTTTGTGTGTGAGAGAGAAGAAGATAACAGTATAGTTTAGTAAAAATTAAAATGAAGAGAAGAAGATAACTGTATAGTTTAGGAAAAATGAATATAATATCGGGTGCGTATTTATGGAGGTTTCTGAGCGGTGAGTTTCGGTCCAAAGACGTCCGGTGACATGCGCCTAATATTTATAGTTCTGATCAGTGGAAGTGTGATGAGGAAGTGAGGTGAGTTGATGTTAGCTAAGTTCTAGTTGCTACTCCAATTTAAAAAAACTTTTTACTTACCGCATCAGAAAATAAAAATTTCGTGGTATTTTAAACAGGGACAAACACACTTTGGAATGTCGGCTCCGCACATTTCTTAATAACGGTTCCGATTCCGGAGAGGGGGAGATTCAGATAAAAAAACCGTCCCAAAGTTAATTTTTGTATTATTTATAATAAGGAATCATAAAGAACCGGTACCGGAACGGATTTAAGAAATGTGTGGAACCGGAATCGGAACCCATAAATTTTTTTTGGTTGGAACTGGTATCGGAACCGGAACCGCTATTTTTAAATCTTGGAACGAGAATGAGCACTGATATTTCAAGGGTTTTAGTTCCACTCTGGGACCGCAAAGAACGGGAATTGTAACCAGAACAGTTTCGACGTTTTGGAACCGGAAACGGAATCGGAACCGTCATTAAAAATATGTGAAACCGGAATCGGAACCCATACAATTTTTGGTTGAAACCGGAATCTTTGAACCAAAAAAGATATTCTAAAATATTTTGCCTAGTTTTTCATGTGATTCCGTGCTTTTTCGTGTTTTCCGTGCTTCTTCGTATCTTTCTATATCCCGTGTTTTATCGTGCTTCTCGTGCGTGACTTTAAATTTAGTTGTCGTGCTCGTGCGTGTCACCTATCGGCGTGTCCATGGCATCAAAAATAGGTTCTCTAGTTCGCAGTCCGACGCACTAACAACTGACCTATCGACGCTACATTTATGGTGGATTTAGTAATTGTAAATCTAAGTTTGATGAGTGGAGTTTTCTAAAGTAATATTGTGCTGAGTGGGTTTCTGTCCAGTAATGTGTGGTAAAATAAACCTAATTTTGGCAGTTGAAGTGCGGTGAGGTGAGTAGATGATAGTCAATATCTGGTTTCGCAAATATAATGGGTTAATGTGGTGAGTATGTTGCGATTTGTGTTACGCATTATGTGGAGGTTGGCAGTGATACGTTTAAGTGCCCTCTCTAGTTAAAGAAGACGTGGGGAAGTCAATGCTTTGAACACGTTATGTGTGGTGAGTTTTGTGTGATAGAGGTTTGCAACATGATGAGTTTGATGTTTGTGAACGAAATGATATAAAAACCATTGTGTTTTGTTTCGAGATAACTAATTTTTATATTTAATTCTATGTGTGACGTGTTTATTTTAAAATTGGTGAGTTAAAAAAACTTACCGCACTCCCACACGATTACAACGCTGTGTCATATCGTAGAAATCGTTGGCATCACCCGAACGTGACGCTATCTGATACGACAACGGTTGATAGCGCTCATACCATGGTCTTCCCTCTAATACAAGATTCTCGGAGACCGGTGACGTCTGTACGCCGCCATAACCATTCGGTCCTAGAAATTTCTCGCACTCACGCGCTATATCCGCGAATGTCTATTCATGCAGATGAACGATTTCTTTGCGTTGGTCGACGAAATGAGGCTGATTATAATTGCGAACACCACAACTAATTGCACCGCTATGCAGCAAACACAATGTAGTCAAAAGTAATAGTAAGATTTTTCTTTTTAATACGTTTCCGTAGTACTACGTTTGCAAGTCATTTGATTACTGTCGCTATTTGTGCAATGACCAGTTTAAATAGTCGGCCAATATATCAACCAACATCAACAGACTGTAATAATATTGACGTTTGTAAATATTGTTTTATTTGAATTAATATATTTTTGTAATAATTGATAATTATTGAAATTTTGATGTAAGTACCTACTCTGGGCATGTAAACAAAATATTAAAGTAAATAATAAAACTAAAGAATGTTAATAAATTGCGATCAACAATATACCTACTAGGCGCATATCGTTTTAAAATGCTGTTAGTTAAATAGTTTTATTGTAATCTATATAACAGATAAGATTAAATTTAATAAGATGCATACAATTTTATAGCAATATTACTATGTTGGTTCTAAAGGTTCGCATATGAAGTATATATAATAGAAGAATAATTTAAAATTATTTTAGATTAAGTATGTGGTGTTATCTCTCGATATTTAATAGTGATTCAATTTGATATATTTAATCAAATCACTCTTGTCTATAAATAAAAATTACCACTAAAATTTATTTGAAGTATTTCGATTAAAACGTATATTTTTACCCTACACCCTTCCAGTATACGACTTGCGTTTTTTGATTATTTAGCTCATAGAGGTACCGCTTCTGCAGCCAACTTCACTTCGAAACGCAATGTCAAAAATTAAAATTCCAAAAGATCTGCCTTCGTACGCTGCATTCTTCGTTAGGTTCTATGCAACATTTTTGGAAAATGTGCCGAGTTTGACAGTTAAACGATGCAAGCCTAATCATTATGAGTCTTTGGTAATACTAAAATTTGTATAAGTTATAACAGAGAATAAGTTTATCTAATAGAGTAGCATAATTCTGTCGTCATCTTTTTCTTATTCGCAAACATTGCTTCACTTCTCATAACCCTACATTGGTTGACAGGGTCAAAAGGATCAAATTTGATTTTGAAAAAAAAGTTGAAACTTCTAGACATCTACAACTTATAAACTCTGAGTAAAGTTTAGTCATTTGCGGTCAAAATAGCATAATGCTTTTCCAACGTCTTTATTTCTCTTATTCGAAAACTTCGTTTCACCTTTTTTAAAGCACTGAATTAAGACCACTTTGGTTAACAGGGTCAGGAAAGACCAAATTTGATTTTGAAGAAAAATTTGAAACTTCTAGACATCTATAACTTATGAATTCTGAATAAAGTCTAGGTATTTTCGGTCAGAATAGCATAATGCCATTCCAACGTCTTTATTTATCTTATTCGAAAACTTCACTTCACTTTTTTTAAAGCACTGAATTAAGTCCACTTTGGTTAACAGGGTCAGAAAAGATCAAATTTGATTTTGAAGAAAATGTTGAAACTTCTAGACATCTACAACTTATGAATTCTGACCAAAGGCTAGGCACTTTCGGACAGAACAGCATAATGCTTTTCCAGCGTCTTCATTTCTCTTATTCGGAAACTTCGCTTCACTTTTTTTAAAGCACTGAATTAAGCCCACTTTAGTTAACAGGGTCAGGAGAGACCAAATTTGATTTTGAAGAAAATGTTGAAATTTTCGACATCTAAAACTTCTGAATTCTGAGTAAAGTCTAGGCATTTTCGGTCAAAATAGCATAATGCTTTTTCCAACATTTTTATTTTGCTTATTCGAAAACTTCGCTTCACTTTTTTTAAAATCACTGAATTAAGCCCACTTTGGTTAACAGGGTCAGGAAATACCAAATATGATTTTGAAACTTCTAGACATCTACAACTTCTGAAGTAAAGTCTAGGCATTTTCGGTCAGAATAGCATAATGCTTTTCTATTTTTATACCCTACACTAAGAGTGAAAGGGTATATTCAGTTTGGTACGCCGTTTGTAACACCCAACTCCTAATTTAGATTACTTATATATCTACGCTGTCTGTCAGTGAAAATAGGCATGATCAGTCCATTATGACCTGTGAACCGACCACTTATGTTAAAATTTATCATATAAAACACATCTACTGGTGAATTTTACTGTATACGTGTTCAGGTAAACTTTTTTTGGTCAAATATATATTGACTTCATGCTCAAATACATGAAAATAATGTTCTGTCGCGAAACGACTTGTGGTTCCCAAAAAAAAAATCGAAATTCGGTGCACCTACCCATATGTAAATATGGGTATGAAATTAATGGAAATTCTTCAGGGATTGAAAGTTTGTAGTTATTTTCAGGATTCGTATACCCTGGTGACTTATATACCACTTTGAGTGGTAACCACTCATGTGTAGGGTATTTATAGTCGGCTTAGACCGACTATAATTTTGATAATCCTAACTATTATAATAACACGTACTATAAAATGTCCCTACTTTAAAATTTCCCATGTGATCTAACCTTCCCAACTGGTTCTTATTCGAAAACTTCGGTTCACTTTTTTTAAAGCATTGAAACCGCGTTTCGGTTTAACTTTGGTTAACAGGGTCAGGAAAGACCAAATATGATTTTGAAACTTCTAGACATCTGCAACTTCTGAATTCTGAGTAAAGTCTAGGCATTTTTGGTCAGAATAGCATAATGCTTTTCCTACGTTTTCATTTCTCTTATTCGAAAACTTCGCTTCACTTTTGTTAAAGCATTAAAACCTAAAAGAATAACATTTCGATTTATGTTTTATAACGATGCGGTTTCGGTATACCTGTTCCGAGTAACGATTTCGTATTAACCCTAGAATTGTAAAAAATTAAACTTCTTTACTTTTATTTTCTAGAAATAAATTCATTTTCAGGAATATTGGGAAAATTATCGTTCAATGATGAAACTGCTAAATTAACCTACAATGCCTGGCTCGAGCACAATGCAGTATGGTCTAGTCGATATTTGTGTGGTATCGACAGTCATAGTTTTTATATGGACCATTCATTTCAAACGATTTATTCATTCTTCGCACATTTGGACAGGGATTTTAAAATCGTATTTGGAGTTCCTGGACCGAATATAATAACGTGCGATATATTAAAAAGCGAATGAAACAATTCATCCTCTATTGACTTCAAAATTCTATTTGGAGTTCCGGGACCGAATACGTGCGATATATTTAAAAGGGTATGAATTCTATTGATTCTCTTAAGTACTTTTAAATGACTGCTAAATTAACCTGCATTGTCTGGCTGGACCACACACATGTTTAACTATCCGAATACTAAGTGAAAGCAAGGCGTCAGTCTACTATTCAGACCTATAATGGTTCTTACCCCTACGAAATGGCCATATACCGCCAATCCGCCCTACTTCAATTCTAAAGATGGGACAAGACGTCAGTCTACAACTCCTAGGAACCGGTCGTACTTTTCACCAACTAATATTTGAACTCAGTAGGGGATAGTCGATATTTGTGTGGCATCGAAGGGCATAGCTTTTGCATAGTGCATCCGCTCATTCATTTCATTCGATTCATTCATTCTTCGCACATTTGGGCAGGGGCTTCAAAATCCTGTGACTTCCTGTACCGAATACAACAACGTGCGTTATATTTAATAGGGGAGAAAGATATTTCATACTCTTCTTGAGAATCGAAGGACCGTCGTGTGTCTATGCATGTTTTATAGGTATTACAATGTTCGAAGGAAATACAGGGCCTGAGAGAATTTGTTTTTCGTTTGTGAAGTAATGCTCCTGCATCTGTTTTCCCGACATTTTTGATATTGGCAATTTCAAACAAACATTCACTTCTTCTATCTATCCTTCCTATATCTACCCTATAACCTATCAACATTTCATATTATCAACACTGTACATTGCCTAAATAGGTGGAATAACCTGACCGTTGGTTAGTTTGTAAAATCAAGGGACAAAGAGTTAAAAAGAAGAACTGTCCTTCTAAAAGAAAGACGAATGGTTACTGTAACTATGACTGACATATCTGAATAGCTTTTACTTTATAATAATATTGAAGGAAACCCACAAACATTTTAGGTGATTACAATGATTATCTAGTTCTTCTATATGTTTCATGTTTTCATGAATTAGATTTGTCTCACTATTTGTGCTATGCGAGAGAAATGAACCTTGACTCTTCCGAATTGTATGTTAACGCGTGTTTGTGTTTTTATCCTCCAACTTAACGTACTTTCGCTTGAGGGAGAAGTTTGCTGATTAGTCTCATATCTAATACCACAAATAGACTGCACAGAATAAATGTATTAATAAAATTGATAATAAGTTTGTGTGTAGCACTTTAATTTTATTTATATATTAGATTCGAAAGATATGACCATATTCAATGTTGGAATTCATACCAGAAGTACCGCCATTTGAAGTTATTGAATTATATAAATGTATTAAAAAAAGGTACGCACGCTTAGTTCTGCACTTAAAAAGAGAGTTTATTTGGTATTCAAATTGAGAGCCACAGAAAAAAAACTCAAGATAATTGAAAATGTTTCTCCTGTTCCTCATATGATTTGATATGGCACACAATTTTTCACTATGCTTATTTTTACGTACTCGTAGTCTCTTTTATTTATCAGAAAAAAAATAATGTTAGAGCTAAATTAAATGCGATATGGCACATGAAGGAAATTTAAAATTTATTTTAATCAACTCTATAGTGTATGTTTGTCTAGTGACTATGACTATCAGAAGATCGGTAATTCTGATTAATAATTTCAAACGAAAATTATTTTTGGGGCCTTATATACCTCAGATATTGTGGCAATCGAACAGTTCAAAACATACATTCGGAGGCAGCACTTATTCGTATATGTGCTCGAATTTGGATTTGACAAAATGATGAAAGGTGCCCATAACATATAATTGGATTCTTTATTACAAAATTTTGATTTATTTTGATTTCTCAACAGTTTCCGTTATATTATTATTGCTCGGCCTAAGCGCATACAGCAGCGCAAATGACATTTGCATTGGTCAACCAGATGGATCACGTTTAACTGACTCGCAGGACTGTGGTACATTCGTTGTTTGTGCAGACGAGAAGACGCAACGCTTTGGACTTTGCCCGGAAGGTTTGCATTTCAATTCTCAGCTAGGGGAATGTGATTTCAAGCACAGAGCCGGTTGCCAAAATGCAGCATTGTTCGCATCATGTGATTGCTCGGCTTGTTGTCCAGCGACACCTGGAACACCCGCAACTCCCGCAACACCCGTAACACCCGAAACACCCGGAACACCCGGAACACCCGCAACACCCGGAACACCCGCAACACCCGGAACACCCGGAACACCTGGAACACCCGGAACACCCGGAACACCCGGAACACCCGCAACACCCGGAACTCCCGCAACACCCGCAACACCAGACACTCCAGCGTCTCCATCACCTGGACTGCCCACACCAACTACGCCTACATCACAGTGCTCAAATGACTTAACTGTTTGCGTCAACAGTCCTGACAGTTCTAAACACCTCTATGACGGTGACTGCAACAAATACGTTGTTTGTGTTGCCGGCTGTGCATACGTTATGACTTGTCCCGATAATTTGTATTACAACATGGCGACCGATCAGTGTGATTATCCAGTAAACGTTGACTGTTCATGGGGAACTCCAGCTACACCCGGAACTCCAGCTACTCCCGGAACTCCTGCTACTCCCGGAACTCCAGCTACTCCTGGAACTCCAGCTACTCCTGGAACTCCAGCTACTCCCGGAACTCCAGCTACTCCAGAAACTCCAGCTACTCCCGGAACTCCAGCTACTCCCGGAACTCCAGCTACTCCAGGAACTCCAGCTACTCCAGGAACTCCAGCAACTCCCGTAACTCCAGCTACTCCCGGAACTCCAGCTACTCCCGGAACTCCAGCTACTCCCGGAACTCCAGTTACTCCCGGAACTCCTGCTACCCCCGGCACTCCAGCTACTCCCGGAACTCCGGCTACTCCCGGAACTCCAGCTACTCCCGGAACTCCAGTAACACCCACACCGGGATTACCAACACCTGATACACCCACATCACAATGTTCAAACGACTTGACCATTTGCGTTAACAGTCCTGACAGTTCTAAACACCTCTTTGAAGGTGACTGCAACAAATACGTTGTTTGTGTTGCCGGCTGTGCCTACGTTATGACTTGTCCCCAAAATTTGTATTACAACATGGCGACCGATCAGTGTGATTATCCCGTAAACGTTGACTGTTCATGGGGAACTCCCGCTACTCCAGCTACTCCCGGAACTCCAGCTACTCCCGGAACTCCAGCTACTCCCGGAACTCCAGCTACTCCCGGAACTCCAGCTACACCCGGAACTCCAGCTACTCCCGGAACTCCAGCTACTCCCGGAACTCCAGCTACTCCTGGAACTCCAGCTACTCCCGCAACTCCAGCTACTCCTGGAACTCCAGCTACTCCCGGAACTCCAGCTACTCCCGGAATTCCAGATACTCCCGGAACTCCAGCTACTCCCGGAACTCCAGCTACTCCCGGAACACCAGCTACTCCCGGAACTCCAGCAACGCCCACACCGGGATTACCAACACCTGATACACCCACATCACAATGTTCCAATGCATTGACAGTTTGCGATAACATCCCAGATAACACCACATTACGTTATGAGGGCAACTGCAACCAGTACGTTGTATGTGTTGGTGGCTGCGCCTTCGTTCTGAGCTGCCCCAATAATTTACAATACAACATTAAAACCGATCAGTGCGATTATCCACAAAACGTTGACTGTCCATGGGAATCGACGCCACCAAGTGGACCATCGGCTGGGCCTTCGGGTACCGCCTGTACACAACCGGGCAAGTGTGCCGGTCAACCTGACGGAGAAACATTTGGCGATGACAACTCTTCCAACGGTTACATCGTCTGTCAATGCGAATGTGAGGTCCAGATGAAATGTCCCGCCGGTTTGGTATTTAACGAGTTGTTAGGTGTCTGTGATTGGGCCAATGGTGGACAGGGCAGTAATGGTGCTGGCATGGTTGTCTGCGACAATAACAGTACCGTATGTAATAACCAAAATGATGGTACTCTATTCCCGGTGGAAGGTGTTTGCAACATGTTTTACAAATGCAATTACGGTTGTGCCGTCGCAATTCAATGTCCTAATAACTTGATATACAGCAGCGCCTCACAATATTGCGACTTTCCGCAAAATGTACAATGTCCATGGCCATTTACACCACCGTCGGGTCCATCGGCCGGTCCGTCTGGAATTGCCTGTGCCAGTGGTGGACGTTGTGCTAATGCAGCAGAGGGCAGTTTCTTTGCTTCGACCAACAGCTGTGGCAAGTATGTGATTTGCCAGTGTGGCTGCGAAGTGGAAATGGATTGTCCAGCTGGTCTTTATTTCGATGTGAGCATAAATGTGTGCAATTACCCACAGAATGTAACATGTTCCGTCTAAGAAATCAATTGTACTGCATTCAAATATAATAAAAAAAAAGAATAATTGAAATTACATAACAAATTCAATTTATTTAAATGGTATTTTCTATGCTTTGTTGTTTTAATTAAAAAGTGAAAAAAAGACGAAATTGATAACGTCGTTGATATCGAATTATTGATCTGAGGCGATTCTGTTGTCTGAGAACCCCAACTTCTTTTTTTGGGGAATATTTTAACTAAGGCGACTATGGGAGTTTTGTCAACTATGCAAAAATGTGTAATCAGTAGGGCTAATATTCGCAAAAAGCAGTATTCCGAACGGAATTTGGATACAAGAACAGCGATCCCGTATTACACTAAAACCGTTATCAAATCGAATGATCAATGCATTCGTTATCAAATCGAATACATGATAAGATAGCGATTTGAACTTCTCAATTACTTATTACTTACAGTGGCGGTTATGCCTATTTGTTTTATTTTTTTTGTTAAAAATAACTCTTAATTACAGTTACTAATTTAAACTCTTTCAATTAATTTATAGTATAGGAATAATATGGATCTACAAGTTGACCAGATAAGAACGTTGGGGAAGGAAATTTAAAAAAAAACAACCACGGTGCGATGTCAAATTTATTTTTGCTTTATTTTGAAGCTATATTCATGTTATTATGTATGGAATGACACATCATTTAAATGGACGCCTCGGCAGTGCTTCAAGCCATCGGTCCATTTTATGATGACTCGGTTCTTGAAATCACAGTTTGGATATATCAATGTTGTCGAGCTCTGAACACAAAAAGTCGGTTAACATCGCTCTATACTGATGTCCATTGACGGTAACGGTGTCTCCTTCCATATTTCAACAGAAATAAGTACCGATGATACCGCCGTACTATAAATCGCACCAAACGATGCATGATGAAATGACAAACCTTACTAAAAATTTTGACAACTGGATGTCATTGGTCACTTCGACAGCTGCTGAAAAATTATAATTGGTAAATCTATCATTGCAAGCTTTATATTGCAAGCTTTATATTTCGTCGTCCAAAATGTAGTAATGTTGTATATCCTTCAGAAATTTTGTGAATACACTAAAATATAATACCGGAGCGACGATTTGTTATAAATTATATTGATTATTCTAATATATTTTGTATTCGGCGTGGCTGCAGTAGTTTGATCATTGGAATGCAAAACGAAAGGTTCAAATATTGCCTGGAAACTAACAATGGACTAAACTAGAAAACTTTTTATTAAACATGGTATGCCTCTGTGGGGGGTTCAGAGTCGGTATTGAACTTTAGTTTCCACTAGTTCAGTACAAATGTTACATGCACCGTTCAAATGGCCTAGGTTCTTAAGTGTTATTGTGTCAAACTATTATTATTCTTATTATTTTCGCAATTTACAAAATGTTTATAGCAAATATACAACTCGTAGGGTACTTTTTATTGACTGTTTGCAAATTGCTATCGTAACAGAAGTGAACAAAAAAAAAAAAGTGTTTTTGTGTCCAAATTTTATATGATGATATCTCAACCAAAAAAACAGATGCTATCAATGCGTAACACAATTATCAAATTACTACTAATTAGATTCTATTAAATTAAATATAAAAGCTGAGCAGCAACAGTACAGAAATTTAGTACTATATGTCTGTTAATTGTGAAATAAGAGCTGCGTCGTCATCTTAAAAGTATTCTAAAGGACAATCAATGTTCAAGTGTATGTAGTATGTTATTTTTAAAGTGCTATTGAATAGAGTGAAGAGGGAAACAATAAAATAAATCAAGATATAATCGATTTTGAAATATGTTATGCAAGAGCAAATATCGACCTTCTGAAATTATAATGTCGTATATGGTTAAGGAATCTTATGAATATACAACATTTTAATGCCGAGACGATGATATATCTAGCACCACGTAATTTAAAGAAGGTTTATCTTTGAGAACAACATTAATTGAGTCATTTTGGTGCAATATTTGTTTAAACGATACTGTTGGAAAGGTTTAGATTGTTACATGTTCAAATTTTTAACACGACTAGATGGCGTAATTTTGGTAATTTCATTATTCCCAGTATACTATTCGTTTCGACATCAATTGAAGTAGATGGAAACATCACACGATATAGGATACATTATCGAACGTCAAATTCGAGGATAGGTATCGATGGTAGATATCAATGTCGATATCGATCAAGGGTGATATCGATGTGTACTGTCGGAGTTGTCCCGATACGAGAAAATGTTCAAAATCGAAACGATATCGATGAAAGAACTAATTAAAGTTAAACGAGATTTATCGAAGTTATTCGAGAAAGCTCCGAGGCGTCGAAGGTCTCCGAGATATTGCAAACTGGGCTGATGTAAAAAAAGCCTATCTAAAATGACGATATGACGATATTGTCCATTACATAGAGTATACGTAGAGGTCAATTCTAGAATGAAATGTTTTCTAATTAATGCAGTCTGATTCTCCAATTGAAGAACAGTTCAGTGATAGAGCTAAAGGTCTGTAGGTGGTCTTAATTCTCCCATCTTTAGAACAACGCCGTGTTAATTTCCGGTTGATTTAAGGAAATTTTGAACAGGTTTTTCATAATTAACCGGTGAAGTCGAAATATTTCGCGACATCGAAGGTCTCCGAGATATTGCTCTCTGGGTTGATATAAAAAAAGCATAACTAAAATGACGATAAAGTCCATTACATCGAGTATAGCTAGCGGCCAATTTTATACTGTACTGTTTCCCAATTTTCGCAGTCTGATTCTCCAATTGAATAGATAGAGCTAAAGGTCTGTATGTGGTCTTAATTCTCCCATCCTTAGAACAACGCCGTGTTAATTTCCGGTTGATTTAAGGAAATTTTGAACAGGTTTTTCATAATTAACCGGTGGAGTCGAAATATTTTTGGAATAATCATAAGATCAACGAGATTTATCGATGTTATTAGAGAAAGATTCGCGACATAAAAGGTCTCCGAGACATAGCATACTGTTTTGATGTAAAAAAAAGCCTAACTAAAATGACAATAATGTCCATTACATCGAGCATAGGTAGCGGCCTATTTTAGACAGAACTGTTTTCCAATTTGCGCAGTCTGATTCTCCAATTGAAGAACAGTTTATTGATAGAGCTAAAGGTCTGTATGTGGTCTTAATTCTCCCACCCTGAGAACAACGCCGTGATAAAATTTATCGATTTATCGAAATTATTCGAGAAAGCTCCGAGGGATCGAAGGTCTACGAGTCAAAATATTTTAATGTATGAGAATTTGTTATAATTAAAATCGATAAACCAACTAGATCATGAGATTTATCGAAGTTATTCGTGAAATCTCTGACGAATCGAAGGTCTTCGAGATATAGCAGACGGGGCTGATGTAAGAAAAGCCTAACTTAAATGACGATAAAGTCCATTATATCGAGTATTGGAAGCGGCCAATTTTAGACGAGAAAGCTCTTAGGTAACGAATGTCTCCAAGACTTGGAAGACTGTGTTGATGTAAAAAAAGCCTAACTCAAATGACGGCAAAGTCCATTACATGGAGTATACTTAGAGGACAGTTCTAGAATGAAATATTTTCCAATTTGCGCAGTCTGATTCACCAATTGAAGAACATTTCAATGATAGAGTTAAAAGTCTATATGAAGTCATAGCTCTCACATCCGTAGAACAACGCCGTGTTAAAATTGCCGGTTGATTTCAGGAAATTTTAACCGGTTTTTCATAATTAACCGGTAGAGTAGAAATAGTTTGGGAATAATAACAAAAAGCTTTTTTTTTGGGTCGAACCGCGAACAAGTTTTTTTTTCTATGGAGCATGAGACAGTTTAATATCTACATGTCCCGATAAATATAAGTTTGAATATATCGTCTTTGTTGAACTAAAAGTCACCAACTATATTTTTGAAATGCCAATTATTCATTTATAAAAATATTTATATATCTGTCAATTTCTGAACTATGAGCTCAATATTTTTATCAAATAATACGAAAATGTGATTCTATCAATTGGTGTTTAAATTTTAAAAAAATATTAATTACTTTTTATGATAAAAATCAACAAACTTGAAATTTAAGATTTTCATAAAAACTTTTACCTCTAATACGACGTTATATATTTATTATAGTCCATATTATTTATAATAATTTTTTTCCTTTTTTATTATACAGTAAACCCACTTATTTTAGTGGTGTTGTTGGCCACACTAGCGACCGCCTCTAAAATATGTCGCGATCATGAGATCGGCTCAAGAATCGCCTATCCAAATAGTTGCAGCAAGTACATCAATTGTCGTTCCAGAAATATGCCCGTTCTGCAGGAATGCCCAAGTGGTCTGCATTTTAATGAAGAACTAGAGATGTGCGATTTTCCCTCCCGTGTGGGATGTAGTCGAGAAAACGGTACAGTGAAAATGTTGCAGAACACATGTGATGCATGTGATTGTACGGTATGTTGCGGTACTGGTATTTTGACAACAACAACTCCATTAACAACAACAACAACTCCATCAACAATAATGCCCATGACAACAACTAGTACAATGACAACAACGACGACAACGGCAAGTCCAATGACAACAAAAAATCCCCATACAACAACATCGGACTCAATAACCCAAACTCCAATGACAACCACAAACCCCCACACAACAACATCGAACTCAATAACCCCAACTCCAATGACAACCACAAATCCCCACACAACAACATCGGACTCAATAACCCAAACTCCAATGACAACCACAAATCCCCATACAACAACACCGGACTCAATAACCCCAACTCCAATGACAACCACAAATCCCCATACAACAACACCGGACTCAATAACCCCAAAACCAATGACCACAACAAATCCCCATACAACAACACCGGACTCTATAACCCCAACACCAATGACAACCACAAATCCCCATACAACAACCCCAGAATCAATGAACTCAACTCCAATGACAACAACATTATCATCAACGACAACGGACTCGATGATTATAACTCCAATGATAACTTCAACCGAAACAATGGGTTCAACAACGACAACTCCTTCGCCGACAACTTTAGCAGTTCCGGAAAACACATCTATAGCAGTACCAGAAACGCCAGTAACTCCGGAAATTCGCTCACCTGGTACGAAAAATGAAACAACAATAGTAACTGAATTAGTCACGGTACCAACACCCGCTAGTACTTCAATGACAGATAATGATTTAATTACTGTACCATCACCCGATACCACTCCAGTCACAGATAGCCCAATAGATTGCGATCCAGCATGTTGTGGCAAATCGAATGGTGCCCAATTTGCCATGTTGGGTGTCTGTCAAAAGTTTGTCGTCTGTCAAAATCAACGAGCCACCATTTTTGAATGTCCCAATAATTTACATTATAATGCCGCAAACGGTCAATGTGATTTCCCCGAGAATGCTAAATGTCCGTGGAAGTATGTGGCGCCAAGTGGTCCGGCGGCCGGTCCCTCTGGAACACACTGCGATTATAATGGACGTTGTTTTGGTTCACCCGATGGTGTTGCATTTGCGAGAGAGTCAAATGCCTGCAGTGCCGATTATAGTGTCTGCCAGTGTGAATGCGAAGTTCATCGTAGTTGCAGTGCACCGCTGATGTTCAATCCGAATTTGGGTGTCTGCGATTGGCCCAGCAGTTTTGGTTGTTAATGCTATTGAAAGAAGAGATATAACGGTTTAATTCATTTAAAACAGGCAATGAATAACAGCAGTTTAATTAATTAAATAATATATAATATAAAAAAAAAACTTCAATATTGTTTTGTTATTCTTTATTTTAAGCAGTGTCTAATTCGGGAAATCTAAAGAAGTAATCGTTGGTAATTTAAATATCAGAGCATTGCCAAATTATCATACTTAGGATATAAATCGATTCATATATTAAATTAATAATAATAATAATAGTTGGCGCTACAGTCCTGTATAGAACTTCGGCCGAGCTCTCTCACCATTTTGAGCTGTGCGTGTTATATTTGTACTCAAAGTGGTGGGACCTACATTTTATTGCCGAATCCGAACGGCGGGTGAGAGCTTTTCATAGGCAATGGTTTTACTCTCGTAGGTTTGCCATTTACTGCCGAGAGGTAGCGCGGTATAGAAAAATGTTTCTATGAAAAGATGTTGTTAGCCCCAGTCCAGGCTTAAACCGGGGACCTTTCGGCTCGCAGTCCAACTCACTAACCACTGAGCTACCGCGGCTACAGGTCTGATATAATTCTTCTCTTAGAAAATGCTTCACTAATTCAACTCTTTCCAATACAATTTTCCCTGAGAAATTTTTTCCGAGGCAATTCTTCCCCGAAAAAATCATTTTCGGACATTTCATCTCGAGAAAGTTTTGGTAATCATCGGTATTTCAAATATCAGACCATTTGTAAATTATCATATTTAGGATATAAATCGATTCAGACAGTAAATTGGGTGTCATATAACGCTTCTCTGAGAAAATTCTTCACTAATTCGATACAATTGTCCATGACACAATTTTTTCCGAGGAAATTCACTCCCGAACCAATTAATTCTTGGACATTTAGTTGCCGTATAATTTCCATTCCTTTCTCGTGAGGAAATCGCTTTGGTAATTGTCGGTTATTCAAATATTCTCGGACATTTCATTGCCATGCAATTTTCATTCCTTTCTCGAGAGGAGATGAATGATCGCTTTGGTAATCGTCAGTAATTCAAATAAATATTAATCAATTCATATAGTAAATTGGGTTATATAACTCCTCTAAGAAACAATTCTTCACTAATTCGATACAATTCTCCCTGGGACAAACTTTCCCGATGCAATACTTCCCCGAAAAAATTCATTCTAGGACATTTCTTTGCCATACAATTTTCATTCCTTTCTCGAGAGGAGATGAATGATCGCTTGGTAATTGTCGGTAATTCAAATATCAGAGCATTTAGGATATAAATACTTAAGATTACAACCAGAAGAAAAAATTACTTCAAATATAGAGTTTAAAAAAACCCAATTTGGTATCCTGTTGACATAAATGAAACAAGTTTTACACATTTGCATTTTTTTCATAGTATATTCTAGTGTGCTTTTCAGTTACACACTAATTTTTACATTTCTGAAGCATTTCTATTTATAACAACACTATCATAGAATGCATTAACTAATGGATTCATATCAATGTTTAAAAGCCCGCAATTACCTAATGATATCAAAAAACGAAACAACGTAATTGTATGTTTGAATACCAGACATAATAGGTTGTGTTGAACATATTGTTTACAATATGATTAAATGCCAATGTAACTATCTTAAGGGATTCTAGGCACCTAGTCATTACAGAGATACCTTTAGAGAATCGTACAAGAACAAGTGATAACACTGAAAGCAATTTGTTTTAATTGAAGTTTATTTGCAATATTTTGGTTTGTTTTTGGCAGTTGGTAACACTGTTAGTGAGTGACACATTCAACAGTGAGAAGTCATCTGCATTACACAGAAGTCTTAATTAATTTTATTGTTTAATGTAATATGATTTATTATATCGTCAATATCATGCCAAAGGGGCGAATGTGTAATTTTTGATATTTGCGTTTTTTTTACATCTTTGAATGTAGTTTTTCCTCTTATTTGATATTTCTAGCCACAAAAGACAAAATCTAAAAAGGCGAATTCGAAAAATTTAAAATCTTTTCATGTCAAAAGTGCGAATCTTTTCTTTTTTTCGCAATAACTTTTTATTGGTATACGATAAAATAGTGGTGTAAATGCATTTATTGTTTGTTTTCAAAGAACCTGTCGATCTGCGTCATTAATTAATAATATTTTGCCAAACATTTTTCATGCAAATAACAAATGGCAAATTAATGTTTGGCAAAATATTTTTAATTAATGATGTGATCGATAGGTGCTTTGAAAACAAACAATAATTGCCTTTACACCACTATTTTATCTTTTACTATTAAAGAGTTATAGCAAAAAAATGAAAAGATTCGCCCTTTTGGCATGACAAGATTTTAAATTTTTTCAATTTCTTCGTTGTTTGCTATAATTTTTTATTGGTGCAAGATAAAATAGTGGTGTAAAAGTATTAATTGTTTGTTTTTAAAGCACCTATCGATTGGGATCATTATTTAAAAATATTTTGCCAAACATTTTTTCCTGTAAATAACAAATGTGTGACAAAATATTTTTAGTTAATGATGCTAATAGATAGGTGCTTTAAAAGCAAACAATTAATGACTTTACATTACTATTTTATCTTGCGCTAATAAAAAGTTATAGCAAAAAACGAAGAAATTGAAAAAATTTAAAATCTTGTCATGCCAAAAATTACAGAAAAAATTGAAAAAAATATATAAATTTTGCTAATTTTTAAAGCACTTCAAACTTTAAAATTTGATTTCTTAACATATTTGAAAATGCACATTCGCCCTTTTGGCATGACAGTGACGATATGTACAAATTATATTTGAAACCCACTCCAATACATTCATTTTAATTAAAAACATTTACTGTTGCAGAGGCTATGCTTGAAAATCAAATGCATGTGTTACTCACAACAACAAAGCACACATAGTGTCAAAACAAAATACTAGCAAAACGTAGTTGTAGTGAAGAGGTATATAATGATGTGTAATAAAAGTACTGAAATGAATACTGAGTATTCAGCGCATTTTACAGTGTTTTTTTTTATCATTCTTACTCTATGGAATTTTCATTAATATTTAAATATAGAAAAAATTCAAAAGGTATAAGAAAATCATATAATATTTTATATTAAGTTTTTTAATTATCCAATAATATTTTTTTCATTATATAATTTTTCCAAAAAAAAATCATTTTTTATATATTGCTTTTACTTTATATATATTGCTTTTCGACGAATCAGTTGTATTTATCGCACTTTTTTCGACTTTGTTCGTCTTCTGAAAGTATTGCTGTAAGTTATTCGTTGCGCTCACTCACTGTACTTGTTACATTTTCAGCGACAGTAGTGTCATTTGATTTTTATTTACAAAACATTGAATGTTTTGAAAATGAGTCTTGACATTACTTGATACCAATGAAACAAAAACTACAGTGAAGTCGCTGGAGAAACTTCACTGTAATACTGTACAACACGAAGTACGTGGTGTCAACAAACAAAGATTCTCCTTGTCTTGGGCGGTACATCACTATTGACACCCCGAACTTAAAAGTCATGAAGGACTTTGTCTACTTAGGTACCAGCATCACCAAAGAAATCAAAGTCATTCTTAATACGAATATCGAAGACTATCTATTGCCAATAGCTGCTACTTTGCACTCAGTAGGCAATTGAGAAGTAGAGCCGTCTCTAGAAGGACAATCTTACCGAAGTTAAAGATTTATTTTCGGTAGCCAACAATCTTCTTCAATGCAAGTAATACTTTTTTCTGAGAGGCTATACGATTTTTGGGGCAAACTAATTAAATAAAGTTTTTTTCTGAAAAATAATTAGTGTTTTTGTCAATTCTTTATTTAAATACAAAATGCATTAATTTATTTTTTAAGCTGACACTTGGCAGCCCACGGCCAATCGCAGCGGTTATGTGCAACACTGAAGTGCAACCCAGCGGGACAACGCATCGTCACCGCTCTCGCATTGCTGCAACTGAAAAATCGACCGCAATCGCTGGAATGCGGCAACAATGTGTCATTGGCGACGCCCTCACAAATGCCTGACTTTGGTTTGATCGCCTGAACTGGCTTCTGCTGCTTGCCGCACTTTACATTATCGGGATGATCACAGAAGCTGCTGTGCGCATTGAACTTCAAGTAATTACCACAAGATTGCTCGATGGCCATGTCATTGTAACAGATGTAGAAACCGGAACAGGAACCGGCCATTGGCAATAGGCGGCCATGTTGGTTTTTGCAATTGGGCGCCATTGCAGCACGGTTTCCACGGAACGCATGCGTCATGGTGGAAACAAGAAGTAGCAACAGCGGTAATAACAAAAAACCGCGCATTTTTAAAATTTTTATTCTTTGAATTTTTACAAACAAACCTTACAAAACCAGTAGAAAAACTTGAATACTACTTTTCATACAATTTCTCACAATTTTATAGATATTTCACCTATTTTTTATCAGATTTAGTTTGCTGCACAAACAATATGACGCTTATCATGGCGGGTAATAATCACAATATCTGATGTGAATCGAGACGAACACTTTTTAATTTGTCAGATATCGAGAACTACATCTTTTAAATTATTTGCATTATGTATAGACAATTCTTTTGTCTTCAAGATCACAAGAAATAGAAATCTTTTTTAAAAATATCGAAACGATTGCATGTATAGGATAAAACTATCATTTTTAATACTATATAATGATACGTAGCGTCGGTAGCTCAAGGTTAGTGCATTGGACTGAGAGCCGAAGGTCCTAGGTTCAAGCCTGGATAGGAGCTAACAACATCTATTCATAAAAAACATTTTTCTATACCGCGCTACCTCTCGGCAGTAAATGACAGACCTATGAGAGTAATTATTTGCTATGAAAAGCTCCTACCCGCCGTTCGGATTCGGCTTTAAACTGTAGGTCCCACTACTTTGAGTACCAATATAACACGCACAACTCAAAGTGGTGCGAGAGCTCGGCCTAAGTTCGTATAGGACTGTAGCACAAAAATAAAAAAAATGATACGAAATATGATACAAAATATAAAATAAATAACATTTTAAAATGTCTGCCAAATGGTTTGTTCAGCTTCATTAATTTCTAACAATACTATTTATGCTTATGCCTAAAAGTATATTATGCATACATTTCATTGAATATAAAATATATTTTGTAAATTACAACTACACTTTTCTAAAATTTATTAAGTACTCGAAAATCTTTGGAACCAAACTTACTTTTAGGCATATATGTAATTAAAATTGAATATCTTTTACTTCAAATGGATCAGATTTTTTTAATTTTTTGAGGTATCTTTTTAAGTGCTTTTTTTTCGAAATGTTTCGAAGCAAAAGTATATGATGTGATACCAATATAGAAAGGTATGATATTCAGCTTTCAAACAGTGTTTTTCAAATTGTTTTCATATGTTCATGTGCACTGTTAAAACTTGAAGAGTAGGTACATATTTTAATATCTAAAACTTATTGTTTGGTTTAAGTTTTAACTATCGCGCTGTTTCTTGTCGAAAGAAATTTTAATGAATGTATATGAACAATTAAATAGTTATTCATTAAAACTGATGCTGAAAGTTCGCATATTTGAACAAAATATGTCATAGTCCAAAATATAACACAGGTCAAAAAACAAATATTTGATTTTTGGCAAAAAAAAAAATATTTCCAACGCAAAAGGATACTACTGTGATACTACTTACGTCCTGACAAACATTCGATGCATATTTAATAAACTTTGGTAGATCCGTTCAGAATTTATAGCAATTTCATTAAAAAAAATTTAACCTCGAAATTATGCGATTAATATCCTTCATTATAATATTTATATTATATAAATATACGAAATATTACAGCTATACAAATAATTTGATAACAAAATTATCAAAGTCGGTTAATCCATTCATGTTTTATTACGTTTTTCTCCATGGATGCAATACAAGAAATTGCGATTGCCAATTGTTCAAGGACTGCTACTAATGAAGATGTTTTTATTCACTTTTATATACATCATTATATATATATATTTTTCTAGTAAAAAATCACAATAAAAAAAAATCAGTACTGGAACTTTAAAAAGAGGTTTTAGAACATCTAGAAGAATAGGCAACATAATCTACTAAATATGTTTGATGCTGCGATATATAAATTGAATTTTAATATATATAATGTGCCACTCCCTGAATTCCAATTCAGTTCATTTTTGGTGTAGTGGAGTCCATAAATTTAATCCAAAATTTCATCCGTTTATCTCTTAAATGAAAAAAAGTTACAGATAAATATGTGTTAAAAATATCTTTTTCAATTTTCATATACGAAAAGTGTCACACCTCTTTTTCATATTTTCCTCATTTTTCGCAGAAAGATATGTAAAAGTAATAACTATATTAATCCAAAATTTCATTTATTTATCTCCGTTAACAATGACTGGGTAATACATCATATAATGTACCATTATAAGTTCAAAGATTTATACATTTATATCTTAAACTACAAAAGATATGGGCTTATAAGTGCGAACATTATTCATTCATTCATGTCACGCCCTTTTCCGATTTCACCTATTTTTTTTACTCTCGCAAGATATAGACATAGAGTAAATAATTCCAGAGTTTTATAATTTATCTTTTAAAATACATAAGTTACAGGCATATATCATATCATTGATATTTCATAATCCACACACAGAAAGATACATCTATCAGCTAACTGTATCAAAAATGTTGTCCATTTATCTCTTGTACAACAAAAGTTACAGATTTATGAGACGCAAAAGAGCCTTCTGACCCACTGTGCGACGTAGATGGGTCAAACTTTACACTTTTTATTCCAACTTCAAATGGCTGTAGAATCTAAACGGAGCGTCGTAGAAGGGTCAAACTTTGTTCTTTTTATGCACAAATGTGCGTAGGTCTGAGTTGTTTTTATGAATATAGTAAATCTCATTTAAAAAAATCAATATTTTGAGGGGTGTGCACTAGACTGACAATGGAAAATCATGATGATGACTTACCCACTTTTTTAGTTTAACGCGTTTGAGAGACATAATTTCAATACAATTTTGAAATTGTCAATTTAGGTACGAAAACGCCTACTTTGAGGTTCCGGCGGGTCCATTTCCCTTATTCGGATTTCGCGCATTGATTTTCTCATTTAATAGAGCATTTCTAGGGGGTGACTTCAACATCAAACTCGATGTTTTTTTTTTCATACAAAGTCTTTGTCAGTCTAGTGTGCACATATAGTAAAATTTTGTGATTATGAAATTTGCTGCAAATATCATATATTCAGTAAAAATATGTTCATAATAGAAAGGTTAACAAAAATAATTTCTTAAATTTAATTTAATTTTGTTAGATTATACACACAAAAAAAAATGTCACCAACAAACAGTATTCATCATATTAATGATTTCATTCATTGAACTAAAATCGTATTTTTCAGTATTTTTAATTTTTAAGATTTTTTATAACATCAAATTTCAAACAAAAATGTGTCTCCATTTAAACATTTACGTATTTATAATTTTTATAAGATTTATGATATTTAAATTAATATAGTTTGATGAATAAATTCATCAATTTGTTGTTATCTTGTTCATTAATATGATGAAATGGAGTCTACGAATAATTAGCAATTAAATATTATAAATCTTATAAGAATTATAAATACGTAAATGTGTAAATGGAGACAAACTTTTGTTTGAAATTTGATGGTGAAAAAATAGTTAAAATGAAAAACACTGAAAAAATACGATTTTAATTCAATGAATGCATTCATCAATATGATGAATCCTGGTTGTTGGTGAAATTTTTTGAGTGTGTAGGGTACTTAAGATTCAACAACAAATCATTTATATCAGTTTGATGTGTCCATAATTTAAAATTTTAATTAATTTGTATTAATGGGTTCTCATTAATGTTGGAATAAAGAGCGGGGAATATACGTAAGCGGGGAGGTATTTAACCGGTGTTCACAGTTCATAAAATTTGTGAAATATTTTTTTAGATTTATGAATCATGGTTTATTATCTTATCTTATTAGTATAATTAATTAATATTTCGCTTATTTCCGGTAATTTAATTAATTCGAGACTGGTTAACTACACAACAGCCATTCTGCGCAGCATTCAAGATTATTTTGTATGACTCTCTGATTCCGAAGATATGGTTTTAAAATGTTTCTTTGGATAGGTTTAAAAGATATCGGCCAATAACTTCTGAATCGAGTTTCCATAAAGGTGATCACATATATTTCTAAATATCTCTAAATAATTCATATAATCAAGTGTTATATCAAATAAAAGGTAATTTCAATAAACATTTCTCACAACATACAAATAAATACCTTAAAAAACATTTGATTAATGATTATCAGAGGTTGCTTTAATATGGATTTATATATTCAATATTTAAATACATATTATAAGAATTTTTAGGTTAATCCAAATATTTGACTTAATCCATATAAATCTATATTTTTGATAAAAACGGGCTCAAATGTCTCAATTTCAACAAATTTGCACTATAATTTTGACATTTTCAAACATATTTGGAGTGCAATCGATAATATCAAATGATTTTACTGCAGAAAACTATATCTGGATATCACTACAGGAGACAATAGATTGTGTTTTGTAGCAAATTAGGTTGGGTGTAAAATAAAATCAATATCTGTTTGAAAACGTTTATTCTCATCATTAAGGGTTTTTCAATAACAGCGCTACAAAAGTTTTTTTCAAGGGTTTTTCAACAGGGACTTTTTGTAGTAGAGCGACAGGGACAGCAAACGACGCCATATTTCTTGTCGCTCATTTGACATTTCTCTTCAGTTTGCCATTTCATGATGGAAAGATATACGAATTCGAATTTCGGTAGTAAATTTTAATAATTTCGACTCGTTGTTGGCTCGTATATCTTTCCATCATGAAATGGCAAGCCTTACTGAAGAGAAATGTCAAAAGAGCGGCAAGAAATATGGCGTCGTTTGCTGTCCCTGTCGCTCTACTTTTGTAGCGTCCCTGTTGAAAAAAACTTTTGTAGCGCTCTTATTGAAAAACCCTTTACAACAGAGTTTTGAAGGATTAATAGCGATCATTTGTTTTTGGTAACTAACTTAAACACAAAATTGTTCAGAATTAAACATTTGTCGACATACGGAAAATATGAATCAATGAACTCCATCATGAATAATTTTTCCACTTGTTGTTCAACCTTAGAAAAAAAATGTTTTTTGAAAAATAATTTTATTGCATTACAATTTTATTCCTTTTTCAAGGGAAACATTTCATGAAAGAGCTGAATAATTAAAATAAAATTAATTTTATATTCATATTTTGAGTTTTTGAACCATATTTAAAGTTTTTTTGATCCATATTTTAAATTTGTTGATTCATATATATCAAGTTTTTTAGTACATAATCCATACATATTTTCCTTGTTTTTCGTTCATATAATTGTTAGATCTGATGATTATTAATATTGTCAGATATAAAATTAATTTTAGCAAAAAATCGTATTGCAAATTTTCATACAGAACGTCCCGAATTATTCTGTGATTTATTACGAAATAACTATAAACTTTAGAAACAAAGTGTATATTAACAAAATTAAAATCAATTGTCTCAGCTTTGTTCTGAGATAATTCAAAAAAAAAAAAAAAATACGCCAAAAATCAAAAAAATAATTATTACGCAAAATTCGATGAGTTTTTGTAATTTTCATATGAACCTCGACATTTACTACCGTACTTTCGGAACGACAACTCTTTCATTTATATCTTATAATCTACTGTTCCTATTTATATACTATAATAATAATAGTTTAAAAATAATAAAATTTAATTTGTTAAGTTAAAAGTTTTCTTAAATTAAGGAAATTTTGCTAATTTTACACATAACATATATAATAAAAATAAATGTTTTACGTATTTTAAAATAGCTGAAATTTGACTACACCATTTACAAATGTAATTCAGAAAAGATAAATTGAAATTCAGAAATTCCATTTGAAATTCAAAAGACATCAATTGAAATTCAGAAATTTTCAATTAAATTTCAATTGGAAATTTTCTGAATTTCAAATTGAAATTTCTCAATTTCAAATGGAAAGTTCTGAATTTCAAATGGAAAATTTTCTGAATTTCAAATGGAAAATTTTCTGAATTTAAAATGGAAATTTCTGAATTACAAATGCAATTTCTGAATTTCAATAGATGTCTTTTGAATTTCAAATGAAATTTCTGAATTTCAATTGATGTCTTTTGAATTTCAAATGAAATTTCTGTATTTCAATTGATGTCTTTTGAATTTCAAATGAAATTTCTGAATTTCAATCGATGTCTTTTGAATTTTAAATGGAATTTCTGAATTTCAGTTGATGTCTTTTGAATTTCAAATGGAAATTTCTGAATTTCAAATGGAATTTCTGAATTTAAATTGATGTCTTTTGAATTTCAAATGGAATTTCTGAATTTCAATTGATGTCTTTTATGAATTTCAAATGAAATTTCTGAATTTCAATTGATGTCTTTTGAATTTCAAATGAAATTTCTGAATTTAAATTGATGTCTTTTGAATTTTAAATGGAAATTTCTGAATTTCAAATAGAATTTCTGAATTTCAATTGATGTCTTTTGAATTTAAAATGGAATTTCTGAATTTCAATTGATGTCTTTTTGAATTTCAAATGAAGTTTCTGAATTTCAATTGATGTCTTTTGAATTTTAAATGGAATTTCTGAATTTCAATAGATGTCTTTTGAATTTCAAATGGAATTTCTGAATTTCAATTGATATCTTTTGAATTTCAAATGAAATTTATGAATTTTAAATGGAATTTCTGAATTTCAATTGATGTCTTTTGAAATTCAAATGGAATTTCTGAATTTCAATTGATGTCTTTTGAATTTTAAATGGAATTTCTAAACTTCAATTGATGTCTTTTGAATTTCAATTGATCTTATCTGAATTACATTTGGAAATGGTGTAGTTGTTATTTCAAGTTAATTTTTCTTAGGGTCGTTTTCACTATATCAAGTTCACTATATCAATTCCATGGGTAACTCTTAGTTATAATGGCAGTTAGTGCTTAACCGAAGATGTTGAATACGGCCTTTAATAATAGGAAATGGTTTTCAAAGTTAGAATTATTATTTTAAATTAGAGTTCTCAAACGAACTTAAGTTTTTCATAAAAAATTGCTTAATATTAATAAAAATAATTTACCTACAGTTAAAATCTAATAAAAAAAATTCCAACATTAAGCAGATTTAAATAAAAAAAAATCGCTCAATCATAAATTATATGCAAATATTTGTAACAGTCATAAAATGTTTCTATTAATTACCAATAGGTTGACAATTTTTTCGTGACACTTGTCGTTGATTGATGATTAGTGTTGACATTAGCCAAAACATGCGCTTTGGCTTTTGCATGACTCAATTCAAAGTTGCCGCCAAATTAATTACTGCAATAAATTATAAATACTTACCACATAAAGTCGTTTTTAAGTGACGGTCCAAAGGTTTTGTTTTTGGATAAAACATTTTTAATATTGTATAGTCATGTATTTCAATAAAAATTTCAGATTTACACTCCATTTGGTGTACAAGTTTCATATCTTGTGTCAAGAAATCCCCCTACCACATATTGTTCACTGAAATGGCTGCTGTAATGAAGTAAAATAACCAGATGTTGTTTACCAAAAAAACAATATAAATAGCTGACATTATTTAAACTTAAGTAAGTAAACATTTCGCAGAACTTATCTATGATTTCTAATAACTTTCAATATGTACGCAAACAAAATAAAAACAAAAAATAAAAAAAAATCACCCACATAAAATTAATGTTGTGAGTGACAATCTATAGTTATTGATACATAGTAACTATGCCAAAAAATTTGTTATAATATGTTATCAGTTGACCAATGAAAAATTTCGTAAACTAGTTATCACCTTAAATTGTAACCTTATCTATGAATTTGATTTCGGGTTTCTCTACAGTAGTTAAAAATAATTATAGATATAAAAAAATGAAAATAAAATAAAATGCAAAAATATTTGTTTTTGTTTTAATTCATTAAAAAAATAAGCTCGTTATTTACAAAAAAAAAAAAGCTGATAAAATTAGGCAATATTTTAATCAAATTTTACTTTGGTTCCTCATTATTTTTGCCAAATTGGTTTAGTTATCAAGTAGCACGCATACGAAAAACACCAATAAACGAAAAAGTTTTTAAGTAAAAATATTTTGTAACTGGACATTTAGCTGCCATGAAAGGTGATTATGCTGCAGAATATAGGTTAACGTGATTGAAACACTTTCGAACTCCTGTTCGTAATACCCATATTAAATTTTAAAAATTGTGCAGTTTTATTTATAAAGTTTTAAAGTGTTTTATTAATAAGAAATAAATATGAACTTAAAAAAAGTGGAGGTAATCGAAAATTTGTGCTGTATTACATTCCGCCAAAATGTCACATTTTTTTCATTAGTTTCCAACATTTTTTTTATTACACCAACAGTTAAATATGTGTTCAAAACAATTCAAAGATATTATGACATACAAAGATATTATGACATATTAAAAAATGTATGAATATTAAAATATAAAAAAACACACAATTTACAAAGTGTCGGAAATTAGGTGCTGGACACTTTACATTGTTCGTAATTCCGTTAAAGGTAGTACATTTATTACAACAGTTTATACATATTTTTGTATTATATGAACGGTATTAATTCAAAAACATTTTGACCTATTTCTCACATACTAATTATCGCATACTAATTATCACATACTATATCACATGATATAAAATAGACATCTGCACAAATGTATTTAAAATTACCTTCGCAAAATATTCACTACTGAATTCTATGGTATTATTGCTTCACTGCATTCTATGTCTTGCAAAACAAAAGTAAATGACACTACAGTCGCTGAAAATGTACAGTGAGTGCAGTCAGTGAGCGCAACGAGTAACATACAACAATACTTTACTTGTGAGAAGTCGAACATTGAAAACATCAAGAAATCTGCCGTTCGACGTCAGCAGTGATTCCAATTAGAGGGGAATTCCCCGATTGGCGGGTATGCTGGTTTCTGGTTCAAGGATAAATTTTACATAATTTAAGACGTATTTAACATGCTATTAATGAAAAATATTGTATCAAAAATAATTTTTATCTGCACAAATTGCCCATTTTCAGTACTAAATTATATCAAGTTTAATATGACTAATTTGTTTAATATGATCCATTTTTTAATTCAGTTTAAACTAGATGTAATTTCGTCTGTAGTTAACATTTGACAAATATTTAAAATTTCATATTAACTGAGTACTAAGAAATTTGGACATTTTGATTTGGAACTAAAGACTTTTAAAGTATGTACAAATTTAAACTAATTTTAAACTGGCTTTGAAAAACTATAGCTTAATTAAAATATAGCACCACTTGCTAATGACAAATAATTTTTCTCAATTTATGTCTGATAAATGTCAGTCAAAAATTAGAGAAAAAAATAAGAAATTAAAAAAAAACATATTATATGAATAACTTATTACATAATATTTGTCCTATGGAATATTTAGATTTATTTAGATCCTATCAACATATCATTGATATGTAATAAGACGGTTTTGCAGTCTCGTCGACGATATGATTTTTTAATACCTTTTTAATTTTTATAATATCTTTTAATATAAATGAAAATTCCTTAGAGTAAGAATTATACAAATAAAAAGTAAAATGAACTGAGTACTCAGTGTCAAATGCAGTGCATTTCAGTGTTTGAATTTGCACATTATTTTAGACTTTTCACTACACCTACGTCTTGTTTGAGTTTTGTTTTGACACTACATGTGCTTTGTTGTTGAGAGCAACACATTCATTTGATTTTCAAACATAGAGTCGGCGACAGTACATTTTTTTTAAATAAAATGAATGTGTTGAAATGGGTTTCAAATGGATTTGTGCAGATGCCTAATATTAAAAGTGCAGTTGAAGTTACCTAAATTGTTAATTTTTTGCCTATATTTAAATATTTGTCATTGTTTTTGAAATTAAAGTAAAATTGTAGAACGAAAAGTCACCAAATACATTTTAAAATGCCAATTATTCGTTTACAAAAATCTTTATATATCTTTCAATCGAACACCTCTATTTTTTTACCACATGATAAGAAAATGTAAATCTATCAATTGATATTTCAACTTTAAAAATGCATCAATTACTTTTTATAATATTAATCAACAAACTCAAAATTTACGTTTTTCATAAAAATGTATTTGGTGACTTTTCGTTCTACAACGACGATATATTTGTTGTACACACTTTTTATACATTTATAATAATACTTTCTGAGAGAATACATAATTTTTCTTGGCTTTTAAATAAATACAGTACGCAGTATAAATAAAATAGTTATTTTAGATCTTTATGAATTTTAATTAAATACAGAATGTAGTAAAACTAAATGTAGAAAAAAAGTGTGGATGTGAATTAATACAGAATATAGTACAAGTAAATACAGATGTAGTAGCCGCGGTAGCTCAGTGGTTAGTGCGTTGGACTGCGAGCCGAAAGGTCCCCGGTTCAAGCCTGGACTGGGGCTAACAACATCTTTTCATAGAAACATTTTTCTATACCGCGCTACCTCTCGTCAGTAAATGGCAAACCTACGAGAGTAAAACCATTGCCTATGAAAAGCTCTCACCCGCCGTTCGGATTCGGCAATAAACTGTAAGTCCCACCACTTTGAGTACAAATTTAACACGCACAGCTCAAAATGGTGAGAGAGCTCGGCCGAAGTTCTACACAGGACTGTAGCGCCAAACTATTATTATTATTATAATACAGATGTAGTAAATTTATACTTATATTTATGGACGTTTAAATAAATACAAAATATATTTTTTAAGGGTGTGTGCTAATTCGAAAGACAAATTGTATTAGCAGTAAAGTTTTGCAGTTGGTTTCTATATAAATGTAGAAAAAACAATTACATGTGATTTTGAACGTACATTAAATACATATGTAATTATTTTAAAGACATATTTATTTTCTTTTTACTACAAATTTCAAGTATACATATGTGTCAATGATTTACCACCATAAAATTTCATTTAATCTTAGTAGCTTTTCTTTTAATCAAGGGAAATTTTCTTTAAATCAAATATTTATTCTTGAAATAAAAAAAGGTTAAGGAAACGTGAAATTATAATTTTCTATGGTGCAATTTTACATCAATTAGGTAAATTTCGCTTTGGTGTATATATTTGTAATAATTATAATTATAACCTACTTCAAATCAAAAAATTTAAATTTAAAAATATTTTGGAAAATAAATATTAAATTAAAAAATAAGTAAAAAATAAGAAAATCCAAATTATATTTGCAATCTTTCAATTTTCAGCTGCCTTGTTCCAACTGCTGCTAGGCGTGTTCCTAGCAACAGTACTGCTACAAACGGCTACAGCGGACACCTCAGCCACCTCATCACTACTCTTCGATGCCGGCGTCTGCTACTCCAAGGCCGATGACACCATACTACCCGTCAATGGCTCATGCACCACCTATATATTCTGTCTCAACGAGCAGGCCTTCATATTGCCATGTCCCAGTGGTGAAGGTTTCAGTAAAGCGGCACGCGGTTGTGTAACACTTAACCGTTCGGATTGTCACAAGACGAAACCAGTGACACAGATTTCAAAATCTACCCGTTCGTGTCTGGACAATGAGCAACGTGCCGCAAATCAGGCAGCGTGCGTGGGAAAACCATTCGGACAGCTCGTTGCGTATCCAGGAAATTGTTCACTGTACCTGGTCTGCGACTGTGAATATCCAACGGTAATGAATTGTGCACCCGGTACATGGTTCAATCCGATGACTGGTAATTGTGATTGGCCACAGAATGTGAGCAGTTGCAATGTAGATGGTACTAATAATGGAGTAACAACCAGTCCAACAACTAGTCCAACAATTAGTTCAACAACCAGTCCAATAACTATTCCTACAACCAGTCCAACGACAACAGTATCAGAAACTGACGCATGCTCTGCTCCACCGGGCATCAGTGCCAACTTGTGCAGCAACTATCCGGACGGCGCACTCTTGCGTTATCCCTACGATTGTAATGCATACGTGAACTGTACCCTAGGTTGTCCATTGCTAAATTATTGCATACCGGGCAAGGTTTTCAATGCGATACTTTTAATTTGCGATACACCCGATACAGCGCATTGCACTGAGTTGGAACTACCGACGACGACCACGACGAGTACTACTGAAGTAACCACGGAAGAAATAACCACATCGATCGATGACTCGACCACTTCAGCCGCGCCATGCGAAGCACTACCCGGTATTTCAAAGAACATTTGCGCTGATTTGGAGACTGGTGACCTCGAACGTTATCCATACAATTGTAGCGCATATATTTACTGCGAAAACGGTTGCGCCAAGTTGGAATATTGCGCAAACGGCACCGTTTATAATGAGTACTTAATGATCTGTGACACACCCGATGATGAATATTGTCACGAGGAGGAAATGCCAACAACTACAACGCCTAGTTCAACAGAGTTAACCACAACGGAAGTCACAACGGCAGCACCACCACCTGAATTAGAGCAGGGCATGTGTCTTGGTCTATCTAATGGTGCACTAATACCGTATGAGCCCGATTGCGCCGCCTATGTTGAGTGTCTGAATGAGCAACCAGTGCTGCAGGATTGTCCCGAAGGTTGGCTTTTTAATCCGGAACTATTACTGTGCGATGAGCCCAATGCTGTAGTCTGTTATAAGGGTACAACTACCGTCAGTACTACCACAACCACTACACCCACTACTATACCATCTACTATCGAGAGTACTACGACGACCAGTACCACGGTTATTACTACCCCAACCACTACCGCTACAACACCCGCATATGAGATGTGCAAAGGTGCCGCATATGGCGACTCGTTTCCCGATGTCAACAACTGTCAGCAGTACTACTTCTGCTGGGGCGATAATAGATCTTCGCTGCTGCCCTGTCCCTACAACAACTGGTACAATCCGCAAACTGGCAATTGCGGCCCGGAGGTATCGCCGACTGCCTGTCAGATACCCATGACGACCACAACACAGCGTCCGGTAAATGTTTGCGAGGGTCAAGATTTTGGTGCTTCGTTTCCAATAGCAAGTAACTGCCAGACGTATCTTATGTGCACTTTTGATGGCAACTCCATGACGTTAAGTTGTCCCACCGATAACTATTTTAATCCGCAAACCGGTAACTGTGGACCGGGTGTATCGCCAACCGCCTGTCAGCAGCAAGCAACGACACCGACGACAACGACAGAAATACCAACGACATCCACTACCACGGTAAAACCAACGACAATGTCGACAACTACCTCTCCAGTTACAGAAACAACCACAACTCTAAAACCAGCTGGTGGTCTTTGTGCTAATAGCGCGAATGGCACACTAATACCCTACCCGAATAGTTGCAATAAATATGTGGCCTGCGAGTATCCAGCGCCTATAGCATTTAGCTGTCCCAATGGCTGGTACTTTAATGCCGAATTGCAAATATGCGACCTGCCAGAGAATGTTGATTGCACCGAGCAACCGGAAGGTGGCAATACAACGACACAAATTCCCGGTACTTCAACAACCAGTGCGCCCATAAATAACGTCTGCACTGGTGCCTCGCTGGGTGAGACATGGGCTTACGAGCAAAGTTGCAGCATTTACATTGAATGTCTTGGCGACGATATGTGGATGTATCGCAGCTGTGCTTGGAACGAATACTATGATCCGGCAATGCGCAATTGTAGTGCCGATGTTACCGCCACTGCATGTTTGGCAGATTTCACCACAACTGTGACGACACCAACAACGACGACCACAGTTGCAACGCCTAAACCAGTCGGTCCATGTTTCGGTAAACCTGCTGGTGAAATCATTGCATATCCGAGTAACTGCAGCAAGTATATCGTCTGCGAGGCACCAATACCAGTGGGACACGCATGTGCCGACGGTTTAGAGTTCAATGCACAACAGCAGCAATGCGTCTTGCCAGAGCTTGCAGATTGTAGCATTAAAACAACGACAACTGCACCGACTACAGTGTCAACTACCACAACACAATCTGGTGGTTTTCCCGATTGTGCTACTGCTGTACCCGGTGAAACGTTCATTTACCCTTACGATTGTTCCAAGTACTTGATATGTGTGGAGGGTAAACCAAGAATTATGCCATGCATGCCGGGTACATACTACAATCCAAGTCTGAAGTGGTGCGATGCCAATACTTCGCCGTTAGCATGCTATGGTGAAGCGAATAATACGACGACTACTGTTAGTTCATCCGAGACAACAGGGAATACCGATACTACGGCATCAACTGAGAGTACTGAAAAAACCACAACAACTGAACCAATTACACCCGACTATCCAGTTGGTCCTTGCTATGGACAACCCGAGGGTATGTTAGTGCCATATCCAAGCAATTGCAGCAAATATATTATATGTGTAACTCCGATACCGATCGGTTATGATTGTTTGACGGGTTTAGAGTTTAATGCATTGGAACGACGTTGTATGGAGCCGGAGAATGCCAAATGCAGTTGGACTACAATCCAGACAACAACTACACTGTTGTCCACAACAACTGAGTCAACCACACCAATGACAACTACACCGAAGTCTACTACTATCACTACAATAGCACCGCCACTTTGTAACGATGATAACAATTATGCTACATATCCTTTTCCCGATGACTGTTCCAAATACATTCTATGTATTAACGGTGATCCGCTGTATGTGCCATGCATGCCGGGAACGTACTACAATCCGGAGTCAAAAGTGTGCAGTAGTGAAACCTCTTCGACAGCATGCAATGAAATGGGTACTACAACGACGGAGTCTACTACAACGGAGCCAACTACACCGGAGTTAACTACAATGGAGCCAACTACAGACTCACCTACTACGGAGTCAACTACGACAGAGTCAACTACAACGGAATCGACTACAACGGAGTCTACAACTACAACGACCACAGCAGCACCCGTTTGTGCTAATGAACCAGATGGTCAAACATATACTTTTCCACAGGACTGCTCCAAATATATTGTCTGCATGAACGGCCAACCTATATACGTGCCGTGCATGCCGGGAACATATTATAATCCAGAGTCCAAGGTGTGTAATAGTGAAACCACTGCGACAGCATGCAATGAAACGAGTACCACTACGACAACGTCAACAACACTGGAACCAACTACACCGGAGTTAACTACGCCAGAGTCAACTACGCCAGAGTCAACTACGCCAGAGTCAACTACGCCAGAGTCTACAACTACAACCACCACAGCTGCACCGATTTGCGCTAATGACCCTGATGGTCAGACATATCCTTATCCACAGGATTGTTCCAAATATATAGTCTGCATGAACGGCACCCCATTGTTCGTGCCTTGTATGCCGGGCACATACTTTAATCCAGAATCCAAAGTATGCACTAGTCAAACATCGGCAACAGCATGCAATGAAACGGGTACTACTATAACCACTATAACACCTACCACTCCAACAACTATAACACCTACCACTCCAACAACTACCACCACCACCTTGGCACCAACCACCATCGATCCGCAAACACCCAATGTCTGTTGTGGTTTAGCGCTGGGCACAATTATTCCCTATCCTGGTGCCTGTGATCGTTACATAGAGTGTGAGTACCCGGTACCCATTGTAAATCTGTGCGCCAATGATCAATATTTCGATGCAACCCTCTTGCAATGCGTTGCCATCACTGATGTTGCCACATGTCATCCGGCGAGTACCGTACTTGAGCGTCCTTCGAAAGTGCTGGTACCCAACTGCTCAACAGTTAGCCCCGGCTCCACACTGCCATTTGCGGGAAATTGCAATAAATACTATATGTGTTTTGGCAATCAGAATATCGTAATGAGCTGTATTGAAAAATGGCATTACGCACCCGAACGCAAGCAATGTGTGCCACTAAATGAGTACGATTGCCCCTGGGTATAAATCGAACGACGATCTTTAAAGTGTTCCAATGTAATCATTATTTTTATTTCATTTATTTTTATTAATATTTAAACAGCTTTTGTCAATATAAACTGTCAGTATATATATATATCTCAGCAATTTAATCGTTGTTTTGATTTTTTGTTTTTATTCTCTCATCGTAATCTATATCACCGACAACAAATGCGTTATCAATGCGGTAGCGGTCTGCAAAAGTGGTTAAACGTTTAACGAATAAATAAAAAATTAAAAAAAAAAAAAATTTAATCTAATTAAACAAACGTGACTCATGGCATTTCAAAATGTTTCCTGTTCATATTAAGCAAATCCTATTAATATAATAAATCTGTTTGTTCGTTTGTACGTTTGTACGTTTGTACGTTTGTACGTTTGTACGTTTGTACGTTTGTCCGTTTGTACGTTTGTACGTTTGTTCCGCTTCTCCGTCTAAACGGCTGATCCGATTTCCTTGAAATTTTTACCACAGATGCGGTATGGTCTGGAAGGAATGATAGGCTATATATGGGCGGGATTGGACAAAGAGGCGTGGCACCTCCCATACAACCTAAACTTTCAATACGATATAACTCGGCACTTTCACCAGCTACGAACATGAAACAAAAAACTCAAATACACAAAAAAATTTAAAAACAAAAAAACAAAAGCACAAAACAAAACAAAATCAAAAATACAAAAGCAAAAGCAATCACGTTTGTTCCGCTTCTCCGTCTAAACGGCTGATCCGATTTTCTTGAAATTTTTACCACAGATGCGGTATGGTCTGGAAGGAATGATAGGCTATATATGGGCGGGATTGGACAAAGAGGCGTGGCACCTCCCATACAACCTAAACTTTCAATACGATATAACTCGGCACTTTCACCAACTACGAACATGAAACAAAAAACTCAAATACACAAAAAAAATTAAAAACAAAAAACCAAAAGCACAAAACAAAACAAAAGCAAAAATACAAAAACAAAAGCAATCACGTTTGTTCCGCTTCTCCGTCTAAACGGCTGATCCGATTGTCTTGAAATTTTTACCACAGATGCGGTATGGTCTGGAAGGAATGATAGGCTATATATGGGCGGGATTGGGCAAAGAGGCGTGGCACCTCCCATGCAACCTAAACACGATATAACTCGGCACTTTCACCAGCAACGAACATGAAACAAAAAACTCAAATACAAAAAAAAAAATAAAAACAAAAAAGCAAAAGCACAACACAAAACAAAAGCAAAAATACAAAAACAAAACCAATCACATAAAACCACAATCCAAACTAAATGAAAAACAAAAAAAGGAAAGAAAAAGAAAAACAAACTCACCACACTAAAATTCACCCTTAAATTAACCACACTAAAACCCACCACACTATAATTCACCACACTAAAACTCACCACACTAAAATTCACCACACTAAAACTCACCACACTAAAACTCACCACACTAAAACTCACCACTTAAAAACTCACCACACTAAAACTCACCACACTAAAACTCACCACACAAAAACTCACCGCACTAAAACTCACCACACTAAAACTCACCACACTAAAACTCACCACACTTAAACTCACCACACTAAAACCCACCACACTAAAATTTCACCACACTAAAACTCACCACACAAAAATTCACCACACTAAAACTCACCACACTAAAATTTCTCCACATTAAAACTCATCACACTAAAACTCACCACACTAAAACTCACTATACCCAAAAGTCGCCACACTCAAACTCACCGCACTAAAATTCACAACACTAAAACTCACCACATTTACACTCACCATACCAAAACTCACCACACTAAAACTTACCACACTAAAACTCACCACACTTAAACTCACCACACTAAAACTCACCACACAAAAATTCAACACACTAAAATTGAACACACTAAAACTCACCACACTAAAATTTCACCACACTAAAACTCACCACACTAAAACTCACTACACTAAAATTTCACCACATTAAAATTCACCACTTTTAAACTCACCACATTAAAACTCACTACACTCAAATTTCGATACACTAAAACTTACCACACTAAAACTCACCGCACTAAAATTCACCGCACTAAAACCCACCGCACTATAATTAACCACACTAAAACTCACCACCCTAAAATTCACTACACTAAAACTCACCACAATAAAATTCATCACATTAAAATTCATCACACTAAAACTCACCACAATAAAATTCACCACACTAAAACCCACCACACTATAATTGACCACACTAAAACTCACCACACTTAAAAACACCACACTTAAACTCACCACACTCAAATTCACCACACTATAACTCACCACACTAAAACTCACCACACCAAAACTAACCACAATTAAACTCACCACTCCAAAATTCACCACATCTAAACTCACTACACCGAAACTTACTACATTAAAACCCACCACTCTAAAACTTCTACTGGGAAAAACTCTACGGGGAAGAATTCTACGGGAAAGAATTCTACCGGGAACAATTCTACCGGGATGAATTCTACGTTGAGAATTCTACGGGAAAGCGTTCTATGTGGATTTTACGGGAAGATTTCTACTGAGAATAATTCTGCGGAGAAGCGCAGTCTGAGAAAAAATTGTCTTTGAGAAAAGTTGTTTTGGCGGAGAATTATTTGGTTACCACATTTATAAAACGAATAAAAAAATTTCAACAGCTAAGCACGGGCCCCTCATATCAATAATAAAAAAATGTTTTTTATATTAATAAAATCGCTCCATATCTTTGAATTCAGAAAATCTTGGCACGGGTCGTGCACGGGTCCAGCTAGTATTTAATAAATTATCAAAAATAATCAAAAACAGTTTAAAATAAACAATTCTTAGAAAGATTTATATCGCTTATAAATATTAAAAAATATATAATTAATTTATTGTGTTCCAGATAAAATTGAAAGTGGTTTCCTTTATTATGTGATTTTATAATGAAATACATTAGCTTTCATTATCACTAAAATATAAAAATGTTAAATTAATTATCTAGCTGGGAATTCTAGCTGCGAATTGATAGACATATTTTTTAAATGGACAAATATATTAAATAATTGCGAGTGTATGCTACCGGACATTCCTCCATCTGGGTGTCACAAACGGTTGACCAAAGTAAATATAGCTTTTCACTTTCAGTGCGGAATATAAAAATTTAGGGAACTAGTATTTTGTACCCGGACTACGCTTCGGGGTTCTTCTGTGTTATTTTTCTTAAATCATATATTTTTCACATAATATATTTTAATAAAAGAAAAGTGTAATAAAATATATTACGTACACCCAGAAAAAAATACTATATAAATAATAGTTTTTTACTATTAAAAATAGTCAATAGGATAAATTATTATTTTAATCGGAAAATACCATTAAATACTAGAAAATACCATGACATTGCCATTGAGTTTATATGAGACGATTTATTTTTTGTATACTATTAAATCAATAATTGTCCTATTGACCAATTTTAATGGGATTTGAGTGAATTTTTTTCTGGGTGTATCATGACGATGGCAATGTCATGGTATTTTCTAGTATTTAATGGTATTTTCTGATTAAAATAATAATTTATCCTATTGACTATTTTTAATAGTAAAAAACTATTATCATGCCAAAGGGGCGAATGTGCAATTTTGACATTTGGGTTTTTTACATTTTTAATGTAGTTTATCATGAAGTATGCTGTGCCAAAATCGCGTGTCATTTTGTTGGATATTTCCAGCCACAAAAGAAGAAACCAAAAGGATGAATTTGACAAATTGAAAATTTGTTCATGCCAAAAGGGCGAATCTTTTCGTTTTATCTCCACAACTTTTTATTGGTATAAAAGAAAATAGTGGTGTAAAGGCATTTATTGTTTGGCATTTATTGTTTGTGTCAAAACACCTATCGATCTGCATCAACATTTTTTTTTGCAGGAAAAACATTAATTAGCATGAACATTTTTTTTGACAAAATAATTGTAATTAATAATGCATATTGATAGGTGCTTTGAAAACAAACAATAATTGCCTTTACATCACTATTGTATCTAGTGCCATTAAAGAGTTATTGCAAAAAACGAAAAGATTCGCCCTTTTGGCATGAAAAGATTTTTAAATTTTCCAATTTCTTCGTATTTTTGCTATAATTTTGTATTGGTGCAAGATAAAATAGTGGTGTGTTGGTATTTATTGTTTGTTTTTAAAGCACCTATCGATTGGTATCATTATTTAAAAATATGTTGTCAAACATTTTTCCTGCAAATAACAAATGGCAAATTAATGTTTGACAAAATAATTTTAATTAATGACAAATAAAACAAAATAACAGAAAAAATTGAAAAAAATATAAATTTTGCTAATTTTTAAAGCACTTCAAACTTTGAAATTTGATTTTCCAACAGTTTTAAAAAAGCACATTCGGCCGTTTGGCATGACAGTGACGATATGTGAATTAGAAAAAAAAATAATTTATAACATATGCTTTCGAAAAAAAAAATAAAACGTATACGGAAAATTATTTACTGCTGATTTATGAATAAGAAATTTATAAAATATATTTTTCTTCTAATTTTCTTATTTATGAGTTATATTCATGAATTATGTAGTATAATTGCAAAGTTCATGCATAAGAAACTGTAAATCACTATGAAGTTGTTATGAATAGTATTCATAAATTTTACAAATTTTATTATTAATCATAACAGGCGAAATTATACATATTTATTCATAACTTGTGTTTCATATTGCATATTCATTGTCATAATGCGCAATTCACACCAGTTGTAAAAACCACGTGGTTTCTGCAGTCTAAAGAACATTTAAATGAGTGAATAAAGAGAAAAATGTGTCATTTGAAATAAATGTGAAATTTAACAAACAAATAAGTTGAGGTGATGTATTTTTTAATTGATTTTTTTAATGTTCGATTTCTTTCTAATGTTTCTTTCCCATTGACGTATTATTTTTTCAAATGAGATATTTTTTCCTTTATTATGCATAATAAGGATTTGTTTTGGAATCTGCACAATGTATGAAATTTTAATTATCAATTATGAATAATAAATCAAAAAATGTGTCCCAGAATCTGTTATAAACTTCTCATGACTTATGAATATTTTATACATAAAACATGAGTAAACATACGCATAATTTTATTTAATTAATCATGGTAATTGTCTATTACTTTATTCATATATTATGAATAAAAATAAAATCATTATTATTAGATTCCTTACTAATATTCCTTTCTCATTGTCGTATTATATTATCAAATACGATTTTTTTTAATGTTCGACGTAATTTAATTTAATTTGCGATATTTTTCACTTTATTCTGCATAATTAGGATACGAAATAAGATTTGATATGAAATTTTAATCATCAATTATGAATAATAAATCATAAAATGTGTCCCTGAATCTATTCCAATTACTCATGACTTGGCATGTGTAAACTTACGTAAATTTTATTTTATTAGTCATAATTATTGATGTTTATTTCAATCATATATTATGAATAAAAACCAAATCATTATGATTACTTATTCTTAGTTGTATATCATGAAAAATTTTTGCAAAATTTATGCGCATGATTTATGAGAACATTTCTCGCCGTGTATGCTGTTCCTAATCGAAATAATATTTGTTTTATTTTTTTGCGTTTTTTTTCTGTTTTTGGTTCATTTCACGTCAGAAATATCAATATTGGCACGATTTCTTTCGATTTTCCGTGGTTAGATACTGACCGAAAAGTAAAGAATAACTATGCACTCAGTTTTTTTTATTTCTCAACTCCAACAAAGTAATGCGAATCAAAACATCAAAGTACTATATTAGATAATTATTTATATATCTGTAATCGAGATGGGCGCGTGCCTTGTTTTGATGGCACGTAAACGCACCTGCACGCCGATAGGTGACACGCACGAGCACGAACCCGACTGCTATATTTAAAGGCACGCACGAGAAGCACGATAAAACATGAAAAAAAGCACGGAATCACATGAAAAACTAGAACTAAAACGTGAAAATTTTATAAACAGGGACTAAAACCCTTTATAATATCGGTTCTGGTTTTGATTCCAAGATTTTTAAAGTAACGGTTCTAAGTGGTTCCGGTATTATACAACGTGAAAACGTTTCGCCTGCTTTTTCTTGTTTTTCCGTGCTTTTTTTGTGTTTTTCCGTGTTTTGTCGTGTTTTTTATTATACGACGTGAAAACGTTTCGCCTGCTTTTTCTTGTTTTTCCGTGCTTTTTTGTGTTGTGTTTTTCCGTGTTTTGTCGTATTTTTTTGTGCTTCTCGTGCGTGTCTGTAAATTTAGTCGTCGGGCTCGTGCTCGTGCGTGTCACCAATGAGCGTGCCCGTGAGTGTCCGTGCCATCAAAAACAGGCACGCGCCCATCTTTAGTTTGGAATATTGAAATTTATTGAAAAACGCCTATCATTTCTTCAATTGGTCAATAGAACATAGTATAGAGACATTACTATATTTAATTATGTTAAAAATGAATTTATAATAGTTATTTTACACCATTTCCAACAGAAATTAAGCAATTTCGATTTGAAATAAAGATTTTCTATTTAAAATTGGAAAAATTCCAAATAAAATATATATTTTCCATTTTAATTTGGAAAAATACCAAATGAAATTAAGTTTTCCATTTAAATTGGGAAAATTACAAATGAAATTGAAATTATTTTAAATTGGGAAAAATAACAAATGAAATTGAGATTTTTCTATTTGAAATTGAGAAAATTCCAATGGAATTGAGATTTTTTCAATTAACCCTCTTGTAGGCGGACGGGTCTGGCCAGACCTATTTTGATATCATTGTTTTTATAGTATTTATAGTACTATCGTTTTAAAACTTCATGACTTCCTCAATTAACTAATTGTTAATAGTTTTATGAAAAATCCGAATTAAAAAATAAAGGGACTTAAAGGACATTACAAATTTGTAGTCACATGTATACCCAATGGGATCGCCATATAATTTGTATGAAATATCACAATTATTGGTGAACTTTTTGTAGTTTGTAATTAATAAAAAAAGGTGAAATAATATTGTAAGTCTCAAAAAATTATTTTTTTTTTCAATTAGATGTAATTTCAGCTTCATTTATACATTTCGGACATTTATATATGTATTTTGAATGTTGATAGCACATCGGAGTTGAATTTTTTGTTATAGAAAAAGTGAGTGTTACGACGAAATTTGTCCTGTACATGTCATAAAGCGTACTCTTATTTATTTATCAGTAATATTTCCCGAGAAATATTATTTTTATATATTTTATAATAAAATAAACGGATTTTTACCCAGGAAGTTTACTTCCCCGATATTATGTAAAATTCACCCGTACATGTTAGTGGTATAAGAGGTATTTGAACATAAGTGGTCAGGTCAAAGGTCACAATGAACCGATTAAGCACATTTTCAATAGCAAACAGTGCAGATGTATATATAATCTAACTTCTAAGTTTCATTGATGCACTTCTTCTAGTTTCCCTGTAATCGTGATTTCAAAGACACTCGGACAGGCGGACTGATGAACATCGCTAAATCTACTCAGGAGGTCACTCTGATCAAGACTATATATATTTTTACAAACTGTACAAGCCTCCCTTTCACTATTATTGTAGGGTATAAAAACTATGGGCATAAAAAGATGTAGATAAAGTGATGAATAAAATAATGCGTTTGTCGTTCATATGCTCCAATTCAGGCAGGACAATTATATCTGATAATTTTTCACTACCTTACAAGATTGAAAACGCCTAAGGGATATAAGTTAGATTTGTTGTTGAGACTTTATGGAAAAATGAAGCATGTATCCGCCTGAAATGAAGAAAAAAAAATGCTTTTCGGTGATTTTTTTCCTCGAAAAATTCGGGTTTTCTGTGAATAATGTTCGAATCTAAAGGCAAGGAACATTCTAAGTGCACATATAAAAATTTCAAATGCATAAATTACATCTAATTGAAATGTATATACAAAATTTTAAGACTTATTGTATTTTTACACAATTTTTTAGAAATGGCTTTCAGTTTTTAATAACATTTTGAATGTTTCATGGCTTTATTTTAATATATATTTTACAAAATAAATATAAAATCCAACAATTCTTAATCGAATCGCAATGTTTTCCGAATCAATCTCGATATTCTATGCGATATGGATCCAGAATCATATTTTTTTTCTCATTTCGAATAATCTTATTATCTCGTTACGATATCTGCGTACATCTTAAGACGAATTGTAGTACAATATAGATACGAATCGACCTCGAATACGAATGAATTCCTCAACATCCATTCCAAAACAGTCTCGAAGCGATATCGAATCAAATGGCAGACTCGGTAGGTTCAATTGGACGCTCGATATCATTACGAGAATGTGACCGATGTCGTGTCAATTCTCATGCATCTCACATTGATCTCGTAACGATATCCCAACGAATATCCCAACGAATAACAACATACTGGGTGAGACATTTGAAACTCTAAACACATTTGAAACTCCCGCCTTTAAAACCCAAAATATTATTTTAGTGTTTGGTATTTTTATTTTTAAATCTATTAATAATTTCTGAAAATACGGAAATTGTTGTTCATTAATACTGACAACTGTGCGTTATATCCTTTTTGCAAGACCCCGACGCTGCCATATAGTAGTTACCGTCGCCGCAATGTACCTCCACTGGGCGCTGGTTCAAGCACCAGTAGAATTTGTAACACTGTTGATGCGGATACATAAAGCCCTCAGTGTCTGTTGTACACAGTGGTGCGACAATTGGGGTAGCAACAGTTGTTGTTGACACTGTTGTTGATAATGTTGTTGGTACTGTTGTTGGATTATCTATTGAGTGATTACCACAAATATCATTCGTATCGATGTCACATTTACTTGTGGCAAAATTGAAATATTCATCTGAATGACATGACTTTAATATGGGTTCTTCATTTCGGGCGCTACATTCGTAATACTGCCAACACTCAAGGGCAGCAAATTTATACCCCATCTGCTTGGCCTCGCACATAGTCGCCAATGGCTGACAATCGGCCTTCACTGGTGGCACACATATTTTTAAACTACGTGAATAATGCAACCCTGGGGGGCATGTTATAAAATGCGGCTCTAAGTCTGGACCCAAGCAAATGTAAAATGAAGAACAATCCATGGCGGGCATCTGAACGTTCCAGGAATCTGTCATTTCTTTACATAACTCAGAAACGTAATGATCCAAATCAGTCGTAGGTTGGCAGTTGCATTTGTCTTCAATCACACATCTTTGGCTTGGAGCATCAAAACAATTATTGGGTGTTTGGGGACAGCTTTCTATCAAACCTGTATCGTAAGTGCATTGTATAAAATGTGTGCAGTTCGAGGGCAAACCGATGCGTTGAATTTCACGTCCCATACAAAGCTAGTTTTATAGAAAATTTTAAATATTAAAATTATTTAACAAAACTTTTTGTAATTTTTAAATACTCACTCGGTCAATTTCGTCCTGCTTTAGATCGAAGGCAATAGAATCTATGATTAAAAACAGCAGCACAGCGAATGGAACTATGTAGAATCAAAAGTTCAAATAATTAATATGCAATTTTCAACTATAGAGAAAAAATAATCGACGTAAATATAGCAACCGACAGTAATTGCATTCATTAATCAATCCAGCAATGGAATTCACTAATTTAATGAAAACAGTTGCTACGTCAATGCAGCAAATAATTTAGTCTGCGCAGTTTTAGCAAATATAATTGCTGGATTGATTAATGAATGCAATTAATGTCGGTTGCTATATTTACGTAGTTTATTTTTTTCTGTGTAAGAATGATTTTTTTATAGTCAATTTGTGGTCTCATTTAGAATTCAACAAAATTCAATTACGTTACTTATAAAGCCCAAACAGAATTGAAACTTTGTGAATAATTCATTATTTTATTGAATTTAACTTTTATTAATAAAATAAATCAACACTGTACCATAATTCCACATTTTGTTAAATTGTTGCATTATAGTACTATTTACTTTAAATACACGTCGCAGACTGAGTATAAATTTACCAAAAATCACAGACAATATGTATGGAAATTAGTATTTTAAACGGAAATTAAAATATGTTAGTCTTAAACTGATAGCAGTTGTCAATAACATTACACATTACATTGTAGATGTTTAAATTAAGTTGATGTACAATTGTTACCATATTTATCTTATTGCGCACCAATATATAGTCATATATTTAATAGGGGAATCTTTGGTAAAGTGGGACATGGGGTAATGTGGGAAATTGCAATTTTTTGACATGATTTTGCACTTACAACAAAAACAATGTGTTCATCCATGTTTATAATAAAATTAATACATTTTTATTACATTTCAAAAACAATTGAACAAAAATGTTTTTGAAAGTTTCTTAGAGTGCTGCTGTTTGTTATCAGCAACTGAACATTTCGGTCGTTTTAATTAACACGGTGTATAATATAATCGCATATTGTATATCTTTTGAATTACAAACGGATTTTGAAAATAATTTAACATTTCTTAAATGATGCTAAGTTATGTTCAAATTGCGTTACTGGTGTAAAGTGAGAAATATTTTCGTGATTAAAGTGGGACACGTAATTTAAGTTATTTCATGAATAAAATTAACGACAATCTACTTGCTACGCATCTTTTTAGTTATTTGTATATTCAATTTCAGATTTTTTGTCATTCCACGTCAGAAATATCAGTCTTGGCACGATGTCTTCCAATTTTAATGACATTTTGTGGATAGATAGTGACCGATAAATAAAAAATAACTGTGTACTTAGTTAACTCCAACAAGTTTATGATAATTGAGACATCCAAGAACTATAATAATAATAGATTGGAATTTTATGTAAACATAATATATAATTGACTGATAAATCATTTGAAAACATGGTTGTATTGAGACTTGAACAGTGTTGTAATTAGCTCCGACTTACATTATAATATCCCGGAAACATTTTTATGTTGCCCCTTAAAATGGAGTATGTTCTAATGGAAACATAATAATTACTACATCCACAAAAAATAAATATTTGAACCGAAACATAAATATGTTTAAAATATAACATGATTTGGAACGACCTGAATATAAATATGTTTCCAGAAAAACATATCAGTTGTTTCAGTTCAAAAAGTAGTATGTTTGCATAGAAACAAAGCTCAATATTTTTGGAAAGGAATCCTGAAAATAAAATAAAATGTTGTTTTTTTTTATTTATTTTTATTAATAATCTTTAAACATGCACAGTGGGAATTTATAATAAATGAATTCATATACAAATTTTTTAATGCATAAATAAATAATTGGTTTAAAACTACAAGTACAAGTGACAGCATCAATGAATGCACAATTGCACCAGCAGACGCTAAACCAGACGATCCAGGCTCGATTTATATTTGGTATAGTTGTACTCAGTACAACACAAAGCGTAGGCAAGGAATTCACGAAGGCTTTTGCAAAAAAACATGCCGAATTCTGTTTGAAAATCGAAACACTGATTTTTATTTGTGGTTTTTTCACATTAGTTTCAGAAATTATATACTAAAATTATTACCGACGCGAACACGTTTTCTCAACGAACAACAAAAGACACGTACGCAGAAAATGCCGATCACCGAGTGTGAACTTTAAAATGACCCTAAACATACTTCAAACGACGACAAAAGAGACGTAGGTAGAAAATTCTGCTCAACGAGTGCCAACTTCGTATACAACAAGAATGTTGCAAGAATACATTTATTTAAATCCAATTTTTTTTTGTTTGTTTTTAAACTTCAATGTTTAAACGATGGCAGAAGATGGCGTAGATAGAAAATGCTGCACAACGTCAGTCGATAAATTATCGAATTAAGACGAGCGTTGCGAACATACGTTGTATTTAGATTTGATTAGCATTTTCTGTGTTTCGAAACATAGTTTTAACCAAGTAAATTGCCAAGAAATAGTTTATTCAAATGCAATTAAAATTGTATGTTGGTATTGTAACATATTTATGCTAAATTTGACAGATTCTGCTGGACAATATAATAATGTTTACACGTGAACAAAAATATATTCAATTTCGATTATAATTTAATTACACTTTATTCCTAATACATGTATGGTAATTTCGTATTACTTTTTAATTATATTCAAACAAATCTTTTCTATCTGTGTACAGTTTATGGCCGAATCCGAACGGCGGGTGAGAGCTTTTCATAGGCAATGTTTTACTCTCGTAGGTTTGCCATTTACTGCCGAGAGGTAGCGTCGCATAGAAAATGTTTTCTATGAAAAAGATGTTGGCAGTCGCTGGGGATCGAATCGCGGACCTGTCGGATCGAAGTCGAATGCACTAGCGACTTTTCGCTCGTAGTCCAACGCACTAACCAGACGAGCTACCGACGCTACATCAAAGAACTATTTTAGATAATTATTTATATCTCTGTAACTAATTAACATATTTTAATGAAGCTAATGTTTGATCACGCATTCAAATAAAAATAAAAATTTAAAAAAATAAAATGTTTTTAAAATAGAAAAAGTTAAAAATATATTTCAAATCACTGTTACGTATACGCCACACTATTTTAAAAATCCAAAAAGATTTTTTTTTTTAATCCCTGGAGTTTTCCTCGTCTATTAAAAAAATAATTTCGATGAAGCCTCCCATAGTTTCTGAACTATCAAGATTTAAAGTTCAATTTCCGATTTTTCTTATACCCTACACTAAGAGTGAAAGGGTATATTCAGTTTGGTACGCCGTTTGTAACACCCAGAAGGAAGCATCTCCGGTATGGAAAAGTATATATATTCTTGATCAGCATGAGTCGATTTCCCGATGTCCGTCTGTCTGTTTGTCCGTCTGTTTGTCTGTCTGTCTGTCTGTCTGTCTGTTTGTCTGTTTGTCTGTTTGTCTGTTTGTCTGTTTGTCTGTTTGTCTGTTTGTCTGTTTGTCTGTTTGTCTGTTTGTCTGTTTGTCTGTTTGTCTGTTTGTCTGTTTGTCTGTCTGTCTGTCAGTCAGTCAGTCAGTCAGTCAGTCAGTCAGTCTGTCCGTCTGTTGAAATCCCTACAACTTAAAAAATTGAAGAGTTAGATGAATGAAACTCATAATTTAGATTACTTATATACCTTCGCTGTACAGGTCATAATGGTTAGATCGGTCCATTGTGACCTGTGATCTTTTATATTCAAATACCTCTTATAAAATTTAGATCTATAGATCAATTTTACAGTATACGTGCTTAGGTAAACTTTTTTTGGTCAAATATATATTGACTTCATGCTCAAATACATGGAAATAATGTTATCCCGCGAAACGACTTGTGGTTTCCAAAAAAAAAATCGAAATTCGGTACACCTACCCATTTGTAAATATGGTTATCATATGAATGGAAATTCTTCAGTGATTGAAAGCTTGTAGTTATTTTGTAGTACCACTTTGAATGGTAACCACACATATGTGTAGGGTATTTATAGTCTGCTTAGACTGACTATAATTTTGATAATCCTAACTATCGTTATAATGCCTACTATAAAATGTCCCTACTTTAAAATTTCCCATGTGATCTAACCTTCCCAACTGGTTCATTTTTCGATCACTATCTATCCACACAATTTCATCAAAATCGGAAGACATCGTACCAAGATTGATACATCTGACGTAATTTATTGCTAACATAGTTCAATTTCCGTTAAAATTGATTGGAATGTTTTTGCAGTTTTTCAATTGAGTTGTTAGTCGTCGGCATTATAAATAGACTGCATCGTGCTTTTAAAGGCATCAAGTGCAAAAATACTCAGAATTATGTGGAATTTAGATAAAGGTTTTATTATTATTAAATAAATATGTCTTCTAGCCATTTTTTTATTCCTAAAATTTGAATGCTTCCTGCATGGGTACTGAAATAATAATTCCTAATTACTCTTATTGCTTCTTGAATCCAATAAAAATAGCACATCCTTAAGATTTTTGTTTTATTTATGCAGTTTATTTCTAGTTTTGCAAATACCTACTAATAAAACAAAAAATATTTAAATTCTATATTGTTTTATTTTAGCTGTTTTCCTTGCTTTGTTGAGTTCTGCGATATGTGCTGGAGCCTTATTGCAACAGTCAGAAATCGATGAGGTGAGAGTTATTTGGTAATAGTTTGTTTAGTACTTAATAAACAAAAAAATATTTTGAACATCGATGCAGCTTTGCGTGGATCAAGAATTCAATAGAGTTGCTGTGCCATCGGACTGCAGTTCCTTCATACAGTGCGTGTACGGTAGGGGCACACAGTATCAGTGTTTGGATAAAACGTACTGCTTCGATGCTGCAACCCAGATATGTGTAAAGGATGACGCATGTCCATGTAAATTCCAAGACACCGCTAATGACATTTGTAACAAAGTGTCAGACTCATGGGGTATGATATTTCCCGCCACTGATTGCTCTCAGTTTTACATCTGCCTTGGCCCTGTTGCGTATTTGATAACTTGTTCCAATGGGTTGCTGTATTCGCACAGTAAGCAGAACTGCGTGGAGTTAGAGAATACTTCCTGTCAGCCAATGAAAGACATGTGCGATGAAAAGTTGATGGGTCATAAATTTGCAGCTTCTAAATGTTCGCAGTATTACGAATGTAACGCGAATAAAGTGCTAAGTTTAAGTGATTGTGGAGTTAATGAATATTTTGATATTGACACAAGTAAATGTATTCGCGATATGAATGGCGATTGTTGTAGTCAGTCAAAGACACAGAGGGCTTCACGTATCTTCATCAACAGTGCGTCAAATTCTAATAATGCGTGAACGAAAGCCCTGTGGAAGTAATGAATAAAATAAAAAGTTTTAAAAAATATATATATATTAAATATTGTTACTTTTTAAAATCGAATAGTTTTTTTTTTTTTGTAATATTTTTGTTTTAAACTAGCTGAACCTGTGTACAGTAGACTGATTCAAATGTGTATGAAAAATTAAGAACTAATTTTTCTTATCCTCTGTGTCGACTTTCTGAAAATAGGCCCTCTAAAACTACACAGAAAAAAAAATTCTTCAATATGATGAATTTATTCATATATATAATGAATTTTTTCACCAACTACCAGATTAATCATATTGATACCACCGTTCATTAAATGACATTTTAATGAATGCATTCATTATATAAATGAACAAATTATTCAATACAATGAATTTGAATTGTCATAAAAAAAAAATTTTTATAAAATAATTCGAAAAAAAGTTTTGTAAAATTTTATTTAAAAAATAACAGTAAAAAATAAAAAAAATAAAATATCCAAAAAAAAATGTTCCGAAAAAAGAAATTGTTCGAAAAAAATATTTTGTTCGAAAATAAAATTAAAAAATAAAATATATTTCGAAAAAAAAATTTTTTTTTTCAAAAACATATTTTTTATAAATATATTTTTTATAAATATAACTTTTTATTAATATAAAGTAGTAATTATAATAAATATATTATAAAACATTTTACTAATTTATGCATGTCGAGCAAGCATTATATAAGAAATAACACAAAAGAACTACTTGAGAACTGAGAAGTACGGCAAAAAAATGAACGAAAATAAAATATTTTGATAGATTTTGGTTTAATGAACATCGTTCTTCAATATGATGAACATATATGTTGTAGTTTTTATTTTGCTTCATTAATATGATGAAACGTATTCTTCACATACAGTTCATTATATTGAAGAACACTTTTTCGACAGTTACCAAGCGTTCTTCATTTTTATGATAGCATTCATAACATTGATGTCGTTAGTCATTAATATTATGAATGGTTCTTCAATACAATGAATCATGGGTTGATGAACGGAATTCATCAATATGATGTACATTTTTTTTCTGTGTAAGAACAAGCCTATAAAAACAACAAAAAAACAGTAAATACCCTACACATATGTGTGGTAACCATTCAAAGTGGTATATAGGTCACCAGGGTATACGAATCCTAAAAATAACTACAAACTTTCCATCCCTGAAGAATTTTCTTTCATTTGATACCCATATTTACAAATGCGTAGGTGTGGAACCACAAGTCGTTTCGTGGGAAACATTATTTTTATGTATTTGAGCATAATGTCAATATATATTTTACCAATAAAATTTACCTAAGCAGTAAAATTGATTTGCAAATGTAAATTTTATATGAGGTATTTGAACATAAGTGGTCAGTTCTCAGGTCAGAATAGACCGATCATGATAATTTTCTTGTTCAGACAGCTTAGATATATAAGTAATCTAAATCTAAAGTTTCATTGCTCTAGCTCTTCAACTTTTTCTGTAATCGTGATTTCAACAGACAGACAGAAGGACAGACGGACAGACAGACATACGGACAGACGCACATCGCAAAATCGACTCAGGAGGTCATGCTGATCAAGAATATATATACATTTCCATACCGGAGATGTTTTTTTTCAGGGTGTTACAGACGGCGTACCAAACTGAATATACCCTTTCACTCTTAGTGTAGGGTATAAAAATGATCCAGTGATGTTACGCAAAGAGCTTAACCCTTACAAGCCTGACTTTTTTTTAGCTGAAAAAAATATATGTTAGAGAACTCGCGATTCTGTACAACATTTGTTCTACGACTTTGCTCATACACAGAAAAAATTTCACCAAAAATTTCACCAACTACCTGGATTCATCATATTGATGAATTCATTCATTGATTTAAAATCGTATTTTTTAAATGTTTTTCATGTTCAATATTTTTTTTAACATCAAATATCAAAGACAAATTTGTCTCCTTTTACACATTTATTTATTTATTTATTTATTTATTTATTTATAATTCTTATACGAGTTATAAAATTTAAATGCTAATTATGCGAAGACTTCATTTCATCATATTAATGAAAAACGAACATCATATTGATGAATTTTGTTCTTCAAACCATATTAATTTAAATATCATAAATCCTATAAGAATTATAAATACGTAAATGTGTAAATGGAGACCAATTTTTGTTTGAAATTTGATGATATAAAAAATATTAAAAATGAAAAACACTAAAAAAATACGATTTTAGTTTTATGAATGAAATCATCAATATGATGAATACTGGTTGTTGGTGAAATTGGTTTTTTGTGTGTAGGTGTAACTTACTTTAACCAGATCAAAAATACCTCGTTGGTTACTTGCGGAACCACTGGGCAACCGGACTTCAAAATTGAAAAAGTGCATTTTGTACTAAAGTCAAGAAATTTTATTATGAAAAATCGTGGAAAATGTAAAGAAAAAAACATTTAAAGTATGGATATTTGTGGTTTGTTTTGCCGAAACATTTCTTTTATTATGGATTCACTCTGGCCATTGTTGATGTCATATTCACACCATTCATTTCCAAGCACTTATTCTGTTGGAAAATCAGGAATTCTGTTATTTGTAAACAACAAACTTAAAAAAAAAAACAAATAAACGTTTCTATAGAATTTCACATATGCTCAATTTTGAACTCCCGGTGCCTGATGGTTCCACAAAGAACCAACCAAAAATTTGTAAAAAATCCAGTACAATAAAAAATGTAATTTATTTCAAACACTCACAATAGCTTCTGATAATACAGCGATCACAACAATATTTGTTTCAGCTTCGATTTCAACAAATTTACCAATATAATATTTTTTTGAAAGTACGCAATTTTACAAAAGTTAATTTTCTTGATGTTGGTTGCCCTTACATGACAGACAGCCGGCAAATGAAGTTTGTTTTAAACGGGAATCGGCGCAAACGGTGGCGCTTGGATCAATAAATATTTTAAAAGTCGAAGCGGGAAGATTAAATAAAATTCGTTGAACAATGTTTTGATTTTCATCCGTTGGTTCCTGGCGAAACCAATGCGCATTTAAGGGTTAAAGACATTTTTGAACTTTTAATGATCATTTTCTATTGCTTCAAGTATTAAAATATAGCACTATATTTTCTTAACTTTAAATTATTTACTAAAATTATGGTTTTAAAAAATATTAATTTTTAGTTCACTGTTACAGTTTCATGGCTTGCCAAACATATAAAATGTGGATTTTTTCTTACTATAGTAATTTTAACTGCCGAATTATTTCTAATTTTATTCTATCGAGTTTGGAATAACATTTTTGTATTATTGCATATAATATTATCTTTAAAATGATATGTCACACTTATCTTTTTAGAAATCATCTTACTAGAAAATAGTAAAATTATGCACACATAGCCTAAAAAACAATATATTTTCGATGAAATCGAAAAATAATCTGGATACAATATCTTTGAAAATGTCCACGTCAGAAGTTAGATTTTTATTCAAGCTTGTAGCTAATAAAGTCTAGACTAAATGTTCACTAAAATATGATTTTGAATTGTAATATCTCCTCAACTATTAAAATTAGCTGATTGATTTTACGCACGTTAACCCATGTAAGGACCTGTTAAGGATATAATGCTCATAAGGGACTATTTTTGAAAAATACGTATTTTCGCACTTGTAACCACTAATAATGAACCATAATGGTGGACAAATTATGTGAAACTTTATAAGTTTTTTTTTTAGTGGAAAAACTTAAAAAAAAAATTCAAAAAACCATAAAAAATAATTAAACCGTGATATTTTAAAAAATCTTCCAACAATTTTTTGTTTACTTTGATCTTCAAATAATCGGGAGCGATGTCCGAAAATTTTTCTTACAAATAAATTGGGATGGGTATCCACTATTGGGTTGAGAGTATTTTAGACTATGTCTGCATAATTTTACTATCTACTAATAAGACGATTTCTGAAAAAATAAGTGTGACATATCATTTTAAAGATAATTGTATGTGCAAAATTATAATAAAGAAAAGTTATCATTTTATGAGTTGGGCAAGCCATGAAACGGTAAAGGATAACTAAACATTTATAATTTTAAAAACCACAATTTTAGTAAATGATTTAAAGTTAAGATAAAAGTGTTATATTTCTCATAATTGAAGGAATAAAAATTGAATAGAAAATGGTCGTTAAAAGTTCAAAAATGTCGTTTAAGCTCTTTGCGCAACATCACAGGATCATTTTTTTTTGTTTTTAAAAGCTTGTTCTTAGTTTTAGAGGGCATAGTTTCAGAAAGTTGACGAGGAGCGAAACATTTTAACATTTTTGGATTTTGAATCAGTCTAGTGCACAGCTTCGTCCGTGCGAAGTTTTTGTAAATACCTATGTGGTTTAAATTTACTCTTAGAGCCAGTTCTTCAGAGCTTGTTTAAACGTAGTTTAAACTACGTTTAATTAATCTTCTCTTTTAATTAAACGACGTTTAATAATGTTCGCAGTTTTTCAGTGATAGTTTAAAATGTAAATAGATCCAATCAGTAAATATGACAATAAATTTCTTTCGATTCTGATTTGTATGTCATTCAAAAAATAAATAAACAAAGAAAAATAAAATATGAGAGATATTAAATAAATGTTTCAGAAAAATTAAATGATTATAATTGAAAATATTAGCAAAATATTGAGCTACTATAGTGGAGACGTAAGGATTTTTTTTATTAAAAAAAGTGCAGAAATCTAAAAATAAAGAACAAAAGGAACAGAAAATAGCAAAAGTGTTGTGAGACAATCTCCTCTTTACCTCTTGAAAGTTTTATAAAGTGCAAAAATCTCAAAATAAAGAACAAAATGTAATCCGATGCAGCAACAGAAAATAGCAAAAGAGTTATGAGATAATTGTCTCTATATTCTATTGAAAGTTCAAACGAAGTTTAACCCTTCAACATCGGTTGTTTAAACTAAGTTTAAACGACAAATGAAGTTCACTGAAAAATTCGATTGTGTCTTTAACAAAGTTTAAACTCCAAACGAAGTTCAACTAGAACTGAAAAACTGGCACTTAGTTGATCAGTAGTTATAGGATTTTTAAGGTTTTGGTTATATATTGTGACTGTGGTTAGGTAGCCACAGATTAAGTACATATATATATTGAATTAAAAGTTCAGTTTTGCCACGTCCATTTGTGTATCTTAAGGGTTGAATTTCTCGTCTACTTCGGGAGATGAACTACCAGTCCAAATTTCATGTTCCAAGGGTCAAAGTTTTTAAAAGTTACAAACAGTAAATGAGTGAGGAAAATTACGTCAAGGCGGGACTTAAAGTAGGGAAAACCCAACACTTTGATGGGGATATTTAAGTCGGATATAAAAGTGGAATAAAAGAAGCTTATCACAACAAATGTTGAAAAACTGGAATCACAAACACAAAAAAACACAAAACTGAAAACGAAGAAACAAAAACGAAACCTTAAACCGAAAAACGAAATGAACAGGTAGGTACGCGTTCATCGCACGAATGTAACATAATATCGCTATAATATAATCGGTACAATATAACTGTATAATGGCTGTAAAACTGTGTAGTTGCTGTAAAACTGTGTAGTTGCTGTAAAACTGTGTAGAATCTGTAAAACTGTAGTGTCTTTAAAACTGTGTAGTTTGTGAAGTCGGTTGGTGTGTATGCTATATATAGACAAATATACCAACCCATAAGGGTTCTAATTAATTAATTCGTATATCCAATTAATTATAATAATAGCATATACTATTGTTATCAATTAATTTCAATTTCTATATTTACGTTCAATATTTGTTTCTGTGTATGGAATTAATATACGGATGTTCGCACGAAAAATCTTGTTGGGTAAGCGTTATGTATATAATTTTCAGCAGAGAATAAAAGCTTTGAAATTGGAGAACGTAAAGGTTTTGGTGAAGAAAATATGAAAAGGCATAAAAATATGAATGAAAAGAAAATGTTTAAAATAAAAAATAAAAAAAAATGCTTTTTGTTTAATTTTCTATATTTTTGATTATTTATCAATACATATTTAGACATACATATACAGCTATTATTTACAAGGAATTCATATGGTTTGTAGGTATAAGAAAACTTTTCGAATTGGTTGTTTGATACCAAAAATCCAAAATTTTACACTTTTTAGCGTTTGTTCGTACTGTGCATTGTTGTATTGAATCAACAGAGCTTCGGTACTACTTTAATAAGATTATAAGAATTCACAATTTAACATACTGCATAATTTTTGCATTTATAAAATAAATTAATTTTATACTATTTGCAGTTGTTTGTTGTATCCTTTTCACATGTTCCCGATACTGCGTTATAGTAGTTACCGGCGCCGCAATTTATTTCCTCAAGTTGCTCGTTCAAACACCAGTAGAATTTGGCGCACTGGGGATGCGGATACATGTAGCCCTCATTGGCTGCCGAACACGTAGGTGTGACAATTGGGCCAGTCATAAAAGATGCTGCCATCTGAACTTGACATTGGGCTTCCGCTGGTTTCATGCATTTTTGATTACTACGCGAATAATGTAAATCTCTGGGACAAGTTACTAACTCCGCTTCTAAATCAAGGCATATGTAGTATTGAGTGCAATCAATAGCGGGCAATTTTCTTCCCCATGGGTCACCCAGTTGCTTACATATGTTATTCGCGATTTCATTAAAATCATCTGGAGAACTGCAAGTACATTCTTTAATATTTTCACAACTCTGGGTTGCAGCAACGAAACAGTTCCTCGTACCCGGACATTTTAGTAGCTTGCCACCACTGTGTTTGCACTGTATGTAGTAATCACAGTGTGATGGCACACTAATGCGATCGTCTCCTTTGCGGTGGCAACGCTGTATCAAAGTTCAAAATAACATTGTATTTTGTTTTACACCTAATAAACTTTTGCAAAGTACTTACCCTATCGATATCAGCCTGATCCAGTGTGGGTGCAGCTGCATCATCAGATTTAATGCATGGCGCGCAAATGAACAAAGCAAAGAAAACAACTAAAATGATATATTTAAAAATTTGCTTTGAATTTAGTGAAGCTAAATAATAAAAACATTATATTTCCGAACAAGAAATAAACTGTATAAAAGACATAGAGAATGTTCTAAATTTTTCGAATTTTTTAGTTATTTACAAATGGCCAGAACGTAATTATAATATCAAATATAGTATAACCAACATTTTCGCGAATTAAATTAATAATTTTTAATATTAATATTCAACTGTACCAAAATTCCGCATAGCTTGAAGTTATATTGCACTTTGAATTTTTGAACGCACAATGCAGACTATTTATAATGCCAAAATATAGCGGACCCATTAACAATTGTTATTGTCTCAAGTTAAACGGAAATTAAAGTATGTTAGCAAAAAACTGATTACAAAATATACCGCAAAAACAATATTTTTGAAATAAATCTACTTTAAGTCGAAAAACAAACAACAATATACAATACATTTAAGAAAACGAGTTGGGAAAGTTTGGTCACATGGGACTTTTATAGTCGGTCGAGCCCGACTATGGAATACCGTACACTTTGGTGGGGATATTAATGTGGGATATTAAATTGTATACCTTAATTTTAAAGTTCTTAGTTATGCTGTACCCTCAGAATATTACTTATCAGAAATTTATGTCTTATATCTCCATAATTTAAAAATATTATATAAAAGTATAAAAAACTAATAAAACAAATTAAGAAAAAATAAAAGTGGGCGGATCACGCTGTGTTGCAAACTAATAATATGAAGTCCCAAAGAGGTGACTAATAACAGGTATGGAACATACGCAATAATATGTCGCAATGCTGTGATAAGTATATAAATCATTCATTCTGATAATGGAACATAAATTTAGTTCCAAAGCGGTGACTAAGAACATGTGTGGGACAATGCAATAATATGTCACAATGCTGTGATATATAAGTCATACATTTCAATAATGGAACATATACAATAAAGGGCGGAGTTAACTTTGTTGCTATTAGGTGGCAAAAAGTGGCAAATTATATATGTGGCAAGTATAGAATGAGAACCTAATAGGAACATGTTTATATATAATGTATCTAATTAACTTTAAAATTTAATAAATGTATATTGTTATACACGACATATTTATAACATCCACTACATATGTTTATGGAAAGTTTTGTTGCAAAAATATACATCCGCAAAAGCATACATCCGCAAAATCATAATTTAAAAAATAAAGAAGATCGCAATTTTAATAAATTTTCACAAAATGCATTTTTTTGTGTGCGCGTAAAAATTAGACGGGGGAAGAATATAAGCTTTAACCCGAAAACTTGAACCGTTTGTTAAATTAGAGTTGTAGTTTGTCGAAAACTTTGTGAGTAAAGATTTATATTATTATACCATGCTTATTTTTTATTTTTTATTAGAGGACAAACATTCACGTTAGTGGCACTGCGTAGGATCTTTATTATTTTTATTTTTAATCTACACATAAATTACAGTTCATGTTAAAATTACAGTTCAAGTTCCAAATAGGTGAACCGAAACTTTAATGGATCAAAATTTGTGGCAACTAAGTCACGCCCCCGGTCTTTTTGACTGGTTACTTGGGTATAAGGTTATATTTCATATATTTGATTTTATTAATTTAGGGATAAATTGTCCACTACACTATGGTGCATAATAGGGATGTCAATCCCGGACTATTTTTCAATCCCGAAATTTCGGGACTAAAAAATTTGAATCCCGGGATCCCGGGACTTTAAAAAAAGTATAGCAAAGGCTTAAAATAACCATATCTATGCTTGAATAATAAACAATTATATTGCTTAAGGCTCAAACAAAACTTATATATTCAAATGCATCTGTTTTGAGGTGGGTTATCCAAATATATACAAATATACATGGTATCCAAAATACAAAATCCGCGATACATAAACCCCAGTTGATCATCAATCATTTTTTAAATACTTTTTATTGAAAAATTATTTTTTAGTACAAATATATATTTTTTTTTATTTTGAATGAACAATCAAAATTTTTTTGGGATATTGGTTTCTGATGGAAAACAGTATTTTATAAAAATAAAAAAATAAAATTAGTTTATAGTGGAGACATTTTATGTGATTTTTAATTAATAACAATTTTAAAAATTAATTCAATTTAAGAACGTGAATTTATTTATGTAAATTCAATCGTTTGAGTAGATTTTTTACTGTTAGTTTAATCGTATTTAGATTTTGTAAAAAATATTATTCTCGGTCAAATGTATTTTATATGATTGAAATTTGCAGTAGGCACAATTTCATTGTAATGAATGTGAAAAATTGTGAAAATTATAGTTATAGACCCAAATAAAAAAATGTTAGGGTGATAAATTATATTTATTTATGTATTTTGTTATTAATAAAGGCAACGGTTCCAGTTTTATCGCTATAGGAAACCCGTAATTAATTCGCCAGAGACCGTCATGATATTATAATTATTTACTATTTTTAATTACATTCTGTATTTCGAATCGAATAATTATAATAATTATAGTCGAAAATGTCGTAATTTTTAACAATTGTGAATTTGTTAAAAGTCAAAAAGCATGTAATTCGTCATTATTGACGTCAGTGTTTTAATATTGTAGCCGCGGTAGCTCAGTGGTTAGTGCGTTGGACTGCGAGCCGAAAGGTCCCCGATTCAAGCCTGGACTGGGGCTAACAACATCTTTTCATAGATACATTTTTCTATACCGCGCTACGTCTCGGCAGTAAATGACAAACCTACGAGAGTAAAACATTGTCTATGAAAAGCTCTCACTCGCCGTTGGTGAGAGAGCTCGGCCTAAGTTCTTGTAGGACTGTAGTGCCAAACTATTATTATTATGTTTAATATTACAGTCCATTAAATGTTAGATTTACTTATTCGCGAAATGTGTATAAAAACATTGAAAGACTTTTGAATAAACTATTAAAAATTGATCTACTAGCTTTTTTTGTAATCCCGGAAATCCCGGGATTTAACGATTGAACTAAAATGGTGTTTTTTAATGTTTTTCATTTAAAATATTTTTTATAACATCAAATTTCAAATTAAAATTTGTCTCCATTTACACATTTACGTATTTATAATTCTTATAAGATTTATGATATTTAAATTAATATGGTTTGATGAACAAAATTCATCAATATGATGTTCTCTTTTTCATTAATATGATGAAATGGAGCCTTCGAATAATTAGCAATTAAATATTATATATCCTTTAAGAATTCTAAATACATAAATGTGTAAATGGAGACAAATTTTTGTTTGAAATTTGATGTTAAAAAATATTGAAAATGAAAAACATTTAAAAAATACGATTTAAATTCATTAAAATGATGAATTCATCAATATGATGAATCCCGGTAGTTGGTGAAATATTTTGTGTAATACATTAATTTTAACAACACACAAAAGTAGTTAAAAGCTTATGAAAAAAAAAACTATTTCTTGAAAGAAAATCTGAAATTATCTTTATTTTTGTAACCGTGTTAATTAAAAGTTTTTTTTTCATAGTGGTGCACAACTATAGACGCATTTTAATAAATAACACAAAAAACAAGTATTCTTTTTGGCGTGCTATTAACTACCCAGATAGCAAACGTGCGTCTCACTAAAAATCATGTCGTACACACAACGTGAGGGCGCACGACATGAGTGCGTAATGAGAGCTAAAGGGTTTTTCAATAAGAGTGCTACAAAAGTTTTTTTCAAGGGTTTTTCAACAGGGACGCTACAAAAGTAGAGCGACAGGGACAGCAAGCCGCTCTTTTGACATTTCTCTTCAGTAAGGTTTGCCATTTCATGATGGAAAGATATACGAGCCAACAACGAGTCGAAATTATTAAAATTTACTACCGAAATTTGAATTCGTATATCTTTCCATCATGAAATGGCAAACCTTACTGAAGAGAAATGTCAAAAAAGAGCGGCAAGAAATATGGTGTCGTTTGCTATCCCTGTCGCTCTACTTTTGTAGCGTCCCTGTTGAAAAACCCTTTATATGCGATGTATATACTATTCTATTTATTATTTAAATTTTAATTTGTTTGTTTTATTAAATTTCGTACATTAATTCTAGTAGATTGAATCTTTCTGCTTAACACTAGATACACAAAATGCAAAAATATGTCAAACACATTTATTCGTCGACACAGCTTTCGGACCACAGGCCGATTTTCCACAGGCCTATTTTCATGTTGGCGGAATCGACGAAGTCTGAGCCATAGATGATGTTGCGGCCAACTTGGATGCAGTAGTCACCGCGGATGGTGTCGGGCTTTGAGTCGGCAGGGTTGGTCTCGTCCAACATAACACGTCCAGACTTCACAACGTTCAAACCTTCCCACAACATTGGAACCATTGCGCCGGATGCCTAGTAATTAACCAAACAGGGGAAGAAGGAACGAGCTGACAAATCGGCGTAGTGCTGCTCCAACAATTCCTTCGAAGCCCATATGAATTTCATGGCGACCAATTTGAAGCCCTTCTTTTCGAAGCGCTGGATGATTATTTCAACGAGTTCACGTTGGACGCCATCAGGCTGCGCTCCTTTGTTCCATGTATAAATTTAAATGACTTTAAAATGTATTTACACTTTTTTTTAATATTAAAAATAATGGCAAACCATATTTCATATTGAATGTTTTTGTTATTTTGTTTTAGCCGCACTCGTGCGAGCTATATGAGACTATTATGAGTCATATTTTATTGTGTCACAAATACGGCATACTATTTTTTTAGCATGCGTGCGGGCTATATGAGTCTCATATGCGCCTCACACAATTTTCTCGCACTTGTGCGACTATATTGAGTTTCAAATGCGACGCACACTATTTTTTCAGCACTCGTGCGAGCTATATGAAGCTCATATGCGTCTCACACATTTTGCTCGCACTCGTTCGACTATATTGAGGCGCATATGCGTCTCATGCTACTGATTTTTAAAATTTTGTATGCACTCGTGCGACTATATTGATGATCAAATGCGACTCACAAATGCCTCGCACTAGTGCGAGCGTATTGAGTCTCAATTGCGGACACACGATTGCTACTCTGTGCGCGCACCCGTGCGATTTTTTTTTTATCAGTCGTGCGCTCACAGTGCGGGCACAATGCGCGCATATTGCTATCTGGGTAAGCTTATTAGCAGTTCTTCACCAATTGACTCCCAAGCTTCAATCAAACCCATTTTTAAATGTGAAATTTTTTCGTATTGCTTGTTTTCAATCAATATTTTTCGGAACATTATTCCCCAGATAATTTCTATTAGATTTAGGTCTGTGGAGTATTCTGGTCAATGCAAAACCTTCACGTTATGTGATTTTAGCCATGAGCTAGTCTCATTGTCATTATCTAGAAGAGCATTAGTTTGCTGCAATGTGATATTTTATGTACTCTTTTTCTCTAAATACGGAAGGAGGTTAGATCTCAACATCGATGTGTATTATCCAGGGTCCATACTCGTGTATGGGAATGCTAACTTTAGTATACCATTAACACAATATAAATATTAAAAATAATCTTACAAAATGAATCGATTATTTTATTACAATATTTATTTGCGATGATAAAACGTTTAATTTGGACGGGCCAGATGGTTTAAAATCCTATTGGAGTGATCACACTACTTTTCGAAGAGAAACTTTGGGGGCGGTTCTTTGATGGTTTTGGGAGCATTTTGTGTTCATGGAATTATTTGTCTATAATATATGTGATAATTATTCCAGTAGTATTCCAATGGTATATTAACATAATCAGCCTTATAGTGAATAAAATTCCTAAGGGAATTTTTATCCTTGATGAAAAATAGGTATCGTGAACAATGTTCGAAAAGGGAAAAAATCCTTCCCTAAAAAAATTACGTATCATGAACAACATTTTAGAGGAAAAATTACCCTTATTTTGCCGGATTTTTTCCGCCACTTTTTCATCGGGGAAAAGAATTAATTAAAAACAAACACACTATAATTAACTATACTTTTATTAATAATATGTAAACAAATATCTATGAATAGCACTAAAATTATTTAAATAAAAGTTAGTTACACATTTCTGCACAAATTAATTACAGATATATTCAACCAGCGAAAAAATTTCACCGGCTGCGGAATATCTTAATCTTCAAAATTGTACGCAGTATAATCACAACATTTTTTAAAATGAAAAACTACATTTAAGACATATTTACGTAAAACTATTGTATGTTATGTAAAAGTTTCATGATGATAAGGCTAATACTTATTTAGATATATTCAATTAAAATTTTTATTTTTTTTTTCTATTTTTTATTTTTTTCTTCTTTTTCAAAAAAAAAGTGTTCAGAAACTATATACAGATTGTCTTTATATTCGCCACATAGATTCCTTGAAATCTCTTCTTTTCAATGATGCCAAACACTTATATATTTACTTTACATACAAAATGACATATTAATTAACATCATGTTTCATCAAAATTTAGTATTTTTTAAATTTTATTTTGTTTTGCACACCTGCAGAAAAGTTTTCAAAGCCCAACGTAAAAATATAGGTATGCGATTTTAAAAATTAACTAGTTCTAAACGTTTTTCAACCTTACGAATTTTGGAAAAATGCTGACCTGCACATATACTTCGCCGGGCAAAAAATAAGTACAGGTCAAAAACCCGTGGAAATAACTCTTCCTGCTTACTTAAAATTAACCTTTGGACTTTGAAAATTTTTCTGCAAAGTAAAAAAAAAAAAATTTTAAAACTTGAACTTTGACCAGTGTTGCCAGATTGGTTAAATATATTTTGGATACGTTTCATCATTTAGAAGATTATCAGTAATGTTATCTATCAAAAAATTATAACAAAAGTACATGTTACTGAAGAAAAAAGTACGTACGGAGATTTGCGTAAAAGTTCAATTTTCCAGAAAAAAAATGGAAAATAAAAAAAAAAAAATCGAATTTACAATTTTATATTTACTGAACCACTTCAGATATTTAAAAACGGTTTTTAGTTTATGATTAATGTATTAATTGTTTATGAAAGTCCTATACAAATATTTTAATTTCATCATAAAATGCACTATCTATGTATATATAAATTTAAAAAAAAATCATGTTCCAGTATATATCTTTAAAACTAATCAAGATATTTTCTCATGTAAGCACATTTTCTTTAGATCTCAATGTAAGCTTTTCACAAACAAAATAATTTTTAAAATCGGATAACTTTTGGTTTTTTTACAATTTTTGAAAGATTTTCATGAACAAAATTTCAACTTTTCTGATTTTTATCTCCATAACCATTAAAGATACAAACTCTAATTTCAAAACTTAAGTTCTCTCAAGTTTTCTCTGTATAAAATTTTTTAAATTTTTTTAAACGGTTGAGTGGTTCCGAAAATACTGAATTTCACCCGATTTAAGAGAGTTTGAGCACACTGTGGGGCGGTGAAATGAACTCTCTTCCTTCAGATTGCAAAGCCAGTACACTTCCATTCAATTCCATTAATATTGTACACTTCATTTTGATGTACAATAATCAAACGTATGTATTGGTCAGTGAGGGGTATTATTCAAATAAATTTGTATTCAAATAACAATTCAAACAAAAGTTTAATCATTAGTTTTTTTAATCGTTATTAAAAAAAAAACACTTTTCAATCATTTATTCTTTATTTGTAATTTCAATAATTTTTTTTTAAGCAAATTTATTCAAATAAATTATTTGTGAATAAATATTTATTCTAAACAAAAAGTTCAAATAAATTTGAAATGTTTTCCATACAAACCAAATTTATTCATTATTCAAAATTTTTGAATAAAAATGTATATAATGACAAATAAACAAATCGAGCTTTTTATTCTAAAAAAAAAACAAATGAAACAATTTATTCATTATTTGGAACGATGAATAAACATAATTTATTCGTTAGTTTTTATTTTTATTTGAAATAAAAATTCCCCTACACTGGTATTGGTGAATGAATTATTAAATTGCAATATACATATTAAAATGTTCTAATATCATAATGATGAATTATATTATAATAATATATATTATTAATAACAAGAATTATTAAAAAAAAAAATTAAATAAAAAATTAATAAAAAAAAATATTGCAGCAGGCAGGATCCGAAGTCGCGTCCTCGTGCATAGAAGGCAGGCATGCTATAGTCGTGACATTTTATAAATGTTTTTATTTTCACACAAAAAGAAATTTACGTTTAATATAAATGTTAATTTATTCGTTGCAAATATTTTTATTTATATTTTGGCACACAAACGAACTTTCGTTCAAAATAAATAATTTATTTTCCAGAATAAATAATTTATTTTTTTACAATATGCAGTAAACTTTTGCGAACTAAGTTTGAGCACGTTCCCAAAGGAAATTCTTTTGCCGCAAAGGTTTTGTAAACTTTTTTCTATGCGTGTAAACCAAAAAAAAAAAAATTGAAAAACCCCGTTGCGCAGCACGGGTACAAAATACTACACCCAGAAAAAATCATGGTAAATTGATAGTATTTCAATAGAAAAACAATAATTTATACCATTAAAATTGGTCAATAGGATGCGTCCCATTAGTTCAGTAATATTGAAACTGTTAATACAATGTGTGGTTATACCATATATTTTATAATGTGATATTTTAATTACAATAAGAAATGATACGTATTATTAATTTTATGGTATGTCGAATTACATTTTTCTAATAATTTATTAAAATAAAAATGTATTTTAGTTAATTTATTGTATATATTATTTTATTTAAATGTCGAAATTGATATTCACTTTTACAACATACACATAAAAAGACACTTCTTGCTGCAAAAGGTTATAACACATTTAATGTTTGTTTTGGTTTCCAATAATTGATTGTAGTACTTGAGTCCGCAGTTGTTTTTGATTCCGTTGCCATAATAGAAGTTCGATGTATTATTTATTTTCTGTAATAAATAAAAATATAAATACATAAATATAATTTATTTACATTAAATACATTGAATCCTTACCAATGTCGCGTTTAATAATGTGGATTATTACAAAGAAATACATGCGACCATTTTGAGTAAACACGCAGAATGATGTACAAAACGAGCATGTTTGTATTCGTTTTTATGTTTTTTTACACCACGTTTATTATTATAGGAGGAAACCATTAAAACAACAGTATTTATTCTATTTAAAATAATAATATTGAAATATTTAAATTTATGGTACTAAATTTTTCAAATACTATTGAATTAATTAGAAAACTTTTGATTTAAAAAGAAAAAACTATTAATACATGAACCATAAGATCAATGGTCGTACCATAAAGTACTTAATGGTACATTTTCTTCTGAGTGTAGTATTTTAATAAATATTTTTACATTTTTATTATAATAAATGTTGCTCATCAATATTTGCAAATGTTTTCTGTGTCAATTTTGCATGTTTTCGATTCTGCGTCAAAGTAGTATTTTCCAACTCCGCAATTTAATTCCACAGAACGCTCGTTGAAGCACCAGTAGAATTTGTAGCACTGTTGATGCGGATACCTTGAACCCTCAGTGTCTTTCGTACACAGCGGCGCGTCTGTTGAATCAGCTACACTTGTTGTTGATTCTAGCGCTGGAGTAACATTTTTGTTCTTTGACTGACTACAATTGCCATACTTATCGGGAACACAATCACTTTTTGAAATTTCAAAATATTGATTAGGGTCACATGATTTTTTGACGGGATTTTTCTGTATGCTACATTCGTAATACTGCGTACATTTTTCGGCTTGAAATTTAAAACCTTCTTTATTATTCTTGCATAGTTCCTCCTTTGACTGGCAGCCTGCTTCAAGAAACGGCACGCAATCCTGCTTATTATGTGAATAATGCATCCCATTAGGACATGTTATCAATTCCACAAATGAACCAAGGCAGATGTAAAATTGTGAGCAATCAGAGGCGGGCAATTTCATACCCCAAGAATTAGGCACTGATGTACATATGTTAAGCATTACTTCTTTAGTTCGACATGGACATTTATTATCGTCTCTACACTTCGGGATTGTAGGATCGAAACATGCATTCTTCAAACACTCGCGCCTCACACCAGATTCGCTTGTGCACAGTATGAAAGAATTGCAGTCATCTGGGTGTTCAATTAGGATGAGACTATCATCGGTACAAAGCTACATCGAAGTTGAAATTAAAATTGTATTTTATACTAAACTATTTCAAAGTACTCACGTCTTCGAACTCTGCCTGGCATGCCGTCGAACTCAATAGCACAAAGATAACAACTAAAATGACACATACAAGAAAAAAACTGTGTATAAGAAAAATTAAGTTCTATATAATAGTAAACTTGTGCTGTAATATGAAATACAATGAAGTATAACCTCTGGAGTAAGGTACAGCTATTTTGTTATTTTTATATCAAATTAAATTAGCAAAATAAAAATTTTTAAAATTCTACATTCATTTATCACTTATTCTTTATTATCACATTTTGTGGAATGACAGTGCTTTTTTTAAGCCCTTGTCTTTTTAAATATATTTTCAAAATAATTATATTCTTTTGTTGAAATTGTTCTTTATTCTTTTTTCTTATATATTTTTTTATTTTATTTTTATATTTTCCTTTATATATAAATCTGTACTTTGTACTTTTTATCTCATAAATTTTGTTTACATTTACTTATTTTTATACACAACTATTTTATTTTTTCATAAAAATACGGCATATTTAAACATTTTGGCTTTAAAATGAATTACTAATAATAAACTATACCGTAATTCCACATAGCTCTAACTGTTTTTGCACTATACATCTTTTAACGCACGATGCAGTCAATTTATAGTGCCGACGACTAGCAACTTAAAAATTATTGCAATCTATTTCAACGGAAATTAAACTATGTTAACAATAAAACGATTGCAAATATACTATGCATTTAAAAACGAACATTTTAAGAAAAAATGATTTACTCATAAATCTACTGATTAATATTGTTACAAAAAGAGGTAATTTGCCCCACTATGCAAGCATTCAACAATAATAAATGAGACGCAAGACAATTCAGTGCACTAAGCAATGTGTTAGGAAGAGACGGAAGATCATTCAGCGTACTGAGCAATGTGCGAGAAAGTGATGGAAGATCTGCACATTAAAACACATGAGTGCGAATGAGATGCCAATAGCATGCGTCATTCACGAAACGAGTAGAAGGTTCTCGAAACAAGTCGAAGCTTGTCGAAACGTGTCGAACTGATGCATGCAGTATATAAGGGAGCCGCATCTGAGGTACAGCACTAGAGTAGTGATTGTAAAGTGGTCGAGTAAGTCTCGGGTGATAAATGTCAAGATAAATAGTGGACATGCAGCAGTTGTTAGAATTTGTTATTAGTAAAGTTGTTTATATAAAGTGAATTAATAAAGTTAATTGGTATAATTTAAACCAAACATAAGAGTGTTTTTATTTAGTACACAATCCAGAGATACGAACTTGTAGAACAGTTTTCCGTAGACTGAATTTTCGTAACAATATAATAAATCTGAATGTTTGTTGGTTTCTCGGTATGTTCCGCATCTCCGTCTAAACGGCTGATGCGATTTTCTTGAAATTTTTACCACAGATGCGGTATGGTCTGGAAGGAATGATAGGCTTTATATGGGCGGGATTGGACAAAGAGGCGTGGCACCTCCCATACAACATAAACTTTCAAAACGATATAACTCGGCACTTTCACTAGCTACAAACATTAAACAAAAAACTCAAATACAAAAGAAAAATTTAAAAGCGAAAACACAAAAGCAAAAGCACAAAACAAAAGCAAAAATACAAAAACAAAAGCAATAACATAAAACAAAAATTGTTGTTTTTGGCGATTTTTTTGTTTTTTTTTTGGAAAATGGTGATTTTGACCATTGCATTGTTTTTGTCGTCCAAACATTTTTTTTAACATTTTTTTTTCAAAATTTTTTGAACATTGTTGTTTTTGTCGATTTTTTTTTGAAATGGTGATTTCACCATTACGTTCTTTTTGTCCTCCAAAAAAAAATTTTAACAACATTTAGGCTTTATATGGGCGGGATAGGACAAAGAGGCGTGGCACCTCCCATACAACATAAACTTTCAAAACGATGTAACTAACAAATACAAAAGAAAAATTTAAATGCGAAAACACAAAGCAAAAGCACAAAACAAAAGCAAAAAAACAAAAACAAAAGCAATAACATAAAACAAAAATTGTTGTTTTTGGCGATTTTTTTGTTTTTTTTTTTTGGAAAATGGTGATTTTGACCATTGCATTGTTTTTGTCGTCCAAACATTTTTTTTACATTTTTTTTTTTCGAAAATTTTCCAACATTGTTGTTATTGTCGATTTTTTTTTTTGTAAAATGGTGATTTTTAACAATTTTTTTTTTCGAAATTTTTCGAACATTGTTGTTTTTGTCGAATATATATATTTTTAAATTCCGAATAGACGTCAAAACAGCTGAACCGAATTGAATATAATTTTGGCACAATATGTATGTTAGGCCTGGGCAGAGTATATGTTATATCTCGGTCATATTGGTGGACTGGGGTGGACCATATAACCCAAAAATTAAAAATACATTATATGGGCAATTGGGATAGCAAATTTAATTACATTTTGGTCAGCTTTATTTTTAACCATTCTAAACGGTTTCGCCGAATGTGGGAGTGATTGGACTATTAGGCGTGGCACTCCCCATAGAAGATACATTTTACATTACGTGTATGTCAACAGTTATTATAGTGATATCAAGATATTTCACAGCAGGTTAACAACCACCCAAAATTCTTTAAACTAACCACACCAAAATTCCCCACATTAAAACTCATCACGCTAAAACTCACCATACAAAAACTCACCACACTAAAATTCATCACACTAAAATTCATCACACTAAAATTCATCAGACTAAAACTGATCACACTAAAACTCACCACACTAAAACTCACTACAATAAAATTCACAACACAAAAATTCACCACACTAAAACTCACGACAATAAAACTCACCACAATAAAATTCACCACACTAAAACTCACCACACTAAAATGCACTACACAAAAATTCACCACACTAAAACTCACCACACTAAAACTCACCAAACCCACACTCACCACACCGAAACTCACCACACTAAAACTCACCACACTAAAACATCTACTCTGAAAAACTCTACGGGAAAAAATTCTACGGGAAATAATTCTACAGGGAAGAATTCTACCGGGATGAATTCTACGGGAAAGCGTTCTTTGGGGAATAATTTTACGGGGAATATTTCTACTGGGAAGAATTCAACGACGAAATGTTTTACGGGTATGAATTCTAAGGGGAAGCACAGTCTAAGAAAGAATTGTCTTTGAGAAAAGTTGTTATGGCGGAGAATTATTATTGGATTACTACATTTATAAAACGAATAAAAAAACTTTAACAGCTAAGCACGGGCCCCTCATATAAATAGTAACCAGTTGGGAAGGTTAGATCACATGGGAAATTTTAAAGTATGTGTTATTATGATAGTTAGGATTATCAAAATTATAGTCGGTCTAGGCCGACATACATACCCTACACATATGTGTGGTTACCATTCAAAGTGGTATATAGCTCACCAGGGAATACGAATCCTGAAAATAACTACAAACTTTCAATCGCTGAAGAATTAGGGATTTCAACAGACAGACAAACGGACGGACATCGCTAAATCGACTCAGGTCATGCTGATCAAGAATATATATACTTTTCCATACCGGAGATACTTCCTTCTGGGTGTTACAAACGGCGTAACAAACTGAATATACCCTTTCACTATAAGTGTAGGGTAAATGAATTCACAAAATCTTGGCACGAGTCGTGCACGGGTCCAGCTAGTTTTAAATAAAAACTTGTATTAAAACACGTATGGCTTGATAACATTACACGAATTCATCAAACGATCAAGAAAGAATGGGTTTGAATCAATTAAAAATGAAAATGTCGTCGAAGTGAACAAGTAAGAAAATATATAATAAATTGCACCGTCAAACACAATTGTCAAATTCACAAAAATGTTTTAACTTTCGAGTCCAAAAATGTTTTTGTGAAAGATGTTTGCCAGTAATACATATTAAACGTATTTGTATTAATTTAATTGCAAATAAATTTTTGGCGCTGTAATTTTTGTAATAAAAATTTATGTTTAAAAAAAAAAAAACAACTACATAAATGATATACAATATAAATCCAAATTAAAACATAAAATAAATGAAAAAGTTTCATTTTTTCTACAAAAAATATGATTTTATCAGTTCAATCCCATGTTTATCCATGCCCATCTGCTATCATTTAAATTATGTTAATACTTAATGCATCGATATAACTTTTGGCATCATTTGTTTCTTTTATTAGATTTACTTTCCACTTCTGCCAACTACTACTGACAGAAAGATTTAATCAACATTAGTAGCTCAGTGGTTAGTGCGTTGAACTGCGAGCCGAAAGGTCCCCGGTTCAAGCCTGTGTGGCTAACAACATCTTTTCATAGAAACATTTTTTTCTATACCGCAGTAAATGGCAAACCTCCGTGAGTAAAAACATTGCCTATGAAAAGCTCTCACCCGCCGTTCGGATTCGGCAATAAACTGTAGGTCCCACCACTTTGAGTACAAATATAACACGCACAGCTCAAAATAGTGAGAGAGCTCGGCCTAAGTTCTTATAGAACTGTAGTGCCAAACTATTATTATATTATATTATTATAAAAAAAAACACAACAAGGAAATATTTTTCATTTTTCATTTATAATTTTAATGTTTATGTTTATTTATATTTAAAAATAAAATTCCCAGCATACCAATCGTTAACGATATCGATATTGTATGAATTCTCGATATCGAAACGAATTCGAAAATTGATTCAATCTCGATATCTAGTCGAGTTCGAAATCGAAACGAATTCAAAAAGCTTATTCAATTTCGATACTATTTAAATTAATTTGCCTTGAAATTATCTTTCATAGAGCTGTGCACCAAGCATTAGTTTGGGATTAAAAATTAGTTTATTGCTCCAGCAACAAAATATTGCATATTTATTAAATTTTTAAATGTTTCTAAGAGTTGCAAAATTTCTTCCAATTTTAAAATTTATTAAATTGTTTCATTGAACAGCTTTTTTTTTGACAAATAATTCAATACTGATTCTACATAAATTTAACGATATCGTTACGAATTCGAAACTTTATCGAAATGTTATACAATCGAAACTATGTTTATTGGGTAAATACAAAAAACAAAACTAGGTAAACAACATGTTTAGTAAATATTTTTGTTAAACAAAGGGAATAAATAAAAATGTATTGACTATTTTTTTTTGGAATGGTATAAATTATATAAATTTTGCTACATAATATTGTTGGGTGTATGAATTCAAAAGTAGATATTATATATTATTATTTTATTTGTATTTGTATAAAATTTTGATCACTTGCAAGTCTTTTTTAAATCGCGTTTGCATTGTCCAGATACTGGGTCATAGTAGTTACCGGTACCACAATGTACCTGCACAGGGTCCTTGTTCAAGCACCAGTAGAATTTGTAACACTGTTGATGCGGATACGTAGAGCCCTCATTGTTTGTTGTACACAGTGGTGCGACAATTGGGGCAGCAACAGTTGTTGTTGATATTGGTGCGCGAGTTGTGGTTGTTGATGCTGGTGTTGTAGTTGTTGATGCTGGTGCTGCTGTTGTAGTTGTTGTTGTATTCTCTGTTGACTGAGTGCTACAAATGTCTTTCGTATCGGGAACACATTTACTTGTGTTAATTTCAAAATATTCATTAGCCCCACAATAATTTAAGATAGGCTCTTTCTTCACGTTACATTCGTAATACTGCGAACAGTTAGTGCCTGCAAATTTATAACCCACCACCTTGTTATCGCACAGTTCATCCAGTGGTTGGCAGGCTGCATCAAGAAACGGCACACAATCCTGCTGACTATGCGAATAATGCCATTGATTGGGACAAACTTCTAACTTTGCATCTTTACCAATACAGATGTAATATTGAGTGCAATCAATGCCGGGTACTTTCATACCCTCTGAATTCGGCGCTCTGTTACACATGATTGTCGCAGTTTGTTGATATTTGCAAGAACATTTATCATGGTTTACACATTTTTGGGTTGTGTCATCAAAACAATCATTTATATCGTCACATGGATATTGTTTGCCCTTATTGTAACTACACTGTATGTAGTAATTGCAGTTCATTGGCACACTAATTCGTTTTGCTGCTTGGCCCTCACAAAGCTACATCGAATTTGAAATCAAAATTTTATTTTGTTTTATACCAAATAAATGTGCTCACCTCATCAACTTCGGACTGCGGCAAAAATGATCCAGAAGATGCCACAGAACTCAACAGGGCAAAGAAAATCACTAAAATAAAAAAAAAATCCATAATTCAAATATGAAGACTTTATACGATATATTTTCTATTGTTTAGTATGAGCCAAACGAGAATATACTGTATAAGGGCCATTCCACACCAAATCGTCCAAAAAAGTCATATTTGAGAGTTTACCTTTTCGATTTTAATGAAATTTTGGCAACTGATAAAAGGTATTGAGACATGCACTAACCACTTTTTTTATTTTTTCCGACCACTACTTCCAGAGATACAGTGGCTCAAATTTGGGAAAAAAGGGCCAAAAATCACTTTTGTATGGTTATTCATATTTAAATATCTCTTGAACTAGAAATGCTAGAAACTCCGTTAGTAACTCGTTTTAAAGCTAATAGTACAAGCTTTTAGAAAAATTAAAACGTTAACATTAAACGTTAACATGTGGCCCGTGGTCATTATCTTTGCACTTCAAAATTGTGGTCCTTAAAAAGGACCCTTTTTAAAATTCTGAAAAAAATCCTAAATTTTCGTCAATTTATTGTAAATATTCATGCAAAATTTCAAGATGGTATTTTGCTGGCATCATATTTTAAAAAATAATTTTCTAATTTTTTTTTTTTTTTTTGTATTGAAAAAAAATATTTTTTTTTTTTTCAAAAGTAAAATTTGCAATAATTTTTCAATGTATTTGTAACTGTAATTTCGAAAATGACGTCAGTTTCATCGAATTGTCTTTAGTTTTTGAGATATATACCATTTTTCGAAAATCGTAAAAACTATATCCCAAAATCAGTATCTCAAAAACTAGATTCAATATGATAAAACTGACGCCATTTTAGAAATCAAAGTTACATATATATTCAGGAATTATTACAACTTTTAGTGTAGAAAAAAATTTTTTTTTTCTATACAAAAAAAAAAAAATATTATAAAATAATTTTTTAAAATATGATGCAATAAAAATATCATCTTGAAATTTTGCATAAACATTAACAATAAATTGACGAAAATTTAAGATAATGACCACGGGCCACATGTTACCGTTTGGAAATTACAACTTAATTTTTCTAAAAGCTTGTTCTATTAGCTTTAAAACGAGCCATTAACGGAGTTTCTAGCATTTCTAGTTCAAGAGATATTTAAATATGAACAACAGTACAAAAGTGATTTTTGGCACTTTTTTTCCAACTTTGAGCCACTGTATCTCTGGAAGTAGTGGTCGGAAAAAATAAAAAAAAATTGTTTAGTGCATGTCTCGATACCTTTTATCAGTTGCCAAAAGTTCATTAAGATCGAAAAGGTAAAATCTCAAATTTGACTTTTTTTGGTCGATTTGGTCTGGAATGGCCCATACATTTTACTTCATTTGACTTTCATTTTATTTTAATATTAAACTGTCAAATAAAAAAAATGCTTTAATAGTTCTACATTTACTGCAACCAACATTTACTGCACTTTACAAAATATAAAATTATTTTTAAAACTAATAATAAACTTTACCGAAATTCCACATAGCTCTAATTATTTTTGCACATTAAATACCTTGAATGCGCGATTAAGACTATTTATAGTGACGACGACTCGCAACTCAATTAAAAAGTATTATTTGCAATCAATTTAAACGGAAATTGAGCTGTGTTAACTAATAAAACTATTGCAAAATACAATGTTTTTAAGTAGAATTATTTTGTTTGACGAAATAATTTGACCTACTTTAAACGTGCACAGAGATAAAAGGTAGTAACATTAAAAAACCTGGTAAATTCAACTATTTTTCCACATGTTTTTCACATATACATATACATATACTCATACACATACACATATACTCTTGGTATAGGGTATAAAAAACAAAAACTAACTTTTAAAATAACTGATATGCAAAATTGTTGAGTGTGAATCATATGAATCAGATTACATGCATAATTAAAATAATATTTTTAAACCCGGGCTGCGGCGCATCGGAGTTTTTCTAGGTACTCAAATGATAGGAAATTCTTTCAAAATTGCGTGTTCGTAGTTATTTTCAGGATTCGTAAACCATGGTGACTTCTGAACCACTTCTAATGTAACCGCGCACATTATCGCATATTGGCATTTCTTGGAGTTCCGAACGGGAATTTTGTACTCTTAAAACTTTAATATCTCGAAAGAAAATTAATGAATTTACTTGATTTTTTTTTTTTGTGCAAGTAGTATTTAAACAGTACTAAATATCTGCATTCTATAGATCAAAAGATATAAATTAAATAGTTGTCGTTCCGGACGTGACAAAAACGGAAGTAAATATCGAGGTTCATATGGAAAAAGTCTATATTCTAAAATATTTTTTCGAATTATTTTAGAAAATAGCTGAAATCACACATTGTTTCTAAAGTTTATAGTTTTTTTTTTCATAATAAATCACAGAATAATTTCGGACGGAACAAAAATTCCGTACATAAATTATCACTGCGCTTATTTTTCTAAATATAATTTTGGCGTACAATATACTTTTTTAAATTATCTTAGAACATTAACAGAAAAAAAAGTTCATACTATTTATGAATTGTTCATCAATTTTATGAATTTTTCATTACGACTCAACCAATGACCAAATTTATCCAATTTATGAATCGTTCATAAAACCGTAATGAAAAAGTTCATAATATTGATGAACGTTTTTATAATATTTATGAAAAAATTCATGATATTTATGAACTTTTAAACAAGTTCAAAATAAAAAAAGAATATTTATTTTATTTTCTTGTATTCTTTTTTTTATTACTTTTATATTTTATTTTATTATTATAATTTATTTATTTTTTTAACTACTTCATATTATTTTATATATCGTCACTATCATGCCAAAGGGGCGAATGTGCAATTTTTGACATTTGCGTTTTTTTTACATTTTCGAATGTAGTTTTTCCTCAATTATACTGTGCTAAAATCGCGTGTCGTTTTGTTGGATATTTCTAGCCACAAAAGTCAAAACCAAAAGGGCGAATTTGAAAAATTGAAAATCTTGTCATGTCAAAAGGGCGAATCTTTCATTTTTTGCCATAACTATTTATTGGTACGAGATAAAATAGTGATGTAAAGGCATTTATTGTTTATTTTTAAAGCACCTATCGATCTGCATCATTATTTAAAAATATTTTGTCAAACATTAATTTGCCATTTGTTATTTGCAGGAAAAAATGTTTGGCAAAATATTTTTAAATAATGATGCAGATCGATAGGTGCTTTAAAAACAAACAATAAATGCCTTTACACAACTATTTTATCTCATACCAATAAATAGTTATGGCGAAAAAGGAAAGATTCGCCCTTTTGACAATTTTCGAATTTTTGTTATTTGCAAGAAAATATTTTTAATTAAGGATGCAGATCGATAGGTGCTTTAAAAACAAACAATAAATGCCTTTACACCACTATTTTATTTCGTACCAAAAAATAGTTATGGCGAAAAAGGAAAGATTCGCCCTTTTGGCATGACAAGATTTTCAATTTTTCCAATTTCTTCATTTTTTTGTGCAAGATAAAATAGTAGTTTAAAGGTATTAATTGTCTGTTTTTAAAGCACCTATCGATTGGCATCATTATTTAAATTTGCCAAAACCAATTTCCTGCAAATAACAAATGGCAAATTAATGTTTGGCAAAATATTTTTAAATAATGATGCCAATAGATAGGTGCTTTAAAAACAAAACATTAATTCCTTTACATTACTATTTTATTTTGAGCTAATAAAAAGTTATAGCATAAAAAACAAAAATATTTGCGTTTTGGTCAGGATATAGCCTCACAAAATTCGTTTTTATAATTCAGTAAATTGTCCAAATCCAAATATATTGTATATACGTTATAATAATTTATGAATAAACCAAAATAATAGAAAAATATTAATCAAAACTAAATTTTTCTAATTTTTAAAGCACTTCAAACTTTATAATTTGATTTTCCAACATTTTTAAAAATGCACATTCGCCCCTTTGGCGTGAGAGTGACGATATCTCTTGCTGTTTCTGCCTATTGCTGCTGTTTGTTGTTGAACGATGTTAAGTAACTGCGGCGCACTTTTCTTTGAAGTTGTAAACAACAAAGGAAACGATTTTCTTTATAAGTACGAAATGACACACAGTGTGCCCAAACGCTCTTAAATCGGGTGAAATTCAGTATTTTCAGAACCACTCAACCGATTTTAAAAATTTAAAAAGTTTTGTACAGAGAGAACTTGAGAGAACTTAAGTTTTAAAATTGGAGTTTGTATCTTTAAAGGTTATGGAGATAAAAATCAGTAAATTTGAGAATTTTTCATGAAATTTTATTTTCAAAAATTGTAAAAAAACCAAAAGTTATCCGATTTTAAAAATTATTTTGTTTGTGAAAAGCTTACTTTGAGATCTAAAGAAAATGTGCTTATATGAGAAATTATCTTGATTAGTTTTAAAGATATAGACTAGAAAATGATTTTTTTTTAAATTTTTGAAGACTTTACTTTACATATTTATACATCGATTGTACATCTATAAACAATTAACACATAAATTATAAACTGAAAACCGCTTTTAAATATCTCAAGTGGTTCAATAAATATAAAATTGTAAAGTCGATTTTTTTTTTTTAATTTCCTTTTTTTTTTTTTTTTTTTTTTTGGAAAAATGGACTTTTACGCAAATCTCCGTAAGTATTTTTTTTTTCTTCAGTAATATGTACCTTTGTTATATTTTTTTGATAGATAACATTACTGGCAATCTTTTAAATGATAAAACTTATCCAAAATATATTTAACCAATCTGGCAACACTGGTCAAAGTTTAAGTTTTTAATTTTTTTTTTTTACTTTGACCCCCTGTAGAAACGTTTTCAAAGTCGAAAGCCAAATTTTAATTAAGCAGTTTTAAATATGAGCTATTTCTACGTAATTTTGACTTTTACCTATTTTTTGCCCGGCGAAGTATGCAGCTTTTTTTTTCCAAAAATACTTATTTTTTTAATGGGACTTAGGTTAAAACCGTTATATATATATATATATATATATATATATATATATATATATATATATATATATATATATTATATATATATATATATATATATATATATATATATATATATATATATATATATATATATATATATATATATATATATATATATATATATATATATATATATATTCCTAAAAATGTTTTAGTAAAGCATAAGAACATAAAACTAATATATATTCAGTAAAACTTTCATGATGATAAAGTTAATACTTATTTAGATATATTCAGTCTAATTTGAAGTTTTTGCAAAATGACATATTAATTAACGTCATTTTTAATCAAAATTTCGTATTTTTTTAATTTTATTTTGATTTTGCTCACTTGCAGAAAAGTTTTCAAAGCCAAACCTAAATATTTAAGTTAGCAATTTGAAAGAGTAATTAGTTCTTAATATTGTTTAACCTTACTTATTTTTTACCCGTCGAACTATATATGCAAGACAACATTATTTCAGAAAAGATAAAATTTTTAAAAGGACTTGTAATAAAACCGTTATATTTACCCTTGTAATGTATATATTTCCAAATTATTTTTATTAATTTTGAAGTATGTAAAATTATAATATATTCGGTAAAAGTTTTATGATCATAGCGTTAATATAGTGTGAGATATGTTCAATCAAATTCAATGTTAATAATAATAGTTTGGCACTACAGTCCTATTAGAACTTAGGTCGAGCCCCTTCACCATTTTGAGCTGAGCGAGTTATATTTGTACTCAAAGTGGTGGGACCTACAGTTTATTGCCGAATCCGAACGGCGGGTGAGAACTTTTCATAGGCAATGTTTTACTCTCGTAGGTTTACCATTTACTGAAAAGATGTTGTTAGCCCCAGATCAGGCTTGAACCGGGGACCTTTCGGCTCGCAGTCCAACGCACTAACCACTGAGCTATCGCGGCAAACTCAATGTTAGTTTTGCTTAATTTCCCATGATTCTGGTTTAGATAATTTTGTATTTCGTATGGGCACACTGTGCGACATAGGAAAAAAAAACTAAAAATTGTATCTGCCATCATCCACTATAGACGTGTCGCGACGAGTAGTGAAAATAATCACTTCTCGTTATGACGCATGACGCGACAGTAATATAAAACCAGTTGGGAAGGTTAGATCACATGGGAAATTTTAAAGTAGGTGTTATTATGATAGTTAGGATTATCAAAATTATAGTCGGTCTAAGCCGACTATAAATACCCTACACATATGTGTGGTTACCATTCAAAGTGGTATATAGGTCACCAGGGTATACGAATCCTGAAAATAACTACAAACATTCCATCCCGGAAGAATTTTCTTTCATTTGATACTCATATTTACAAATGAGTATATGTACTGAATTTCGATTTTTTTTTGAGAACCACAAGTCGTTTCGTGGGAAAACATTATTTTCATGTATTTGAGCATAATGTCAATATATATTTGACCAAAAAAAATTTTATCTAAGCACATACACAGTAAAATTGATTTGTAGATGTAAATTTTATATGAGATATTTGAACATAAGTGGTCGGTTCTCAGGTCACAATAGATCATGCCAATTTTTATGTTCAGACTGCTTATCTTATCTTATTAATCTAAAAGTAATCTAAATCTTAAGTTTCATTGCTCTAGCTCTTCAACTTTTTCTGTAATCGTGATTTCAAAAGACAAACAGAAGGACAGACGGACAGACAGACAGACAGACAGACAGACAGACAGACAGACAGACAGGCAGACAGACAGACGGACATCGCTAAGTCGACTCAGGAGGTCATGCTGATCAAGAAGATATATACTTTTCCATACCGGTGATGCTTATTTCAGGGTGTTACAAACGGCGTACCAAACTGAATATACTCTTTCACTCTTAGTGTAGGGTATAAATATCTATTTCTAGAATGGTCAAAATGGCTACAATTGCACACATCCGATCATACACAAATACTCAAATACCTACCTTTGTGTTGTATTTTCTATTCTCCTTTTGGTGGACTGGTTTTTTTATTTTTCAGTATCGCCTTTATGCTCGGCTGAATAGCACGTGACGTGAAGGTTGCGCTGCTTTGCCTCAAAAAATTAATATGAATACCTCAATGAATGCAATTCATAACAATTATGAACGCGTTTATTTATCAATTTCGCTCAAATTGTGCGATTCGTATATACGAAGAATAGTATATAAATAGAATGTTTTTTTCGATATATATTATGAATGGTGTGTTAATTAGCGGCGTTCATTCCATTTATTTTTTTTTTCTGTGCAGCTTTTTGTATATGTACAATAGACTGATTCAAATTTGTATGAAAAATCTAGAACTATTTTTTCTTTTCCTCCGTGTCGACTTTCTGAAACTAGGACCGATAAAACTGAGATGAAGCTTTTAAAACCAAAAAAAGTGATCCTGTGATATTGCGCAAAGAGCTTAAAGGACATTTTATAACTTTTAACGACTATTTTCAATCATATTATTATTACTCCAAGTCTAAAAAGTTATCACTCAATTTTCATTTCTTTATTTAATTTAAAATCTCTTACTGAAATTATGAAATTATTCTTTAAATTACAAATTTTTAACCGTTACAGTTTCTAAACGTAAAATGTTGTCTTTTTTTAATATAGTAATTTTAACGTTCGAAATTTTTCTAATTTTATTCTAACGAGTTTGGGATAATATTTTTTATTATTGCATATACAATTATCTTTACAATGATATGTCACAATTATATTTTTAGATATACGATTTATAATTTAAAAATTCATAAATTCAGTAAAAGATTTAAAATTAAATACAGAAAGAAAATTGTGTGATGTCTTTTTACACTTGGAGTAATATATTTTATTATTGAAAAATAAAAAAAATATTGAAAATAGTCGTTAAAAGTGAAACATCAGAGGATCACTTTTTATTGGGTTTTAAAAATTCATCTCAGTTTTAGAGGTCTAGTTTCAGAAAGTCGACGCCGAGCGAAACATTTTAAGATATTTGGTTTTTGAATCAGTCTAATGTACAATTTTTCCTAAAATTTATAGTTATTTCGTAATAAATCACAGAACAATTCCAGACGTTCTGTATGAAAATTCGCACTACGATTTTTTTCTTAAAATATTTTTATATCTGACAATATTAATAATCATTATTACGAAATAAAAAGTGATGTACGATTAGAATATCCAGAAGTCTTTTAAGGTTTTTATTTGTTTCCTTTATTGCGAACATTTTTTATATTTTTTTTATACTTTCGGATATGACATATTTTAATTAGTTGTCAAACATTTTCTAGAATTACTAGGAAATCTTTGTTTACATTTTTGAAAATGCCAAGTAAATTCTGCTTTAAAAACAGATATAATAAATGTATCTTTTTGGTTAAATGACACCCTTAAACAAAAATCAAAATTAGTCCTTTATTTTAATTTCATAGTTTATTTTAAAAAATTTAGAAATAATAATTATGATTGTCTGAAAAAACAGAAAATTATATTTTATTTTTGTATGTCTTTCAAATTATTTAATTTAAAATGAGTGGTTGACGTTTTTCCGGAAATGCCCATATGTTTAGGGTATTTATAGTCGGCTTAGACATTCATAACTCTTACAAACGTCATCACAGCAACTATTATTAATGTCCTACTTCAAAATTAATCATGTGATCTAACCTTCCTTACTGGTTAACTTTAATACGAATTGTGTGATTCAGGCTTAATGAAACACTTGAAATTATTCTTATGTAAGGTTTATATTTAAGTATGTGAACAAATAAAATTAAATTTTTACGAATTTATGATTATTTGATAAAGTTTTTTTTTAAAAATATACGATATTGGTACGCATTACCACACTCAGAAAATAAACTTACAACTTAAAGTTTGATTTTTTATATAATTTCTATAGAGTCAATTGGATAACTTCTGGTTTGAATTGGTAAATACATAAAAAAGATATGGGGCTGAATAATATTAAATATTTTACACATCAAAAAATATTCGACGTAAATATAGCAACCGATATTAATTGCATTCATTAATCAATTCAGCAATTAAATTCACTAATTTAATGAAAGCATTTGCTAATCTTTGATATTGAAGCAATTGCGTTCGCTATAATGAATATATGTACGTCAACGCAGCAAATAATTTAGTCGGCACTGTTTATATTAATTTGCTGCATTGACGTACAAATATTCATATTAGCAAACGGAATTGCTGGTTTAACGAAGAATAGCAAATATTTTCATAAAATTAGTGAATTTCATTGTTGTATTGATTAATGATTGCAATTAATAGCTGTTGCTATATTTACGTCGATTATTTTTTTCTCAGTAGAGTTTATATGAATATTCTACATAATCGATAAGGATGCTTTTTGAACAATTGAACAATTTATAGGACGTCTTGTTTCGAGTGTAGAATTTGCAGCTTAATTTCTTATCTTTCTTTAAATGCAGAAACGGTCACAGGCCAGCACCGCCGAGTTCCAATAGAGATTGGCAGGGCAGGTGTGCAGATAAGCGAAGCCATTACATTGAATGAACTTGTGACAATCTTGCGGATGCTTTATATAATTCGACGTCGTATTGAGGCACAAGGAATCCAACCAATTGACGGCTGCGTTGGGATCATGGGTGGTTGTTTCCAACGGATTAGATGGTGTCGGTGGAGTGATAGCAATTGTAGCAGTAGTAGCAATTGTTGGTGGTGGCGTTGCGGCTCTGGCGGGCGTGGCAGGTGTGGCAAGCGTGACTACGACTGTAGTGCTTTCGACTGTTGGTGCTGGTGGAGTCGATGCAGTTGTCATCAATGTAGAATCAACACAGGCAGCTTCGAGTGGCGCAACACAGCGTTGCAATGCTACGCTCCACTGCTGATTGTTCGGGCAATGCAGTGGCTCGCAGCGATAGAAACGATTGCAATTGTTTTCATATGGCAAATATGCAGTTGTTTCGTGCAGTATATCGTTGTTCGGTGTCGTTGGTGTTGGTGGTGGCACTGCTGTGGTTGCAGCAATTTTTATCAACGAATCGCTGCACTGGGCCACCTCGGGGTAGTCACAGCGATAGTGCAATGTGCTCCAGTGCAGCGGCGGCGGGCACAACTCAGTGTATGCATGACCCTGCAGGCAGCTGTAGTATTTAGTGCAATCTTCCGGATTTGGCAGTTGCACCGGATGCAGTGCATCATCGCTCAGTGGACAATCGGCGTGCAGAAATGGTGGCGCTGTTGCAGACTGTTGGTATTTAAATTTTATTAGCTAAAATTGTACCTTAAAGATTACTTTTAAAAACTTACCATATCATCAGCACAATTGACGCCACAGTGCACAGCAGCAACTATAAAACTTAACACCAAAAAATCTAGTAAAAAAAATATTTAATAAAAAAATAAAAAAGTAATTTATATATTAATGTTTTTAAATATGCACCTTGCATTTTGTAATATTTAGTAGTAAACACTTTGACTTTATGCGGTATTATACAAAACTTATTTTTATGTTCGTCCTTTTATAGGTGGATTAAGTGCCATATAGGCAATCTCTTTTCTTATACATAGAACCTTTCTATATGTTTTAAGATAGCAGCATATTGTACATCTATATTATGCTAGAGACAATAATGTAAAATATAAATTCTTTTACTTTATCTTGTATTTAACAATAGAGATAAAAACCATTATTATGTGTCTATATTAAATGAGTACCAATTATTATTATGGCCGATCATGATTGGCATAAAACTGGTCGGGCTATGACAAGGTTAAAATATATTAATCAGTTACCGATCATGACCCTAGTACATTTTCTGCTAAAACATATATTATATACTTTACAATAAAAATGTAAACCGTATTCACTTTGTCATTTATATAGTCATGTTAAAGAAAAAGAAAAGTAGCTAACTCAATAAAAGTCATGTCGTAAATTACTTATATTCTTATGTTGTGTAGTATTGAAAATTGTCGTGATCGATCGACATAGAACTAGCGATCGACAGTTCGTTGAAATCTTTAACACAGGAAAACAAAAGGAGATCGCTCAATTAAACTCTGAACTTCAATTACGTGTATTCTTATCCCTAGTAGAAATTTACCCTATTAGGGTAGACATGATCATGTCCAGATAATGTTTGTCATGTAACTGATCGGGTTTTGACAAGGAAAAAATTCCATGATCAGTTCCCTATCATGACCTTATTACAATTTCTACTAGGTACGGTGTCTGGTATTGAAAATTCTCTTGATCGGTCGACATGAGACCAGTGATTCATTCACTCATCTACACTAAACTGATAATATGGTACAACATTAAAAATATACAAGAACTTTGATATATATCATTTGGCAAGGCATCGAAAAACAATGATTATCCTCATATACAGAATTTCTATATCATTTCGCAATATTTTTTTTTTAAATTTTAACTTATTTGTGCAAAACTCAGCAACTACATGCGTAATATTTTCACACTGTATAACTTTTTGAAGAATTATAATTTAAAATTTAAACTATAATTATTTAAATTTTTTATTCAAAATTTCCAAAAATATTTGAAGAGCAAGAATAATTACCACTTACCACATGTCCAGGTGAAGAAGATACAACTTAAATTTTCCAATAGCCTGTTTTATTAGCTTTCAAATGACATCTCGTTTATAGCATTTCTAGATCAATAGATATTCTAATTTGAACGAGCATAGAAAATGTATTTTATTGTCCATATTTTGTAACTTTGGACCACTGTACCTCAGGAGTTATCAGAAAAAATTAAAAAATAAATGTACTAATAGATTTCAAGTGACCCGTATATACCGAATTTAACCAAAATTAGAGATATTTAAATCTTTAAGTTAGAAACTCATTCTTCAAGGTTATTCTATTTTTAGTACAAAAGAGGTAATACGAAAAGAGGTAATTTGCCCCACTGTGCAAGCATTCAACAATAATAAATGAGACGCAAGACAATTCAGCGCTCTAAGCAATGTGTTAGAAAGAGACGGAAGATCATTCAGCGTATTGAGCAATGTGCGAGAAAGAGATGGAAGATCAGCACATTAAAACACGTGAGTGCGAATGAGATGCCAATTGCATGCGTCATTCACGAAAAATGTAGAAGGTTCTCGAAACAAGTCGTGTCGAACTGATGCATGCAGTATATAAGGGAGCCGCATCTGAGGTACAGCACTTCAGTAGTGATTGTAAAGAGGTCGAGTACATCTCGTGTGATAAATGTCAAGTTGAATTGTGGACATGCAGCAGTTGTTAGAATTTGTTATTAGTAAAGTTGTTTATATAAAGTGAATTAATAAAGTTAATTGTTATAATTTAAACCAAACATAAGAGTGTTTTTATTTTGTACACAATCCAGAGATACGAACTTGTAGAACAGTTTTCCGTAGACTGAATTTTCGTAACAATATATATTATTTTAATTTCATAATTATTTGTTTTATATTTAATTTTTGTATTTATAAATACTCTATAATTAATTAGGCATTTTTCGGCTCTCTTTCGATAGATATTTTATATTCTATTTTATATCATTTACACTGACTCCATAAAGTCTCCGTACAGATACGTAAATTTTACATATCTCACTAAATAATCATTTTATGACTTTTAAGTTCGATAAATTATTGTCCCACAAATATTCCATTGGGTTGAGATCTGAGAACTCAACGGGATGCTTTAACTGATTTGGGCAACTACTCCGTCACCACTCCAGAGGTGTATTAGGATCATTTTCCTGCTGGAAGTGGTAAAAAATTTATTGACAATAAATTGTAGATTTTCCTTTAAAATATTTAAATATGCAAATGTATCCATTCTAGTATCTACGAAAACAAAATTGCCTACTTCGGATGAGGCCATACATCTCTAACCATCAATTGTAGTTATTACAAAAGTAGTCATTATTAGCTATATGTACAAAAGATGGCAGATCATAGGTGGACTGAGTACGCCCATTTTTAATACCACCTAGCATAGATAGGCTTAGTTCTGAGTTTCATTCTCAGCTCTTCTTGTTTCAACAGTAATCTTGATTTTAACATACAGACAAACATCGCTAAATCGACCCAAGACGTGACTCTGTTAACGAATTGAATGGACATTTTTATTTTGGATTTTTCTTTTTTTAAACGGAAAAAGTTTAACTTTGGTTTCGAATAATAACGTCGTATGACTATTTATTTATGGTAAAAAATAAAAAATTATTAAGGATTAAAATATTAAATATAACATTAGCAAATACATACAATAATGATATCTTATACAATGTGATAACTTTAACTTAGATACTAATCTACTCTATAAATAATTTACCTATCTTTGTGCAACTGATCGGTGTCATTGATACATCTATATAGACATTGCCTACTTAACTTTCCTTGAACTAAAAAAATTCTGCAGCGAAATGCTGCGTTTTTTTTCTCCTTTTAAATTAAAAGATAGCATTTTTATTTATATACAAGTTAATAAATCGTAAATTGTGTGATTGTACTTAGGTTAAGATACTGTTCACACAATACGCATTCGATGATTCGCATTTTTCATGATTTGGATTCCAATACATGGTCGGTGCACAGTGCATAAGCCGCTCGTACCCATTGACATCACATCGCACATACCTCTGACAATCATCGGTCAGTGCCACATAACGTTGTCCACCAATGCAACGTGAAGATTCCCTCACTTTGCGACTCTTGGTGCAGTATTCTGTTGACCTATCGCACTGCTTTTTAATAGGATTCCAGTATAACGTTGATGGACACATGCGCACGACTTCCAACCCATTGGCACATTGTATATATTTTGTGCAATCATCTGAATGGGGCAAGTAATCTGCTCCACTTGCACATGTTTTTCCAGGCGCCGGAGTATTATCAGGATTTGGTGTAGTTTTGTAGGGACAGTTTATGTCCGTCCAAGCACAACTATTAATAATAGGATCCCAGAAAAGGGAACCAGGACATTCATGAACGAATTCCATTCCACCGCTACATTGTATAAATCTGTGACAATCACCAGGATATGGCAAATAGCTGGCTCCTGTGGCACATGTCAGAGGAGCAACAGTGGTTGTTGTTGTAGTCGTCGTCGTTGTTGATGTCTCGGTTGCGCTTGTTGATAATGTTGATACTTCTGTCGTGGTAGACTCAACAGGAACTATGATTGTTGGTTCAGTTACAGCAGGAGTTGCACTAGATTCCTTTGTAGTAGAATCTGTGGTCGTTGGCTCAGTTACTGCAGGCGTTGAACTGGAGTCCTCTGTTGTAGAAACTTTTGTCGTTGGCTCAGTTACTGCTGGCGATGAACTGGAGTCCTCTGTTGTAGAAACTGTTGTCGTTGGCTCTGTTACTGCAGACGAAGAAGTAGAGTCCTCTGTTGTCGTTCGATCAGTTACGGCTGGCGAAGAACTGGAGTCCTCTGTTGTAGAATATGTAGTCGTCGGCGCAGTTACTGCAGGCGATGAAGTCGAGTCCTCCGTAGTAGAATCTGTACTCGTTGGGTCAGTTACTGCTGGAGATGAACTGGAATTCTCTGTTGTAGAATCTGTAGTCGTCGGCTCAGTTACTGCAGGCGATGAACTAGAATCCTCTGTAGTAGAATCTGTACTCGTTGGGTCAGTTACTGCTGGAGATGAACTCGAATCCTCTGTTGTAGAATCTGTACTCGTTGGGTCAGTTACTGCAGGAGATGAACTGGAATTCTTTGTTGTAGAATCTGTAGTCGTCGGCTCAGTTACTGCAGGCGATGAACTAGAATCCTCTGTTGTAGAATCTGTACTCGTTGGGTCAGTTATTGCAGGAGATGAACTGGAATTCTCTGTTGTAGAATCTGTAGTCGTCGGCTCAGTTACTGCTGGCGATGAACTAGAATCCTCTGTTGTAGAATCTGTAGTCGTTGGGTCAGTTACTGCTGGAGATGAACTCGAATTCTCTGTTGTAGAATCTGTAGTCGCTGGCTCAGTTACTGCAGGCGATGAACTGGAGTCCTCTGTTGTAGAATCTGTAGTCGTTGGCTCAGTTACTGCAGGCGATGAACTAGAATCCTCTGTTATAGAATCTGTAGTCGTCGGCTCAGTTACTGCTGGCGATGAACTAGAATCCTCTGTTATAGAATCTGTAGTCGTCGGCTCAGTTACTGCTGGCGATGAACTAGAATCCTCTGTTGTAGAATATGTAGTCGTCGGCGCAGTTACTGCAGGCGATGAAGTCGAGTCCTCCGTAGTAGAATCTGTACTCGTTGGGTCAGTTACTGCTGGAGATGAACTAGAATCCTCTGTTGTAGAATATGTAGTCGTCGGCTCGGTTACTGCAGGCGAAGAACTGGACTCATCTGTTGTAGAATCTGTTGGCGTTGGCTCAGTTACTGCTGGCGATGTACTGGAGTCCTCTGTTGTAGAATCTGTAGTCGTTGGCTCAGTTACTGCAGGCGAAGAACTGGAGTCCTCTTCTGTAGACTCTGTTGTCGTTGGCTCAGTTACTGCAGGCGTTGAACTAGAATCCTCTGTTGTAGAATCTGTAGTCGTCGGCTCAGTTACTGCTGGCGATGAACTAGAATCCTCTGTTGTAGAATCTGTAGTCGTTGGGTCAGTTACTGCAGGCGAAGAATTGGAGGCCTCTGTTGTAGAATCTGTTGTCGTTTGATCAGTTACTGCAGGCGATGAACTAGAATCCTCTGTTGTAGTATCTGTAGTCGTCGGCTCAGTTACTGCAGGCGAAGAACTGGACTCATCTGTTGTAGAATCTGTTGGCGTTGGATCAGTTACTGCAGGCGAAGAACTGGAGTCCTCTGTTGTAGAATCTGTAGTCGTCGGCTCAGTTACTGCTGGCGATGTACTAGAATCATCTGTTGTAGAATCTGTTGTCGTTGGCTCAGTTATTGCTGACGATGAACTGGAGTCCTCTGTTGTAGAAACTGTTGTCGTTGGATCAGTTACTGCAGGCGATGAACTAGAATCCTCTGTTATAGAATCTGTAGTCGTCTGCTCAGTTACTGCAGGCGAAGAACTAGAGTCCTCTGTTGTCGTTGGATCAGTTACTGCTGGCGAAGAACTGGAGTCATCTGTTGTAGAATCTGTAGTCGTCGGCTCAGTTAATGCTGGCGAAGAACTGGACTCATCTGTTGTAGACTCTGTTGTCGTTGGCTCAGTTACTGCAGGCGAAGAACTAGAATCCTCTGTTGTAGAATCTGTAGTCGTTGGATCAGTTACTGCTGAAGATGAACTCGAATTCTCTGTTGTAGAATCTGTAGTCGTCGGCTCAGTTACTGCTGGCGAAGAACTAGACTCATCTGTTGTCGTTGGCTCAGTTATTGCTGACGATGAACTAGAATCCTCTGTTGTAGAATATGTAGTCGTCGGCTCAGTTACTGCTGGCGATGAACTAGTATCCTCTGTTGTAGAATCTGTAGTCGTTGGGTCGGTTACTGCAGGCGAAATATTGGAGTCTTCTGTTGTAGAATCTGTTGTCGTTTGATCAGTTACTGCAGGCGATGAAATAGAATTCTCTGTTGTAGAATCTGTAGTCGTCGGCTCAGTTACTGCTGGCGAAGAACTAGACTCATCTGTTGTAGAATCTGTTGTAGAATCTGTTGGCGTTGGCTCAGTTACTGCTGGCGATGTACTAGAATCATCTGTTGTAGAATCTGTTGTCGTTGGCTCAGTTATTGCTGACGATGAACTGGAGTCCTCTGTTGTAGAAACTGTTGTCGTTGGATCAGTTACTGCAGGCGATGAACTAGAATCCTCTGTTATAGAATCTGTAGTCGTCTGCTCAGTTACTGCTGGTGATGAACTAGAATCCTCTGTTGTAGAATCTGTAGTCGTTGGGTCAGTTACTGCTGAAGATAAACTCGAATCCTCTGTTGTAGAATCTGTAGTCGTCGGCTCAGTTACTGCAGGCGAAGAACTGGACTCATCTGTTGTAGAATCTGTTGGCGTTGACTCAGTTACTGCTGGCAATGTACTGGAGTCCTCTGTTGTAGAATCTGTAGTTGTTGACTCAGTTACTGTAGGCGAAGAACTGGAGTCCTCTTCTGTAGACTCTGTTGTCGTTGGCTCAGTTACTGCAGGCGTTGAACTAGAATTCTCTGTTGTAGAATCTGTAGTCGTCGGCTCAGTTACTGCTGGCGATGAACTAGAATCCTCTATTATAGAATCTGTAGTCGTTGGGTCAGTTACTGCAGGCGAAGAATTGGAGTCCTCTGTTGTAGAATCTGTTGTCGTTTGATCAGTTACTGCAGGCGATGAACTAGAATCCTCTGTTGTAGAATCTGTAGTCGTCGGCTCAGTTACTACAGGCGAAGAACTGGACTCATCTGTTGTTAAATCCGTTGGCGTTGGCTCAGTTACTGCAGGCGAAGAACTGGAGTCCTCTGTTGTAGAATCTGTAGTCGTCGGCTCAGTTACTGCAGGCGAAGAACTGGACTCATCTGTTGTAGATTCTGTTGTCGTTGGCTCAGTTACTGCAGGCGAAGAACTAGAGTCCTCTGCTGTCGTTGGATCAGTTACTGCTGGCGAAGTACTGGAGTCCTCTGTTGTAGAATCTGTAGTCGTTGGGTCAGTTACTGCAGGCGATGAAATAGAAACCTCTGTTGTAGAATCTGTAGTCGTTGGGTCAGTTACTGCTGGCGAAGAACTGGAATCTGTTGTAGAATCTGTAGTCGTCGGCTCAGTTACTGCTGGCGAAGAACTGGAATCCACTGTTGTAGAATCTGTAGTCGTTGGGTCAGTTACTGCTGGCGAAGAACTGGAGTCCTCTGTTGTAGAATCTGTAGTCGTCGGCTCAGTTACTGCTGGCGAAGAACTGGACTCATCTGTTGTAGAAACTGTTGTCGTTTGATCAGTTACAGCAGGCGATGAGCTAGAATCCTCTGTTGGAGAATCTGTAGTCGTTGGGTCAGTTACTGCTGGCGAAGAACTGGAGTCCTCTGTTGTAGAATCTGTAGTCGTCGGCTCAGTTACTGCTGGCGAAGAACTGGACTCATCTGTTGTAGAAACTGTTGTCGTTTGATCAGTTACAGCAGGCGATGAACTAGAATCCTCTGTTGTAGAATCTGTAGTCGTCGGCTCAGTTACTACAGGCGAAGAACTGAACTCATCTGTTGTTAAATCCGTTGGCGTTGGCTCAGTTACTGCAGGCGAAGAACTGGAGTCCTCTGTTGTAGAATCTGTAGTCGTCGGCTCAGTTACTGCAGGCGAAGAACTGGACTCATCTGTTGTAGATTCTGTTGTCGTTGGCTCAGTTACTGCAGGCGAAGAACTAGAGTCCTCTGTTGTCGTTGGATCAGGTACTGCTGGCGAAGAACTGGAGTCTTCTGTTGTAGAATCTGTAGTCGTTGGTTCAGTTACTGCAGGCGATGAACTAGAATCTTCTGTTGTAGAATATGTAGTCGTTGGGTCAGTTACTGTTGAAGATGATCTCGAATTCTCTGTTGTAGAATCTGTAGTCGTCGGCTCAGTTACTGCTGGCGAAGAACTAGACTCATCTGTTGTAGAATCTGTTGTCGTTGGCTTAGTTATTGCTGACGATGAACTGGATTCCTCTGTTGTAGAAACTGTTGTCGTTTGATCAGTTACAGCAGGCGATGAGCTAGAATCCTCTGTTGGAGAATCTGTAGTCGTCGGCTCAGTTACTGCAGGCGAAGAACTGGACTCATCTGTTGTAGAATCTGTTGGCGTTGGCTCAGTTACTGCTGGCGATGTACTGGACTCATCTGTTGTAGACTCTGTTGTCGTTGGCTCAGTTACTGCAGGCGAAGAACTAGAGTCCTCTGTTGTCGTTGGATCAGTTACTGCTGGCGAAGAACTGGAGTCTTCTGTTGTAGAATCTGTAGTCGTTGGGTCAGTTACTGCAGGCGATGAACTAGAATCTTCTGCTGTAGAATCTGTAGTCGTTGGGTCAGTTACTGTTGAAGATGAACTCGAATCCTCTGTTGTAGAATCTGTAGTCGTCGGCTCAGTTACTGCGGGCGAAGAACTGGACTCATCTGTTGTAGAATCTGTTGGCGTTGGCTCAGTTACTGCTGGCGAAGAACTGGACTCATCTGTTGTAGACTCTGTTGTCGTTGGCTCAGTGACTGCAGGCGATGTACTGGAGTCCTCTGTTGTAGAATCTGTTGTCGTTTGATCAGTTACTGCAGGCGTTGAACTAGAATCCTCTGTTGTAGTATCTGTAGTCGTCGGCTCAGTTACTGCTGGCGATGAACTAGAATCCTCTGTTGTAGAATCTGTAGTCGTTGGGTCAGTTACTGCAGGCGAAGAATTGGAGTTCTGTGTTGTAGAATCTGTTGTCGTTTGATCAGTTACTGCAGGCGATGAACTAGAATCCTCTGTTGTAGAATCTGTAGTCGTCGGCTCAGATACTGCAGGCGAAGAACTGGACTCATCTGTTGTAGAATCTGTTGGCGTTGGGTCAGTTACTGCAGGCGAAGAATTGGAGTCCTCTGTTGTAGAATCTGTTGTCGTTTGATCAGTTACTGCAGGCGATGAACTAGAATCCTCTGTTGTAGAATCTGTAGTCGTCGGTTCAGTTATTGCTGGCGATGAACTAGAATCCTCTGTTGTAGAATCTGTAGTCGTTTGATCAGTTACTGCAGGCGAAGGATCGGAGTCCTCTGTTGTCGTTGGTTCAGTTACTACAGACGATACACTCGAGTCCTCTGTAGTAGAATCTGTAGTCGTTGGCTCAGTTACTGCACGCGTAGAACTGGAGTCCTCTGTTGTAGAATCTGTTGTCGTTGGTTCAGTTACTACAGACGATACACTCGAGTCCTCTGTAGTAAAATCTGTAGTTGTTGGCTCAGTTTCTGCCGGCGAAGAACTGGAGTTCTCTGTCGTAGAATCTGCAGTCGTTGGCTCGGTTACTGCAGGCGATGAACTATAATCCTCTGTTGTAGAATCTGTAGCCGTTGGCTCAGTTACTGCAGGCGAAGAATTGGAGTTCTCTGTCGTAGAATCTGCAGTCGTTGGCTCGGTTACTGCAGGCGATGAACTAGAATCCTCTGTTGTAGAATCTGTAGTCGTTGGGTCAGTTACTGCAGGCGAAGAATTGGAGTTCTCTGTTGTAGAATCTGTTGTCGTTTGATCAGTTACTGCAGGCGATGAACTAGAATCCTCTGTTGTAGAATCTGTAGTCGTCGGCTCAGTTACTGCAGGCGAAGAACTGGACTCATCTGTTGTAGAATCTGTTGGCGTTGGGTCAGTTACTGCAGGCGAAGAATTGGAGTCCTCTGTTGTAGAATCTCTTGTCGTTTGATCAGTTACTGCAGGCGATGAACTAGAATCCTCTGTTATAGAAACTGTTGTCGTTGGATCAGTTACTGCAGGCGATGAACTAGAATCCTCTGTTATAGAATCTGTTGTCCTTGGATCAGTTACTACAGGCGATGAACTCGAGTCCTCTGTTGTAAAATCAGTAGTCGTTGGCTCAGTTATTGCAGGCGTTGAACTAGAATCTTCCGTTGTAGAATCTGAAGTCGTTGGGTCAGTTACTGCTGTCGAAGAACTGGAGTCCTCTGTTGTAGAATTTGTAGTCGTTGGCTCAGTTACTGCCGGCGAAGAACTGGAGTTCTCTGTCGTAGAATCTGCAGTCGTTGGCTCGGTTACTGCAGGCGATGAACTGTAATCCTCTGTTGTAGAATCTGTAGCCGTTGGGTCAGTTACTGCTGTCGAAGAACTGGAGTCCTCTGTTGTAGAATTTGTAGTCGTTGGCTCAGTTACTGCCGGCGAAGAACTGGAGTTCTCTGTCGTAGAACCTGCAGTCGTTGGCTCGGTTACTGCAGGCGATGAACTGTAATCCTCTGTTGTAGAATCTGTAGCCGTTGGCTCAGTTACTGCAGTCGTTGAACTCGAATCTTCTATTGTAGAATCTGTAGCCGTTGGCTCAGTTACTGCAGGCGATGAACTGGAGTCCTCTGTTGTAGAATCTGTTGTCGTTGGTTCAGTTACTGCAGGCGAAGAACTGGAGTCCTCTGTTGTAGAATTTGTAGTCGTTGGCTCCGTTACTGCCGGCGAAGAACTGGAGACCTCTGTTGTAGAATCTGTTGTCGTTGGTTCAGTTACTGCCGACGAAGAACTGAAGTACTCTGTTGTAGAATCTCTTGTTGTTGGTTCAGTTACTGCAGGCGAAGAACTGGAGTGCTCTGTTGTAGAATCTGTAGTCGTTGGCTCAGTTACTGAAGGCGATGAACTAGAATCCTCTGTTGTAGAATCTGTAGTCGTCGGCTCAATTTCTGCAGTGGAAGAACTAGAATCCTCTGTTGTAGAATCTGTTATCGTTGGCTCAGTTACTGCAGGCGAAGAACTGGAGTCCTTTGTTATAGAATCTGTTGTCGTTGTGTCAGTTACTGCTGACGATAAACTGGAATCATCTATTGTAGAATCTGTTGTCGTTGGCTCAGTTACAGCTGGCGATGAACTGAAGTCCTCTATTATAGAATCTGTTGTCGTATGATCAGTTACAGCTGGAGATGAAGTGGAATCCTCTGTTGTAGAATCTGTTGTCGTTGGGTCAGTTACTGCTGGCGAAGAACTGGAGTCCTCTGTTGTAGAATCTGTTGTCGTATGATCAGTTACAGCTGGAGATGAACTAGAATCCTCTGTTGTAGAATCTGTTGTCGTTGGATCAGTTACAGCTGGAGATGAACTAGAATCCTCTATTGTAGAATCTGTTGTCGTTGGCTTAGTTACTGCAGGCGAAGAACTAGAGTCCTCTTTTGTAGAATCTGTAGTCGATGGTTCAGTTACAGCTGGCGAAGATCTGGAGTCCTCTGTTGTCGTTGGATCAGTAAGTGTAGGCGATGAACTGGAGTCCTCTGTTGTATAATCTGTAGTCGTTGGTTCAGTTACAGCTGACGAAGATCTGGAGTCCTCTGTTGTAGAATCTGTTGTCGTTGGATCAGTTACTGCTGGCGAAGTACTGGAATCCTCTGTTGTAGAATCTGTTGTTGTTGGGTCAGTTATTGCTGGCGATGAACTCGAGTCCTCCGTTGTAGAATCTGTTTTCGTAAGATCAGTTACTGCTGGAGATGAACTGGAATTCCCTGTTGTAGAATCTGTAGTCGTTGGCTCTGTTCCCGCTGGCGAAGAACTGGAGTCCTCTGTTGAAAAATTGGTAGTTGTTGGCTTAGTTCGTATAGGCGAAGTACTGGAGTCTTCTGTTGTAGAATCTGTTGTCGTTGGATCAGTTACTGCTGGCGATGCACTGGAATCCTTTGTTGTAGAATCTGTTGTCGTTAGGTCAGTTACTGCTGCCGATGAACTGGAGTCTTTTGTTGTCGTTGGATAAGTTACTGCTGGCGATGAACTGGAGTCCTCTGTTGTAGAATCTGCTATCGTTGGCTTAGTTACTGCGGGCGATGAACTGGAATCCTTTGTTGACCCAACTGTTGTCGTTGGGTCAGATATTGCTGGCGATGGGCTGGAGTTCTCTGTTGTCGTTGGATCATTTACTGCTTTCGTTGGATCAGTTTTTTCTGTCGTTGGATCAGATGCTGCTGGCGTTGAACTGGAATTTTCTGTTGAGAAATCTGTACTCGTTGGTCCAGTTGCTGTTGTCGATAAGTTTGAGTCCTCTATTGTTAAATATACTGATGAAATGTCTGTAACTGCAGACGACCGTATATCAATATTTGATGTATTTTTGGATACTCTATGTGGGTGGCGTGCTTTGCCTTTGTGCGATTTACGTCGTCTATGCAAAAGATTCTTTTCCAATATTTGATTATATTGAAGTTCTTGTACCTCTAAATTTGGTACTAAATCATTTTGGGCTTCAGAGGTCAAGAAGTTTAATTTCTAAAATTAAAACTTTGTTTAGTTTCTAATGTAAATTTTGTAATGTTCATACTTACGCTAGGAAGTGTGTATGCATAGTGAAATCCGTAAATTAACAACAATACTGCTAGGTACAATTTTATAGCTAAATGTTATCAAAAATTTAAATTTTAGCAAAATTATTATACATTTTTTAAAAATTTATCTTACTATGAGATTTCATGTCTGCTATGTTTAAGTTGTTTCTTTGTAATAATAACTGCAGAAAATAATTGACTCCTATATATATTAAATTTAAGTGCATCCCAAATCGTGCAGTCTTATCGATGTGATAGATAAAGATTGATAATACCAGCAATAATTAAAAACTTGATTTGAAGTAGGAAGTACTTGTACATTTAGTTAAAAATACTGATTTTATATATTTTCCATCAATATATCAATGGTATTTGGTTCTGATGATTAATACAATTGAAAGAATTTCGTAATACGACGTATGTTTATTGAAAATGCGGCGAAGAACTGTGTTTTGAAATGCGCAAATAAATTATACTCAAAATTACAAACGTGTTACAAAACATTTGTATTGTCAATAAATTTATTAATTAAATTCAATTGAATCAAAGTGCATTTTCGCTCAAGAGGAACACTTGTTGGCGGTTGATCACTTTCATTTTGTCGAATGTGTATTTAGTATAAATTAAAAAAAAATAAAAACATCTATGCTTATTTCCAAGTCAGGTGATTGGATAAAAGAGATGTATAGAAGCTGAAAAGTGTATAGAAATAATGCGAATAAATATGATATAATTATGGAATGAATGATAAATGGGACATAGATAATTTTAAATGTTCAAGTAGTTCACAAGATCAAATATGAACAGTAGGACATTAGCCTTATAAGCCACAGATAGATTATTTTATATTAAGTGTGAGAAAGTAACATTTATTTATAATTAAGTAAGCACTTTATAGATAACATTTATCAAAACAATATCTAAAGTCTAGTCGAATCTAAAAATAAATATCAATGGGTTTAAACTGTATACCAAATATATGATAAATATTGTATTATTTATAGTATTGAGGTATTACATTTTAATTTTATGAAAATTGGCAACAAATGTAAATTTTCCAAATTGAACTTATATTTTTTTCCCAGGCAAATTTGAAATTTTTTTGTTCAGACAAAGATCAAGTTTTTAATAAATGCTGCTTATTTTCTGACCATTTCCAAAATATGCCGAGAATCTGCTTTAAAAATTCCACAAAATTTGAAAACCCATTGTATGTTACCATTTATCAGTGTGTATCCAAATATATGTCAAAAATATGAATTTGAAAATATTAGTCTCAGTACCTAGTCAAAACTTTTGGAGGGGTAAGGAAGTTCAAAAACATTTTACGAAATATTTTATGCAGACAAAAGCGGAGATTGTAACATGACTTGCGTTTCTAGTCCTGTCTTTAACCCATTGAAAAATGAACCCAGTCCATCGTCTCGTTTTTTTTTTAAACTTTAGACAGACACTTTTTATGATTTTTATATTGAGGGGATATTTTTTATATTTTTAAATTTTATTTTTTTAAATTGACAATGGTTTGCCACATAAAATTCCGTATTTTTAGGTACTTGTAAAGAAAATAAGTATTTTTTGTGTTGCGGAACCATGCCTTAAAGTCATACCTCTAGATCAGATAAAGTTTTAGGCTTTTAGGCACCAAAAGGTATTTCCGATTTTACACTCCTGCATTTATTTACAAATTAGCCAACGCTCTGGGGAATGGGGATTCATGTACAGCACTGTGTTGATCCTGTAGAAATAGGGTTTGGATTAAAGGAAGGATAATGAGAAGTGTCAGTGGATGTCTTGAATTAAAACATATTGTGCGACTGGTACGAAGTGTGGATGGTAGTGTCAGTGGATTTCTTGTATGATGATAGTAAGATGATATTTATGTCCCTTCATAAATGAGCGAATTGTGTGCCAAATTTAGGTGATGTAGACAATACTTAAGTCAGCAGGAGTAGAGAATGTCTTAAAACGAAATTTCTATGTAATGCGTGGTTCGATTCGAAGGGATGGGGTCATTCGGTGGAGAACGGGAGGCACATGTGTCAAACAGGCTTACACACTCAACGAATATTCGTTGTTCTAGAGAACCTATAGAGTATTACATATTTTCATCACCTATTAGATATATCTCACGTTTTTTAATTCAGTCCAGAAACTTTAAAGAGGATATTTCCCCGTGCCCGAATGTGCGGATTGTATTCCATCTTAGCCCGAATATAGGTGGTATGGACAGTATAAAGGTAGCCGTAGTGAATTATGTCTTAGACTTATTTCGACACCTCATCAAGATGATCGTTCCGAGGTCACTTGATCGTTCCGAGGTCACTTGAATTGATAACCCTAAAACATCAAGATCAGAAAAAAGAGGGAATGTGAGCTATCAGACAACATTTGGCGCTACAGCTCTAAATAACGTATGACGAGCTCTCTTGCATTTGATCAGCGTGTGTAATTTTTTACTCAAATAGCGGGACCTACAGTGTGATGCCGAATCCGAATGGTATGGGCGGTATTTTAATCTCGGAGGTATTTTAATCGGAAAATAGGCTTGCACACCCTGCGGTTCTTCGATACTCAAGAAAACCGATAGATGATGAAATAAAGTCTTCCCATATTAGATATATAGCACGATGTTGTATTCGGTGGAGAAACTCCAACGATGATATTTATGTCCCTGCCCAAATGCGTGAATTGTATTCCATCTTAGGCCAAATTTTGGTGCTGTAAACAATACTTAAATCAGCAGGAGTAGAGTATGTCTTAAAACGAAATTTCTATGTAATGCGTAGTTCATAAATGCGGGGTCATTTGGTTGAGAACGGTAGAACCATGTGTAAAACAGGCTAACACACTCAACGGTTCTTCATTACTCAAGAGAACCAATGAAGGATGAAATAGGTTGCTCTCCTATTAGATATATCTAACGTTTTGTATTCTATCCAGACACTTCAAAAAGGATATTTTCAACTGCCCAAATGTGCGAATTGTATTCCTAAGCCCGCATATATAGATGGTGTGGACAGTATTAAGGCAGCCGTAGTGAACTATGTCTTACACTGTTTTATGGAAACGAGGCACTCCACTGCTACGTTCCGAGGTCACATTGAATTGATAAGCCTAGAACGTCAAGATCAGCAGACTCCACGAAAAATAGGGGATGTATTTATCCATTCGTTTGTAAGATAACAGACAACATTTGACGCTACCGCTCTAAATAATCTATGAAGAGCTCTTTTACCATTTGATCAGCGTGTGTAATTTTCGACTCAAATAGCGGAACCTACTGTTTAATGCCGAATCCGAACGATGAGAGCTTTTTCATGTATGGTGTTTTATTCTCGGAGGTTTGGCATTATGTGCCGAGAGGTAGTGTCCGATAGAAGAACATTTTCTATTTATTAATGTTGCAGTCGCGGGGATCAAGCCAACGATGATTGGAAACAGCGACTCGACTGAGTCACTGTCGCTGACATTGGGTTTTACTCTAATCTGAAATAGTTTAAAGGTCATTATTCAAAATTTTGCTTTTTACTCTCAAGAGGGAGTTCCATGAAATTATAACGATTTCGTAATTTGGTCTACTTTTGTACGGTTGACAAGCATAGACTTTAGGAAGTGCTTTTAACTAATCTATTATATATTCGTGAATGTTTGTATGTACACTCAGAAAAAACATACCATAAAATTATTAGTTTTTACTATTAAAATTAGTCAATAGGATATTTGTCCGATAAACTATTAACTCAATCGGTGAATCCTATTCAATACTACAAAATACTATAAAATTTATTTGAGTTTGTATGAAAATATTTATTATTTGTATACTATTAAATCAATAACTGTCCTATTGACAAATTTTAGTGGAATTTTATGAGTTTTTTTTCTGAGTGTATGTTCCGAATTGACGTCAAAACGGCTGAACCGAATTGAATAATATTTTGACACAATATGTATATTGGATCTGGGCAGAGTAGAGGCTATATAGTAATGAGAATGGTCATGACACCTCTCATATAACCTTAAAATTAAAAACACATTATATCAGCAATTATTATATCTGCAAAATTTAAACTTGCACCGGGAAAAACTCTAGTGGAAAGGTCTACGGGAAAGAATTCTACTAAGAAGTTTTTTACTGTGAATAATTCTACGAGGAAATATTTTATGAGGAAGAGTTCTACGGGGACGAACAGTCCGAGGAAGAATTGTCTTTGAGAAAAGTTGTTTTGGTGGAGAATTATATTTTTTTTGGTTACTACATTTATAATAAATGTAGTAACCAAAGTATGGGTCCCTGCTATAAATAATAAAAATGTTCTTTATATTAATAAAATCACTCCATATCCATGCATTCCCAAAATCATTGCACGAGTTGTGAACGGGTTCAGTTAATTGGTCCATAAAGTAAAAGTCTCCCGTCTACATATGTTTATTGGTCACATTTTGAATATTAAACAGCGTAGATGTACATATAATCTAAATTTTGAACTTTACTGATCTTTCTAATGTCGATTTCTTGTAAACTTGATTTCAACAGATAGACAGACGGGCATGGGGTCTTACTACAGATGGACATCAATCAATGGATACCAATTAAGAAAGTAATAAATATGATTTCAGTTTTACTGTAAGCATTCAATAAGGATATAAAAACGTAGTTTTATCTAAATGGTATTTATTGTTATATCATATTTTTATGTATCATATATATTAATCAAATTAGTTAATGGTTGTTCTATTGAAACAGTTTTCCTCACTGTAACCACACCGCAATAACGATTCATCCCAGTAGAGTCCAACCGGACAACTCATCGTCCATTGAGTATTAAAATTACACTGTATATATTTGCTGCAATCATTAGGATCTGCACTTAATCCTGATTCTGGACAATTATCCGTACGGTGTGCGCAATGCTCATCACTCCAATCGCAAATACTTTCCGCTTGATTCCAATGCAAAATGCCGGGGCATGATTGCACAAATGCATGTCCACCATTGAATTGTATATACTTCGTGCAGTCATCGGCGATGGGTAAAAATTTGACATCGTCATTGGCGCAGATTGAGGGTGGCAGGACGAACAGTCCGAGGAAGAATTGTTTTTGAGAAAAGTTGTTTTGGTGGAGAATTATATTTTTTTTGGTTACTACATTTATAATAAATGTAGTAACCAAAGTATGGGTCCCTGCTATAAATAATAAAAATGTTCTTTATATTAATAAAATCACTCCATATCCTTGCATTCCCAAAATCATTGCACGAGTTGTGCACGGGTTCAGTTAGTTGGTCCATAAAGTAAAAGTCTCCCGTCTACATATGTTTATTGGTCACATTTTGAATATTAAACAGCGTAGATGTACATATAATCTAAATTTTGAACTTTACTGATCTTTCTAATGTCGATTTCTTGTAAACTTGATTTCAACAGATAGACAGACGGGCATGGGGTCTTACTACAGATGGACATCAATCAATGGATACCTATTAAGAAAGTAATAAATATGATTTCAGTTTTACTGTAAGCATTCAATAAGGATATAAAAACGTAGTTTTATCTAAATGGTATTTATTGTTATATCATATTTTTATGTATCATATATATTAATCAAATTAGTTAATGGTTGTTCTATTGAAACAATTTTCCTCACTGTAACCACAGCGCAATAACGATTCATCCCAGTAGAGTCCAACCGGACAACTCATCGTCCATTGAGTATTAAAATTACACTGTATATATTTGCTGCAATCATTAGGATCTTCACTTAATCCTGATTCTGGACAATTATCCGTACGGTGTGCGCAATGCTCATCACTCCAATCGCAAATACTTTCCGCTTGATTCCAATGTAAAATGCCGGGACATGATTGCACAAATGCATGTCCACCATTGCATTGTATATACTTCGTGCAGTCATCGGCGATGGGTAAAAATTTGACATCATCATTGGCGCAGATTGAGGGTGGCAGTACTGTCTTTGACGAGAAAGATGCCGGAATCACCAAAAGCATGGCGCATACCACAATGTAGGCTGTGACGAAAATATATTTATTGTATCAAGTAATTATTTTTTTTTTATATTAATTTGATTACCTTTCATTTTAGTGCAATTTATTGATTTGTTAATTTCGCCGACAACACAGCACAAACTGTTTTGTATATTCAATGTTTCCTGGGTTTATATTTCATTTATTACATATTATCTTTACAATTTTTATAATCAGCACTTAGCATTTAATGTATCAAACATTTATCGGCCAATTAAATTCTCAAGAATACCGGCGCGTTATCAATTGTGAAATAAGCTCAACACTTGAAAATTTTACAAAGAAACGAAATTTTGTTTTCTTGGCGTGCAATTCTTACAAATTGCAATTATTATCTAGCACAGGTTTATATTATATATCTGCCTTATTTATAGCAATGTAATTAAATATTTGGTTTTTGTCGTTGAATTTTATAAATTAGCAATTCTTTGAAATTCGTATTAATATTATTTTGATTAAAACAAAAGGTGGGAAGTTAACAGAGCAGTGAAACCAAACAACTTTTTTAATAAAAGACACGACAAAAAGTTAAACCCAATGATAAATTTCAGAATTAACATTGTAACTGGAAAACAGACTACAACTGATAACGGTTATACATGTTTTTATTTATTGCACAATTATTCACTTCTTTTGTTATCTGCTGATACTGTTGATACATTCAAAATTTGCGCCTAAAAGGGGTTATAAAATCTTAAAAAAAATACACTGAAAAATAAATATATAATTTAATTGGAAAATTTTAAAATTGAGACATTTTAAGTTGATAGATGGTGTAAAGTGTTGCATTTTGAGAAAATAAAAACATATCGTCACTGTCATGCCAAAGGGGCGAATGTGCATTTTTAAAAATGTTGGGAAATCAAATTTTAAAGTTTGAAGTGCTTTAAAAACTAGAAAAATTTAGTTTTTTTCAATTTTTTTCTGTTATTTTGGTTTATTCATGAATTATTATAACGTATATAAAATATCTTTGGATTTGGACAACTTACTGAATTATAAATACGAATTTTGTGAGGCTATATCCTGACCAAAACGCAAATATTTTAGTTTTTATGCTATATCTTTTTATTAGCTCAAAATAAAATAGTGATGTAAAGGAATTCATTTTTTGTTTTTAAAGCGCCTATCTATTGGCATCATTATTTAAAAATATTTTGCCAAACATTAATTTGCCATTTGTTATTTGCTGACATTTTTTTTGGCAAACTCAAATAATGATGCCAATCGATAGGTGCTTTAAAAACAGACAATTAATACCTTTAAACTACTATTTTATCTTGCACAAAAAAATGATGAATTAGGAAAAATTGAAAATCTTGTCATGCCAAAAGGGCGAATCTTTCCTTTTTCGCCATAACTATTTTTTGGTACGAGATAAAATAGTGGTGTAAAGGCATTTATTGTTTGTTTTTAAAGCACCTATCGATCTGCATCATTAATTAAAAATATTTTCTTGCAAATAACAAAAATTCGAAAAATTGAAAATCTAGTCATGCCAAAAGAGCGAATCTTTCCTTTTTCGCCATAACTATTTATTGGTATGAGATAAAATAGTGGTGTAAAGGCATTTATTGTTTGTTTTTAAAGCACCTATCGATCTGCATCATTAATTAAAAATATTTTTTTGCAAATAACAAAAATTCGAAAAATTGAAAATCTTGTCATGCGAAAAGGGCGAATCTTTCCTTTTTCGCCATAACTATTTTTTGGTACGAGATAAAATAGTGGTGTAAAGGCATTTATTCTTTGTTTTTAAAGCACCTATCGATCTGCATCATTATTTAAAAATATTTTGCCAAACATTTTTTCCTGCAAATAACAAATGGCAAATTAATGTTTGACAAAATATTTTTAAATAATGTTGCAGATCGATAGGTGCTTTAAAAATAAACAATAAATGCCTTTACATCACTATTTTTTCTCGTACCAATAAATAGTTATGGCAAAAAAGGAAAGATTCGCCCTTTTGACATGACAAGATTTTCTATTTTTCAAATTCGTCCTTTTGGTTTTGACTTTTGTGGCTAGAAATATCCAACAAAACGACACGCGATTTTAGCACAGTATAATTGAGGAAAAACTACATTCAAAAATGTAAAAAAACGCAAATGTCAAAAATTGCACATTCGCCCCTTCGGCATGATAGTGACGATATGATATAAAATAAATTATGTACTTCTAATTTTTGTTTTGTCTGCCTAATTTTTTTATATGTTTTAAAATTTTGTGGTACCTTTTAGTACGTTTATAAAAAGTACATATAAATGTACCTTAAAAACGTATAAAAAATATAGATAGACTAAAAATATTTCAAAATATTCATATTCCCGTCGAATCAAAACTGACAAGCACAAACAAAATGAAGGACAAACGTAACAATTTTCAAAAGGTACAAACTTTTCCAAACCGGATCACAACAGAGTACACAATTGTCCCGTCAACATTTTTCCGACTAAAAAATTATTTATTAAGGAAAGATGTTGAATCAAAACTGACAATAAAAAAGTCCACAAAATCCTTAAATTTACTTGAATCTAATACACTATTTCTGCGTATTTCTTTTACATCAAATATACTCCTTTTTGCAATATTTTCAATTCTACTCCCATTTACTCATTTCTATTCCCCAATTTTTAAAATCTACTCCATTTGCAATGACGAAAAATGTGAACACTGGTTTTGATACAACTATTTATGTACCTTTGGGAGGCGAATTTCAAAAGGCGAATTTCATAAAGAGCCTACGTCTGGAGATGAACAGATGAACCGTCAAAATTTCATGATACTAGGATCAAATTTACCGACTTTCATTTTGGGTTTTTAAGAATTATCTTTTTTGCTATTTGGAATTTAACAAAGTTAATAAAAGTTTTTTTTTTTGTCTTCAGCCATATAGAGTATTTATAGATTTTTTACAATTTATTATCACTTTTTATTCATTTCTTCGAGTCTAAAACAATTTTTAATCGAAAATTTACCATAATAAAAAGATTATGATATAATACACCCAGAAAAAAAAACTATAAAATCAATAGTTTGTTGCTTTTAAAATTAGTCAGTAGGATAAATTAATATTTTAATGTGTAAATACTACAAAATACTATTAAATTGTATTTGTGTTTATATGAAAATATTTATTTTTTGTATACTTCAAAAATTTTAATAGTCTTTTTTTCTGAGTGTATGATCTGTAAAATATTCCCAATTTTAATAAATAAAATGAAATTTTGAGATTACAATTTTTATTTATATATATTTTAATATTTACCAACTAGCTAAAAAACTACCCCTAACCAATATTGTATATATAAAGGATTTTATAAATTTAAATAAATATTATCAAAAATATTCCAGCCACTTGTTTAACTAATTGACACAAACATCTGAACGCACACATTGTTGTCTCTCCATGCTGAATGTGTATCCAGCATAACAGTTCAGCATATAGGCGTAACCATTAACGCATTGATAGTATTTGTTGCAATCAGGGGCTGGAAATCGCACCATGTTGCCGGCACCTGCGCACTCTGGTGCTTCGAAAGGTAGTTGTGGATCTCGAGTGGTTGTTAATGGCCTGGATGGTGTGGTACTTGATCCAAAATCAATTCTTGGTGTTGTGCCTAACCCTTGTGATGTTGTACTTCGGTTATTTAATGTTGTTAGTATGCTGTCTGATGGGGTAGTGGTGTCAGCGACTGTTGTATCGGTTAATTCTGGTGGTGTAGGTAAGTCTTCAACTGCTGTAGAGTTTTCTTCTGTTGTTGTAGTTGTGTCTTCGACTGTTGTAGTGTTTTCTTCCGATGGTGTTGTGTCTTCGACTGTTGTAGTGCTTTTGTCTGATGGTGTAGTTGTATCTTCGACTTTTGTAGTGTTTTCTTCCGATGGTGAAGTTGTGTCTTCGACTGTTGTAGTGTTTTCTTCTGATGGTGTAGTTGTGTCTTCGACTGTTGTAGTGCTTTGGTCTGATGGTGTAGTTGTGTCTTCGACTGTTGTAGTGCTTTTGTCTGATGGTGTAGTTGTATCTTCGACTGTTGTAGTGTTTTCTTCCGATGGTGAAGTTGTGTCTTCGACTGTTGTAGTGTTTTCTTCCGATGGTGAAGTTGTGTCTTCGACTGTTGTAGTGCTTTCTTCTGATGGTGGAGTTGTATCTTCGACTGTTGTAGTGTTTTCTTCCGATGGTGAAGTTGTGTCTTCGACTGTTGTAGTGCTTTCTTCTGATGGTGTAGTTGTGTCTTCGACTGTTGTAGTGCTTTGGTCTGATGGTGTAGTTGTGTCTTCGACTGTTGTAGTGTTTTCTTCCGATGGTGAAGTTGTGTCTTCAATTGTTGTAGTGCTTTCTTCTGTTGATGTAGTTGTGTCTTCGACTGTTGTAGTGTTTTCTTCCGATGGTGTTGTGTCTTCGACTGTTGTAGTGCTTTTGTCTGATGGTGTAGTTGTGTCTTCGACTGTTGTAGTGCTTTGGTCTGATGGTGTAGTTGTGTCTTCGACTGTTGTAGTGTTTTCTTCCGATGGTGAAGTTGTGTCTTCAATTGTTGTAGTGCTTTCTTCTGATGGTGTAGTTGTGTCTTCGACTGTTGTAGTGTTTTCTTCCGATGGTGTTGTGTCTTCGACTGTTGTAGTGCTTTGGTCTGATGGTGTAGTTGTGTCTTCGACTGTTGTAGTGTTTTCTTCCGATGGTGAAGTTGTGTCTTCGACTGTTGTAGTGCTTTCTTCTGATGGTGGAGTTGTATCTTCGACTGTTGTAGTGTTTTCTTCCGATGGTGAAGTTGTGTCTTCGACTGTTGTAGTGCTTTCTTCTGATGGTGTAGTTGTGTCTTCAATTGTTGTAGTGCATTCTTCTGTTGATGTAGTCGTATCTTCGACTATTGTAGTGCTTTCTTCTGATGGTGTAGTTGTGTCTTCGACTGTTGTAGTGTTTTCTTCCGATGGTGAAGTTGTGTCTTCGACTGTTGTAGTGCTTTTGTCTGATGGTGTAGTTGTTTCATAGACTGTTATAGTGCTTTCCTCTGTTGTTATGTCTTCGACTGGTGTAGTGCTTTCTTCTGATGGTGTAGTTGTGTCTTCGATCGTTGTAGTGCTTTCTTCTAATGGTGTAGTTGTATCTTCGACTGTTGAAGTGCTTTTGTCTGATTGTGTAGTTGTGTCATCGACTGTTATAGTGCTTTCTTCTGTAGTTGTGTCTTCGACTGTTGTAGTGCTTTCTTCTGTAGTTGTGTCTTCGACTGTTGTAGTGCTTTCTTCTGTAGTTGTGTCTTCGACTGTTGTAGTGCTTTGGTCTGATGGTGTAGTTGCGTCATCGACTGTTATAGTGCTTTCTTCTGTAGTTGCGTCTTCAACTGTTGTAGTGCTTTGGCCTGATGGTGTAGTTGTGTCTTCCACTGTTTTAGTGCTTTCTTCTGATGGTGTAGTTGTGTCTTCGACTGTTGTAGTGCTTTTTTCTGATGGTGGAGTTGTGTCATCGACTGTTATCGTGCTTTCTTCTGTAGTTGTGTCTTCGACTGTTGTAGTGCTTTGGTCTGATGGTGAAGTTGTGTCTTCGACTGTTGAAGTGCTTTTGTCTGATGGTGTAGTTGTGTCATAGACTGTTATAGTGCTTTCCTCTGTTGTTATGTCTTCGACTGGTGTAGTGCTTTCTTCTGATGGTGTAGTTGTGTCTTCGATCGTTGTAGTGCTTTCTTCTGATGGTGTAGTTGTATCTTCGACTGTTGAAGTGCTTTTGTCTGATGGTGTAGTTGTGTCTTCGATTGTTATAGTGCTTTCTTCTGATGGTGTAGTTGTATCTTCGACTTTTGTAGTGCTTTCTTCTGATGGTGGAGTTGTATCTTCGACTGTTGAAGTGCTTTTGTCTGATGGTGTAGTTGTGTCTTCGGCTGTTATAGTGCTTTCTTCTGTAGTTGTGTCTTCGACTGTTGTAGTGCTTTCTTCTGTAGTTGTGTCTTCGATTGTTGTAGTGCTTTCTTCTGTTGATGTAGTTGTGTCTTCGACTGTTGAAGTGCTTTCTTCAGTTGATGTAGTTGTATCTTCGACTATTGTAGTGCTTTCTTCTGATGGTGTAGTTGTGTCTTCGATTGTTGTAGTGCTTTCTTCTGTTAATGTAGTTGTGTCTTCGACTGTCGTAGTGCTTTCTTCTGATGGTGTAGTTGTGTCTTCGACTGTTGTAGTGCTTTCTTCTGATGGTGTAGTTGTGTCTTCGACTATTGTAGTGCTTTCTTCTGATGGTGTAGTTGTGTCTTCGACTGTTGTAGTGCTTTGGTCTGATGGTGTAGTTGTGTCATCGACTGTTATAGTGCTTTCTTCTGTTGTTATGTCTTCGACTGTTGTAGTGCTTTCTTCTGATGGTGTAGTTATTTCCGAGGAAGGTGTAGTTGTATCGTCGATTGTTGTAGTCGTAACATTTGATGGTGTACTTGTGACATCTGATGACGTAGTCGTTACATTTGATGGCGTCGTTGTATCCTCTACTATTGGAGTTGTAACTATTACTTCAGTAGTTGTATTGACGCTTACAGTTGTTGTCATATCTACCACTGTTGTATTTATTATTGCTGGCGTTGTTTCTGTGACTGTGGCTTGTGTCGTCGTCGATGTATACGCCACAGTACAATTCGCCACATGTGGATATTCACAGCGATCGAATTCAATGCTCCACTCCAAACCAGCAGGACAATCAAAAATATACGCGTGTCCATTAGAGCACTTTATGAATTTACCACAGTCACTGGGATGTGGCAAATGCACCGGATGCATTGGATCATCGATAGGCGGGCAGTTAGAATTAAAATTGCCATACCTTGGATGACGATTTGTTGCATCATCTGTCTGAGATTCTATGTTACACTTTGCATTCAACGGATAGTCACATGTATTAGCAGCACGATTCCAATGTAGTCCTAAAGGACATTTTCGAAGAAAGGCTATTCCAAATGCGCACTCGTAGTACTTTCCGCAGTCGCGATTGTCTGGCCAAAACAGTTTTTGAGGATTACCCGAACAGATAGATGCTGTTTGATCGACCTCTGTAGTCACTGACACGGATACTATTAAAACTAACAGGACGAACGCGTGGTATACAAATTTCGACATAATGTCAGTACTACTAAAAGAACCGCGATTGACACTCATGGTCTTGGACAATTTCTGCGAACCTGGCTACTTTCTTTAAGGTTGATTGCAAACTGCAGTTGCCGGAAATGCAGCGCACTTTTATTTGGTTTTCTTCGTAGATTGTGTGGCGATAGATAACAAGACGGCCAATACGAAAGAACAAAGAAGCGATGACCGGGTGTTAATGAAATGTTCGAGATATCAGCAAAATAAATCAAATTTTACACTAATTAAATACATAAATTGGTGATAGCAAACCATTGATAACACAGTACAACAATTATACAATTTTATTATCTTAGTCTTCTGATTTGGTAATGGTTTTAGTGAAATTCGGAGTCGCTGATCCCGAATCTGAAGTATTGCTATACCACGTCCGGGTTAGTTGCAATTTGGAGTCAAATTTAAATAACACTGCCCGATAAAATTCAAATTTTGATATGATGCAGTAAAAGTTACAGCAAATATTGGATACCTTTGTGGCGCTGTTTCCGAAAATTATTTCAGTTTTTACCAATTGACTCTAGTTTTTAGTAAATTGCGAGTTGTCCACACTCGGAAGTGCAAAACGGACCTCAAATTTGAGATCGGCAATATCGAATTATCTAAAACTTTTATTAGATAAAAAATATTGTTTTTTGTTTTTTTTTATTGCTTTTGTTGCACTGTGTAATTAAACGTTGTTTTTTTATAATGTGTTGAAATTTTCATGTGATGTCGTTGTGGGCAGTGTTTTTGATGATTCAACAATTTGCAAGTTGATCGTACCAAGTCATAGGAAAAACCCCAGAAAATACAGTACTATATACTATCATTTAATATATATATTGCATCCCTAGAAACAAATTCTTTCACTGTGATCTATATGAATAATCATTTGTTCCGAAAATAACTCATGAAATACATAATTTTAAAAAAGTATATAAGTATTATTAGTGATGATTAGTGTAATTTAATAAAGAAATATGGGTATAAATTCAGAATATTTTATTACATTTGCGTAACCTAAATTTCAATAGACTAATCTGAATATCATTCGACTCTGAAATGTATTCCCTATATTACCGTCGATGTTTCGAAAATGAATATCTTCTCAATAGAATCCTAGAGTTCCTAAAATTTGTATTGGTGATTATTGATCATCGTCACCTCCTGAGTCGTTCTGTCTGTTATGTCTGTTCTGTGTGTTCTGTCTGTTCTGTCTGTTCTGTCTGTTCTCTCAATTTCAAAAAATCTACATACCGAGAAAACTCCGACAAAACGTATCGATATCTACCTACACCCAGAAATAGTATTTCAATAGAAATACAATAATTTATACCATTTAAATTAGCCAATAGGATGCGTTCCATTAGTTCGACCAAAATTTTATTCAGAAATGCATTTAAAAAATGGCGAAAAATTGAAAACGCAAGATGATGCACAGTTTGTAATATTCCAAAATTAGCCTGAATATTTTTAAAATGATGTAAAATTAAAAGAAATCTAAGGATACAATTTGAGAACAGAAAAAATCATGTCAAAGCATTGCAAGCAACTGAGTATTAACTAAAAAAATCGCATTTTATGTTTATACCCTAATTTTATGTTTATATACTAAGAGGCGCCAAAAAATATTCTCACATACATTTTATAACTTGTAACCCATGGGTAGGTTACAAGTTATAAAATGTATGTGAGGATATTTTTTGACGCCTCTTAGTAGGCATGACTGGTTTTAAAAAGTATATATTTTCTTGATCAACATCAATTTCTCAGTCGACTTAGATATGACCATCTGTCTGTCCGACTATACACGATAACTTTAAAATTGCTATTCCGAATGATGTGAAATTTATTTTCAATATATTTTAGTTGAATTGTAATTCAAAGTTCGAAAATGTGTCGAATTAGTCAACGTAATCTACTACATCCACTACGAGATATAGGTTTACTTTTTAGGATCACATATCTCGTAAAGTATTAAAGATAAAGTTATGAAATTTAAAATTAATTACAAGCAATCATCCATCAATAGGTGCTCAAAAAATGAGCGTGATCCGCTCACATTTTTTATTTTTATGCCTATTTGTATAGCACTCAATTATATCGCTTTCACATAACTTTTTTTTATCCTAAAATGTTACCCATATATGTTTGTCATTAATTGCTCAATTCTTTCGAAAGAGTTTGAACTAATTTTGGAAAATTAAAATTTTTGTAACATCTTATTTTCTCTATTTATTTCCATTTTTTAAAATGAATTATTTCTTAAATATTTGTTGGAAAAAATGCTTTTTTCAAGTTCCCCTATCGAGATCACTTAAACTAATGAACCAATTCAAAAATGTTCTGAAAATTGTTTATTGGATATATTATTACCTTTCATTCGATATAACACTTGATCATATCGTTACTGTTATGCCAAAGGGGCGAATGTACATTATTAAAAATGTTGGGAAATCAAAGTATAAAGTTTGAAGTGCTTTAAAAATTAGAAAAATTTATATTTTTTTTAATTTTTTTCTGTTATTTTATCCAGATCAAAATTCAAATATTAGCCTGACAAAATGTTCAATTATTCCAATTTCTTCGTTTTATTGCTTTAATTATTTATTGGTGCAAGATAAAATAGTGGTGTAAAGGTATTAATTGTTTGTTTTTAAAGTACCTATCGAACTGCATCATTATATAAAAATATTTTGCGTAACATTTTTTCCTGCAAATAACAAATTGCAAATTAATGTTTGGCAAAATATTTTTAATTAATGATGCATAACGATAGGTGCTTTGAATACAAACAATAAATGCCTCTACACCACAATTTTATCTTATTCCAATAAAAAGTTATGGCGAAAAAACGAATTGATTCGCCCTTTTGGCATGACAAGATTTTCAATTTTTCAAATTCGCCCTTTTGGTTTTGTTTTTTGTGGCTAGAAATATCCAACAAAATGACACTCGATTTTGACACAGCATACTTGAGGATAAACTACATTCAAAAATGAAAAAAAAACGCAAATGTCAAAAATTGCACATTCGCCTATTTGGCGTGATAGTGACGATATGTGTTATTTAGAACAAAAGCTTTTGTGGATATATTGTTTTTGGTCGATATATTTCAGAATCAGGGCGTCATTTTACATAATACAAAAATAACTTTGAATGCTGCGCAGAATGGCTGTTGTGTAGTGTAATCAAAACCTATCAAAATTTAATGATACGTATTATTAATTTTATGGTATATTCGAATTACATTTTCCTAGTATTTTATTGGACTTTTAATTTATTTTATTTAATTTATTTTATGAAATTTATTTTATTTAAATGTCGAAATTGAAATTGACTTTTAAAAAATCAGACACATAAAAAGAAACTTGTCGTTGCAAAAGATTATAACACATTTGATGTTTGCTTCATATTCCAATAATTGATTGTTATACTTGAGTCTGCATTTATTTTTTAAACAAACACGCAGAATGACGTACAAAACGAACATGTTCATATTTGTGTTTATGTGTTTTATGCCACGTTTATTATAGGGGGAAACCATTAAAACAATAGTATTTATTCTATTAAAAATTATAAAATAAAATATTTAAATTTGTGGTACGAAATTTTTCGAATACTATGAAATTATTTAGAAAACTTTTGATTTAAAAAAAAAATATTAATACATAAACTATAAGATCAATGCTCGTACCATTAAGTACTTAATGGAGACATTTTCTTCTGAGTGTACCTATTTAACGCTCGATATCGGTACGAGAAAGTGACCGATATCATGTGATTTCTCCTTTTTCTCGCATAGATCTCGTAACAATTTTGAAACGAGATTCGAGACATCGAAGGTCTCCGAGACATGGCAGACTGGGATGCTATCAAAAAGTGGGTTAGGAAGGTATGTTTAAAATGATGAGAAGTTATATATCGTTTGAAATATAAACGGGTTTTGCAAATAATTAAACATTGCATAAATGGGGCTAAGTTATGTTCAAATTATGATATAAGGGTAAAGTTGGAAACCTTTTATGGGGTAAAGTGGGAAACGTAATTTAAGCAATTTTAGTTGTAATTTTAGTGAAAATATAGTTTTATATATATTATTTGTTTTTATTAGCAAAAACAAATATTTAATTGTGACTACAAACCAATGAAAAGCACCCAGTTAACATTTCTCACAACATTTTTGAATTAGTTTGCCAGTTAAGAGAACTCAATAGGAGAACTTGAAAAGGTAATTTTTTTCGATCAAAGTTTAAATAATTTTAAAATATGTAATATTTGAAAATTAGAGCATTATTTTTTGAAGAACCTTCGGTATCAATGACAAAACTGTATGGGTAACATTTGAGGATACAACCCATATATTTAAATAAAAATAAATAGGCATAAAAATAAAAAAAAATGGCGAATCACGCCCATTGTATTAATGAATGATTGTTTATTTTTAATTTTGTTTTTTTTTTTTTTTTTGTATTTTTATCTTGAATGCTTTACGATATATGGGATCCTAAACAGTAAACCCATATCTTGTATGGGATGTGGTTGAGTACGTTGATCAGTTTGACTCATTTCATAACTTAGAATTAATTTTTGACTAAACTATATTGAAATTAAATTTAATCGCTTTCGGAATAGTATTTTTCAAGTTATCGTGTATAGGCGGACAGACAGGCGATATCATTCAGTTCTAGGTTTATAATGTAGAACATCGGGATATAAATTTTAAAATCAATTACAAAATTTGTACCGGATAGACATACAAGACAGCGTGCTTACAAAAAAAATATTTAAAAAGCCAATATGTTTCTATAGAAAATGGTTTTTTATCGTCATAATCATTACTTATTAATTTGCAGATATATTTTCACATAAAAATTCCAAATAATCATATAAAAGTTTGATTATTCTGGTCAGTATCATGTGAAATTTATTTTGTTGTTTATTTTTTTATCATATTTCTTTGTACAATAAAACTGACAATATGTTTGACATACAGCAATCGTTATCAATAATGTTTTCACTAGTTCATTCAGTAATTTTCTTGGAGCTGATAATAGCAGTGTTCGTCAAACTATGAACGCACGTGTTTGGTAAAAAGAAAATTTCTGATAATATTTGATTATAACGCCAATATTGATGTTAATTAATGGTACACACCATAAATTGTTAGTTGACATTCTAACTTTTAAAATATATATATATATTTTGTATATTACTTATTTAGTAATATCAAAAATACTTGAAGTTATTGAAATTTTATACATCTATTGGTATTTTTATAATTTTTTTTATTTTTATCTATCCGATATCTTTTGTCATGGAATGGATACACTGTGGGAAAATGAACTGGTACTAGACTAGGTACATGACTGGTTCCTCGGAGATAGTAAATCGATCCAAGTTGTGACACTTTTATATGAAAGCAACCGTCAACTTTAACATGGCGTTGTCCTAGGGGGGGGGGGGGTAAATTAACACCTCCTGCAAACCTTTAGAACTATCACAGAACTGGTCTTCAAGATCCAGTTCTCAGTCGAATAATGTATAATGATTGCGAATTATATTCTTCCTGCATTCCTTTAGACTAGAACACCAGTCACGAGATAGGTAATTTTAGAGCAATCCACACTTTTTCCCGCAGGGTAATATCATCAATAATTGCCAAGGTCAGCATCATCAATGACTGATATCATTTTTCCCTCCAGTGCATTGATTTTCAAACAAATGTTCAGCCATTAATTTATTTTGTACCATTGTCGCATATATTAATGTATGTGAAAGAGATTTCATTAAGGATTGTCCACGAATTAGTATGATTTTGACAACTTTATGAAATCGTAGTAGTCAAATATAGAACCGATAAATCGAACGATAATTGTTCGAATTCTCGTACTTTAAACCTCTACAAATCACAGATCAGAAATAACTATTGACATTTATTATCATTTGAGATATTATTTTCAAAAACTATAAAGCTCTTTCGTTGAGAGGTTTAAAGGGTTTTTAAAGGCCTTTTTAAAAGGCCTTTTAAAGGTCTTTGACGGTTATTTTAAAGGTTGTTAATAGACAGAAAATTCAATTGGTCTCATTTATAGGGAATTGTTTCTTGTTGCAGAAATTGATTGGAGAAACATACAAATTTGTTGTTGTATATGTTGTTTTTTTTTTTTTGTTTTTATCGATTTTTTTATTGAAATTTTTTTAAATAATTTTTTTTTTTTTGATTTTTCAAAAATAAAAGTTTCTCTCAGCCTAGGGATGTCCATCTGAAAAAATATCGATGTTTTCGTCGATATAATACATCGACCGCGGTAGCTCAGTGGTTAGTGCGTTGAACTGCGAGCCGAAAGGTCTCCGGTTCAAGCCTGGACTGGGGCTAACAACATCTTTTCATATAAACATTTTTCTATACCGCGCTACCTCTAGTCAGTAAATGACAAACATACGAGTGTAAAACATTGCCTATGAAAAGCTCTCACCCGCCGTTCGGATTCGACAATAAAATGTAGGTCCCACCATTTTAAGTACAAATATAACACACACAGCTCAAAATGGTGAGAGAGCTCAGCCTAAGTTTTTATAGGACTGTAGTTCCAAACTATTATTAATATTTACATCGACTCGTTACATCGATGTTTTCCAATGTATCGAACAAAACATCGATGTTTTCGATGAATCGAATGAAAAAATATTAGGAAAATAATTAAAATTTTGATGAATATTTTATAAATATTTTTTATGTCAAATAACCAAAATAAAAAGTTTAAAATAATTAAGTGTTTGACATGCAACATTTTCTTATTATACAAAATAATTAAGGCGTTGGGAATCAAAAGTGTCTAACTCCATATTATATCATTTTGAGAAGCAGCAAATGTTACCATTTAAAGCGTTTAATTTCAAATAGAATTCCATAAATAATCAAATTAAATTTAACTAGTTTCGATTAGCAAACATGAATTTAACAGTGATTCGATATATCGTAAAATACATCGAATCACTGTTAAATTCATATTTGCTAATCGAAACTAGCTAAATTTAATTAATGTATCGAATAGATTTTGTGACTTATATTGCATCGGAAAACATCGATGTATCGAAGTAATATATCGGATGTTTATAAAACATCGATGTATTTTGGTCATCACTATCTCAGACCAAAACCTTTTTTTCTTCTTTAATTTTTAGTTTTTCACTGATTTATTCAATAAATTTCATTTAGTGAGAGTTATTCAGAAAAGGTTAAACTTTATGTCTGATCTCTGTTAGATATGCATTTAATATTAAAATAATTATTAATTACACTATTCAGCAAAATCAGAAAAATATTTGCCATACATCAATTCTTTATAAAACGCGGTTGCTATTTTTGACTGCATACTCAGTTTTTATACCATACATCTATGAGGTTTGTATGGAAAAGTATATATATTCTTGATCAGCATAACTACCCGAGTCCGTTTAGCCATGTCCATCTGTCTGTCTTGCTGTCTGACCGGATACAGAATAACTTGAAAAATACTTGTCAGAATGCGATGAAATTTCGTTTCAATATGTTTTAGCCAAAAAATGGTTCTAAGTTTGAAAATGAACCAAATCGGTAAACGGACACGACCACCTCCCAAACAAGTCACTTATATATAACTTTTTGGGAACCAATAACTCGAAAAGTATTAGATATATGTTTATAAAATTTAAAACATATTGTTAGAATTCGCCTAAAAATATATGTTCCAAAAATGGGCGTGATCCGCCCACATTACATTTTTTTTAATTTTTTGCCGATTTTTGTAGTGGAAATTTTAGTCGTAAATTACTAAAAATTTGCCCACCAAATTATACCACTAATATATCCAACTAGAGTGTAGGGTATTTCATGGTCGGGCCCGACCGACTATAAAAGTCCGCCCCATGTGACCTAACTTTCCCAACTCGTTTTCTATAACGTAACGTTTAAAAAAAATGGCAATCGATATTTTCAGCCATTTTTAGCCACTTTTTCTAACCAAAAACAATATAGTCTCTTACTATATTTCCAAAAAACTGCAAACGCAACTTTTCTCTCAATTGTCAAAACAAATTACAATATACCGACACAAACTATTATTCCGATATGTTTTTAAGATATTTCAATCTAAACTCGAAATATACAGACGATTTTTTTGCTTTTTGGTTCTAATGATAAATAACAAATTGTTTTATGGTTATGTAGTACATAGATCAAGGTAACGATAAATAATTATAAACAAACATAAAAATAAACAATTAATGCTTTCAAAACCCTATTTTATCTTATACCAATAAAAAGTTATGGGAATAAAACGAAAAGATTCGCCCTTTTGACATGACAAGATTTTCAATTTTTCGAATTCGCCTTTTTGGTTTTGTCTTTTGTGGCTAGAAATAGCCAACAAAACCAAAAACCATTTTGGCACAGTATCCTTAAGAAAAAAAACTACATTCAAAAATATAAAAAACGCAAATATCAAAAATTACACATTCGCCCCTTTGGCATGATTGTGACGATGTATTTATGATTTTAACAAATACTAAAACAAGATTTTACCAAATACTGAACAAAATTTTATTATTATATGATTGTCATATGATATAAATATTTCGTTACAATTTCTGGGGCAAAAAAGAGCCAAGTCCAGAAATTTAAAATTCATTTTTAGGATAAGCAACCTGAAAAATTGTAGTTTTTTCTTTGGAAACCCAAGAATACATGCTTATTTTATATGATGGAGTTTTTTTTAAACAAAAACTCGCAAAATTTACGCATTTAAACAGTTTTTATTGATTTTCCAGCAAAGTGAAAGAATTGACTTAAACCTTTTATTGCACCAAACCCTTCAATTATTTGCAACAATTGGTGGATTCAAGTCGTGGTATACTGGGTCATTATTTTGGACAGTTTGGACAGACCAAGAATACAAGATTTTTTTTTACGGAAGCGTAAAAATAGTGTTATGCGGTGATATTCGATATGAACCTATTGAAAAAGTTATATCCTGATCTATAAAAACTGTGAGACTGTGAGTAATTTGCTTTTTGGCGTTCTTTCCAAATATCCAAAAGGTTTTTGTTATGTGTTGTTGCTCGTAGAGCAGATCGACTAACGTCGAATCAATGAATATTTATGGACAATTTCAAACCTTTGATTGATTTCGCAATAATATTTCTAAATCAGAGATTTTTTTAAAAGTGTTTTTTCAATACAATAAATCGCTTTTAAAATCAATTCAAACTAGTTGCGTTGAAATGAAGGAGATTTGAATTTGTTTGATATATAAATTTAAGAAATTGAAAAATTTAAAAATCGAATAGAACATCATTTGATTAAAAATTCTGATACAAACTCTATTTAGATTCAATCGAAAGCTGAAACATGCCCAAAACACAATTTTGTCAATCAATTCTCGAGCATATTTTTTATGTTTAATTTGAAAATAAAATAAAACACAGTTAGATAAAAACAAAAACGTATATTTCAATGATTTTTCAAATATTTTATTAGGAATTTTAGCAATTTATTGTTACTCGCTCCCATTGAATTTACAAATGAATTTTAGAGAAAAATGCGACAAGGTCATTTATAAAAAATAGCTACATTATTTATGAGATAAAAAAATGTAGCCATGTACAAAAAAAAAAAGAAAACACGTATAGGTGTGGTCCACATAAGAATATGTGCTGTGATGCTAATTGTTCTTCATTTTGTTAACACTAATTTGGAACAAAAAAAAATTATAAATTTCGGAGAAACAATATTATCGACGAAAATATGTGTTCGGCAATTAAATGTACATGTTTAACCTGATGTTCAATTAGATAAGATTTAGAATAATTATTTTGGCAAATTTTGAACAAATGCGTATAAAAACCATGAAGCTGTGATAGAGTTCATGGAGTTCAGTCTCAGCACTACGTTGAGAACTACTTGTAAAACGCGAAGTGCAAGGAATTTTATTGTGTGGACAACAGGATATTAGAAAGGATACAACAAATTGTTCAATTGTTTGAACGTTGCAATCAACATGAAGTGTAAGTGAATATAATATATAAAAAATTGAGTTCTCATCTGTCAGAAGTCTTTATACCATTTGATAATCGAACCAAAATATTAATTTTTCGATATAAAACTGAGAATATTTTTTAATTGAATTGTGTAATCTTCAGAATATTTGTGAACAAAATGAATTTTCTGAAAGAATACAATTTGTTTATTTAAATTAAAAGTATTTGATTCAATACCTATAGAGCAATACCATTCTAGATTGATTGAAAATTATCGAAAACCCTATCTTCTTCGTATCAGAATATCGAAAACGACAATTTTGGCCTACTGATTGCAATTTTTAATATTCTATTTTTTATTTTTATATAATATCATTTCTAATAATTCCAAAATCCTTTACACTTCTTACAGTTCTCTTCGTCACCGCTGTTGTCGCTCTGACAACAGCACTTTTCGTCTCTGCCGGTGATCCGGATTGCGAACATCGTAAACTGAAAGGTTTAGCACTGCATTGGCCCAATCCATCCGATTGTAGCCGCTTCTATCGCTGCAATTCGAAGAGCATTAAACGTGAAATCACCTGCCCCGCGGAACGCGAATACAATCCGAAGACGGGCAAGTGTGCAGCTGTTGGCAAGGGTCTATGCAAGTTGAGTTTGTTGGCGCCACTAGTTTCGGTAAGTTAATGAAATGGATACTCTGAAAATTTAAAGAACCAAATCCATTTAGAAAGAAGAGAACTTTTTAAATCTCAATGATATACCCGATCGGAAATATCAAATATAAGAAGACCTCATTATTGGCTTTCCTCCAAGCGAATTTTTGAATAATTTTTCAAATATGTCATCTGTCATATAACCTCTTCTTATATAAAACAGTGCCCGACTCCTTTCAGATACTACTATTTATATATTCTAAAAACACTATCGAACAAAATCCCATATTTGGAGCCCATCAAACAATCCAACTTCTTATGCTATTTCTTGATTAGTAGGCCTGAGAATAGTTAAATAAGCCGTTCCTCCACGCGATTTAAATTTGTGTAGAAAGTCTGCAAAATCTGTCATAGAAAAATACAAAACAGCTTTGTGAAAATTTCAAGAAAATAATCGAATATTTTAATTTTTATAAATCTCATTCTAAAGTTCTGAAGCTGTATCAAATCAAAGAATAAATTTTGAGCCTATCTAACATTCAAAAATCTCATTTATATTCTCGATTGAGAAGAGTTTGAGAATCGTTATATATTGACTTTCTTCCAAGTGAAGTAGAACTTAAAATTTTGAAGAATGTTCCAAATCTGTCATACATAAAAGGAAATTCTTCTTATCTTAAACAGAGCTGGACACTTTGAACTAGTCTATGCCACTACTATGCATATATTCTAAAAATACTATCGAACAAACATCTCATAGTCTTTCCGATCTTGGTTAGCAGGCCTGAGAATAGTTCAAAATAGCCGCTCCTCCACGCCATTTAAATTTGTGTAGAATTATTACAAATTCTGACATAGCCAAATACAAAACAGCTTTGAGAAAGTTTCAAGGAAACATTTAATTTTTATAAATCTCATTCTAAAGTTCTGAAGCTGTATCAAACCAAAGTCTAAATTTTGAGACCATCAAACATCCAATAAATTTCAGTTATATGCTCGATTTGGGTAATAGGTATTGAGAAGAGTTCTTTCTATATTGAGTTCCCTCCAAGCTAAATTGTGCTTCCAATTCGTAAAGAATTTTTAAATCTGCCATAGACAAAAAGTAGCTCTCTTATCTAAAACAGTTCTCGACCATAAAGCCGATTCCTTGAGCTCCTATTAATCTCATGCAATTCTGAAAACAGTAACGAATAAACATCTCAAAATATTGAAACATTCCAAAAATCTAAATATTATTCTCGATATGTATTATCAGTCTAGAGAAGAGTTCAAAATTGCCGTTCCTCAAACCAATATTCGTTTTTTTTTCTTTATTGTTAAATAGGCCGACAACATTTGCAATGACGAAGTTTCTGGCCTCAATTTGCCAAAAACTGGCGATTGTCGCGAATTCTATATCTGCAACAACGGTGTTGCCTACGAGCAGACTTGCGATGCTGGCAGTTACTTTAATGCCACGTCCGGCAATTGCCTTCCCGATACCGATAATGTTTGCTTGCAAAACAAGTGCATAAATGAAAAAGATGGCACCTTCTTGGCGGCTGACTCCACATGTCTGGGTTTCTACATTTGTACTGGCAAAAATGCCATTGCACAGACCTGCAGCAGCGGCAGCTATTTTGACAAAAGCTCAAACAATTGCATTCCGGATGTCAACAGCGCCAACTGCTGGGAAAACTTCTGTCTGAAGCGACCAGATGGCGAACAACTTGCCGATCCCTCAGACTGTCACAATTATTATATTTGTAACAACAATATAACTGAGCCGATGCAATGCCCCACTTCTAGTTATTTCGATGAAACTACCATGCAATGTGAAACGGGTGAATGTCCTGCCATCGATATCACCACCACAGAGGTACCACCAACCGATGAAACCACACCAGAAACAGAGTCCGATTGCACATGCGTCGGTGGTTACCAACAGGGTGAAATGGTGCCACATCCAAACAACTGTCAACTGTTCTACATCTGCTATGAGGGTGAATTAATCGAACAGAACTGTACCGCTGGCAACTATTTCGACTGCGAAAAGAAGATTTGCGCACGTGATACGGAAGGCGTTTGCGCAGCTAGCGCAACACACATCGCCAAACGTAGTGTGGAAGATTGCTGTCCCGGTGGCTATGTTGAGGGCGAGAATGTGCCGCATGGTACAGATTGCGATAAGTATTACGTTTGCGAAAATTCCGTGTTGCAACCATTGTCATGCGTTTATGGTTATCGCTTTGACACGACTGCATCCAAATGCGTACCCGATTCGGATGGAATCTGCTGGCCAAAGACTGGTGACGACTGCACCTGTCCGGGCGGCATTGAGGCCGGCTCAATGGTGCCGTACCCCGAAGAATGTCGCATGTATTATTTGTGTGCGAACAGTGTGCTTGTTAGCGGTGACTGCGGCCAGGGTAATCGTTTCGACAGCACATTACAAAAGTGTGTTGCCGATCCAACCGGCCAATGCCAGGATGTCTCAAATATCTGCAAGAACCAACCTGATAACGTAATGATGCCGAATATCTACAACTGTAGCTCATATTATTTATGCTTGAACGGCGAAAGTACTCCCGGCTCATGTTCCGATAATGACATGTTCGATCCCGCAGAGGGCATGTGTACTCCAGATCTTACAGCTACTTGTCGCAATCCATGCGCCAATGTAAACGGCATTTCTTTTATGCCTCATCCGACATGTACCAAGTATTATTTCTGTAATGCTGGTACAACCACAGTAGAATCTTGTGAAGCAGGCCAATTTTTCGATCATACATTGCGCATTTGCTTGCCAGGCACTTGTAAGTCGGACCAGTGTGAGGGTCTTGAAGATGGCACCACTTTCCCAGTTGCAGGTGATGACACCAAGTTCGTCTATTGCTACAATGGTGTTTCAATTGAACGTTCTTGCAATCCAGATACCCAGTTTGATCCCGTGATGAAAATATGCAAGCCAATACCAAGTGTAAGTAGTTAGTACTGTCCGGTAACACCTGAATTTATGTTATATTGATCTCTCACATAGACGGAATGCGATCAATCATTATGCACTAAAGCACCTGATGGCCAAATTAATCCTACACTGTGCGGAAGCAATGGATTCTGTGTGTGTCGCGGTGGCTCTGCTTTTAAAGAAGACTGTCCCGATGGCTACAACTTTGATAACACGAAACTTATCTGTTATTCAGTAAGCAACTTGCAAGCTTTTACTGTTCTTTAAATATTAACAAATTGTTTTGTATTATGCACACAGGATGCTCCTTGTGATCCGGCAATGTGTCTCTCTAGTCCAGATTATACCGTTTTCTGGAACAGAAATAGTACCACTAGTTTCTGCATGTGCTTAAGCCATGAGGCTCTCGTTCTCAATTGTATCAATGATTATACTTTCAATCCAGTCGATTTACATTGCCAAGCGCCTGTTGTGCAAGATGTGAGTATTAAATAATTGCAGCTCGCATAATTAGTTGAATGATTTAATATCTTTTCAATATTTCTAGCCCAACTGTGACCAATCTTTGTGTTTAACTGCTGCACCATTCACAATATTCCCTTCGCTATCCGATGACACGACATTCTGTGTTTGCATTGATGGTGGCGCCCAGTTACGCCATTGTGAACCCGGTCAGACGTTCACCGAGAAAAACGTATGTGAGCTCACAGGCTCTGACAGCATATGTGATATTAATCAATGCACGCCCGGAGTAGTGTCACAGTTCCCAACCCCCACAGATCCCAAAGCATTCTGTTACTGCGACGGCTCAACTGTAAAACTTATTAACTGTCCGACAGACTATGTTTACAATGTTGACTTGAACATGTGCCAGCAAGTGAGCATTTTCTTTAATTTTCCGATGCCACTTTAAATTCAATATACATTTATTTAATCTTGTAGCAACCATGCGATAAGTCCGTCTGCCTCGATGCAAGCAACGCTGGCAACAATTTCCCTGCCAATAACAATCCGTACATGTTCTGTCATTGCAATGGAAATCAAACGAAACTAGATTCATGCAATAAAGACTACATCTTCGATCCGGTCTTAAACATATGTGTTTCAGAAAGCAATGTAAGTCGAGTATTAGTGTTTTTATCCCTGCTCGGTCAACACAAAGCATATTCTCATTTCATACATTATCTTTGATTCTAGCCAAATTGTGATATACCTCTTTGTGTCAATGCAACCGCTGACAATCAGTACAGCATACCTGCTATCAACGATCCTAATGGTTTCTGCTGGTGCTCCAATTTCGATACGGCTGTCAAGCATGAATGCAGTACAGGCTTAACATACGACATTGGAAAGGGAATTTGTGTCGTTGCAACATTGGTAAGAGCAACATTAATTTTATATCATAATATGATTATAACGTTCGTATTATATAGCTCGAATGCGATATAACACTCTGTGCCAATTCTTGTGGAGGTAATGCTTATGCAACTCCTGCCATCGATGATCCCAATGGCTTCTGCTGGTGTTCCACTCCCGATCTCGTTACCAAGTACAGTTGCCCTGCCGGCGAACACTTTGATGAGAAGAGCGGTAATTGTTTGGCAGAAGTCTTGTGCGAAGGCAAATACCAACAATTCCAGTCAGTTGTTAATGACGCGGCTTGTAACAAGTACTATTTGTGCTACGACGGTACTCTACTCGATCTGACATGCGGCGATGGTTTGTACTTTGATTCAACGCAAATGAAATGTTTGCCCAACGATAATGGACAGTGTGTGCAGACACCACAAGACGCGGACTGCACCTGTCCCGGTGGTTACCAGAATGGTCAATTCGTACCACATCCCACAGACTGTCAACTTTTCTACATCTGTTCGGGCGGCCAACTGACAGAGGCGGATTGCGGCGTGGGCAACTACTATAATCAGACTCTCGGATTCTGTACCCTCGATACGAATGGCGCCTGTAAGCCAATAGCTGAATGCACATGTCCCGGCGGCTATAATGAGGGTGATATGTTGCCAAATCCTACCGATACACAACTCTTTTATATTTGTTATAATGGAGAATTGCAGCTGAACAATTGCGGTGCTGGTAGTGTTTTCGATAGCAACAAATTGAGCTGTGTCAAGATCAGCAGCCGTAAAGAGCACAAAATTGAAAGTAATTTACATGAGAAGCGTTCCGTTGATGTGGTGCCGGAGGAAGATGTAAGAACCATCTTTAAATTGAATCCTATTCTTAAGAAAATCACCAACTCATTCGGTAACATGTTTGCTTAATATCACAAGCCATTTTTGTAGATGTCGCTTGTTTAAGTAACTTCCAACTATTCCACTTCTGTAGTGCGCCAGTATTGTGGTCACCTCAAAATTATTAATAAAAATGAAAATTTAAACGAAATTTTGTAATTTTGTGTTTATTTAATTCGGCACGTTTCGACACGCCAGCTCGTTGAAGTGATGTGGAGTGGAAGTTATTTAAACAAATTCCATTATTTCTTCCACAATAACTCACACACACTTTATTCGAAATGGCTGCACGATAGGTCATATTTCAGATGTACTTGGTAATGACAGAAACATATTTAAAGACTTTTAAGTGCAAACAAGCTTAAAGACTGAGAAGAACAACCAAAAGTATACAAAATGGAACAAATTCAAATACCTAAAAAAAATAGAATGTGAAATGAATCTAAAGACTAATAGAAGGAATTCATAACCAAAATCATAATGAATCCAATCGTTTTATAATTCGATAAAACATTATCGCGACATTTTAGATTACTTATCGAATAGATACCCAGTTTATCATGTCTCCGAGTTTTTCGAAGCTTTCTCGAACTAACGTAGATTTCAAATTCAAATTCGCTGCAATCGGAATAATTTTTCGATTCAATCTCTAACTAAATATGTTTTGTTTCGATTCGATTCTCGTGCAGAGAAAACATCGACAGAACATATCGATTTCTACCTAAATTTGACGTGAATAAAGCTTCGAGACTGTGACCGATGTCGTGTGAATTTTCCTGCATCTCGTATTGATCTCGTAACATTATTGAACGCCTTGTTCTTTTTAATATCTACTATGATTCACATATAGCGTCGGTATCTCAAGGTTAGTGCGTTGGACTGCAAGCCGAAAGGTCAACGGTTCAAGCCTGGACTGGGCCAATAACATATTTTCATAGAAACATTTTTCTATACCGCGCTACATCTCGGTAGTAAATGGCAAACCTACGAGAGTAAAACATTGCCTATGAAAAACTCTCACCCGCCGTTCGGATTCGGCAATAAACTGTAGGTCCCCCCATTTTGAGTACAAATATAACACGCTTAACTCAAAATGGTAAGAGAGCCCAGTCTAAGTTCTCATAGGACTGATCCACATCACTCAGACAGACTATATCCTTTGTACTGTGAAATCTATTTCCTTCGTTTTGTGGTTAATATCACCACGAGCTGAGAGTATTTGTAATACTCAACCTTCCTAAGAATGATAACGAAATACTTCAGTCGAACTCCAGTCAAGCTCTTACATCTCTAATTATTACCACTGTCTCGCTTTTCCGAATGAAACATACAATAATTCCCACTCTTATCCAATCAGTCTGACTGCACAATAGGCGATAAACGATCGGTACCCTCGAACTGTTCCCAATTTGAAATCTGTGTCAATGGTGCGCGCTGGAATCGCACCACCTGTGCCGAACATCTCTATTACAATCCAGAGCGTCAGCTGTGCATGGAGCCACGTGATGATACAGTCTGCGCATATGCACGCGTCTCCGGACTGCCCACATGCAATGAAGCACGGGAACATCAATTAGCACCCAGTCGCAATCAGAACTGCGGCGCATATTTGCGTTGCACACGCGGCAAATGGCGTCTGAAAAATTGCGCTAAAACAAAACTATTCTCCTTAAAATTGCGCACTTGCATAGTTAGCAATGACACTAGCATTTGTCAGCAGCAACAGAGCAGCACATCGCTTGAAAACGACAGCAGCAGCAATAACACCGTGATTGCGACACAAAAATGTCGTCACACACAAGTTCGTGCCTACGAACGCAACTGCGCCATGTACTACATGTGTCTCGAAGGCGAGTGGTGGTTCCAGTATTGCCCGCTTGGCATGTACTTCAATCGAGAGCACAACTATTGCGTGCCTAATGATGCGGGTCAGTGTGCATCTGCGGAATTGCGTCCGCAACAAGAGCAACAGCTTGAAGTGCAGCCCTGCACGAAAGAGGGTGCTGTACGTGCATCTGCCGTGCACTGTGCGCAATACTACGCCTGTTTAAAGGGCGTTTGGCAGCAACAACTGTGTGCCGCACCAAACTACTTCAACGTAACGCTGGGCATCTGTGCACCAGATGTAGAGGACAGTTGCTGGGCGAATGCGGCCACTGTGACGTCATGCGTTACAGGCGGAAAACGCAGCTTTCCGCTAAATTGCGCCGCCTATGAACGTTGTAACGAACAAGGAGTCTGGTTGCGCGCTGATTGTGCTCAAGCACAGACCTACGACGATGTGATTAACGAGTGTGTGCCGAACGATGGTGAGTGTTCACGCAACGGTTTACGACGCGCCTGTCGCGATGGCGAAACAAAGGCACATCCGCTGAGCATGCACTGCGATGAGTTCTACTACTGTGATGCAGGAAATTGGCAGGTGGGCGGCTGCCTCAAAGGATACGCATATTCACCACTACCGGCTGCCTGTGTACTGGCGGATAAAGATGGCGGTAACGTTTGTTTGCAGTCAAAGGAACAGCATCTTGCTGTGAATGTATCTACAACAGTTGAGGAAAATCCCTGCGTTGGTCAAGCAGAAGGCGTTTCCGTGCCGCATGCCAACGATTGCAGCAAGTTTTATATGTGCCTGGGCGATTCTAGCAGCAAATTGCAGAACTGCAACAGCGGCAGCTTCTACGACACCGAGCTTAGATATTGTCGACCAAACGATGGCAGCTGCAAACTGCCTCTAACAGGTCCGTGCGAGGGACAGACCGACGGCGCTCTTGTGCAGCACCCCACCGATTGTACCGCATTCTACAAATGCTCAACGCAGAGCGGCACCTTGCTGTATCAGTGTGCGGAGGGTGAGTATTACCACAACTTTACGCGCCAATGTCGCCAGGATCATGGCGAATGTCGTACCCAACCGACGCGCAGCATATGCGCCGAGCAGGCGCACGGTGCACGTTTGCCGCACGAGAAGTACTGCAATATTTATTATGCGTGCGTGCGCAGTGTTGCGGTGCCCATTGAGTGTCCGGACGCGCATAAGTTCAACGAAGTGCTACGCCGCTGTCTGCCCGACGAAGAGCGCGTCTGTCAGAATGGCATTTTAGTCGGCGGTGGTAGTAACGCCACACATAATTGCGGTAAACTGGATGACGGCTCATATGTACCGGACAAATCCGACTGCACCTGGTACTACATTTGCAGTAGTGGCATGGCGCTGCATAAGCAGTGTGCCGCTGGCAGCTACTTTGACGCCGAGCAGGGTCTTTGCGTGCCCGATGACGGTTCTTGTCCGTTTGTCGACAGCGACAAGCCGAATCATCAACCCGTGCCGCCAGATCCAATTGTCTGCATAGGCCGTCATGGTGATTTGATGCCCGATCCGTTAAATTGCAATGAGTTTTATGTGTGCATTAATGGTAATCTGCGTCATGAACGGTGTTACGAGGGTCAATTCTTCAATGCCACCAGCTATCAGTGCGTCGCTTACCAAACCGGTAATGATAGCAACATTGGCGGCGGTGATGTCGTTGCACCACCAAACTCTACACAAATAAAGAACACTGTTGTGGCACAGTGTCAGGATCAGCCCACGAATATGAGTACTTTGTGCACAGCACTCGCTGATGGTGTAAGCATGGCTGAGCCGCACGATTGCCGTCGCTATATTGTGTGCGAAGAACAGCTGGCAATAGCGCAACGTTGTCGCAATGGTGAGAGTTACGACAGTCTTTTGGGTTTTTGTCGTCAAAATGACGGCACGTGTATGCTGGAGAACGGTCAGCGTGTTGGAGTCTGCAATGAGAAGCACGGACAATTGGCGCGCGATGTCGAAAATTGTCGTGGTTACTTTGTGTGCGTTAATGGACAGCGCATTGCGGCCACATGTGCTGAGGATGAGTACTTCAGTAAATCGCAGAATATGTGTCTGCGGGATGAGCAACTCACATGCAATCCTAGTGCGAAGACGGAAGATATCTTTACATCTGTAACGGGAGTGGTAAGTGTAGAACACATTTTGAATTTGTCCACACATTTTGTATTACAAAACTTTAATTAGTTAAAAATACTAGTTAAATAATAAATTTAAAAAATTTTCCTTTAGAGCTGTATCGGACTACGTGATTCCACCTACTATCCCCATGTGCTCGATCAGTGCCACTCCTACTTCCAGTGCATCAAAGGTGTGCCCAAGTTGTTTGAGTGCGCCAATGGCTGGCAGTTCGATTCTTCTTTGTCACGTTGTGTGAGCAGTAAAGTGGAATGTGTAATGCCTTCATCTTTACAGGCTAACAAGCGTATTCCGGACGAGAAGGTATGAAGTATATTTTTGGTATATCAAAAATTTCCTAATAACTGTAAAATTTATATTTTTGCATAGATTTGTACAACTGCAACACTGGGACAACGATTTGCCAACAAAGACGATCACTGTCGCTCGTATTTTATTTGTCTGAACGAAGATCATCTTAGTTACGAAACTTGTCCAATCGGCACGCTCTTCAATGTGAAAACTAACATCTGTGATGAAGCAGACAAAGTAGTGTGTTAGAATGAAATGGATTTATTGGATTTACAAATGTTATTGCTGGTGTTGGTATTTCGTTAAAAAATAAAAAAATATATATATTGAAACAAATCTAAAAATATAATGAGATGATCTCGAATTGGCATATAGTTCGTTATTAGGATTAAAACGTTTAATAATAAACCAATATCTTAATTCGATATAAAAGAAATCGTTTTATGCAGATCCTCTCTCATCACATCCGTGCCTAAGATGAACAGTCATGTAGATAATGCTTCGTGGGACCAACTTCTTCGTAGCAGAAAGATTATAATGTGCTATTGGCAGAACAGGTGATATCGTCTACTCCAACCCTTAATCTGAATGACCAGACCTTCACTGACCCGGTTGATAAACCTAATCTCTTGGTAGAATTATTTGCAAATAATTAAACGCTTCCAGATATCAATCAACGACCATTGAATTTGTTTCTTCTACTATGTCGAAGATAGATTTTAGAACTCGGGCAGTTGAAAAGGTCCTATCAAAAGGTCAATATCAACAAAGCCTCCGTTCCAGATGGCATTCCGGTCCATTCAAGATATTCTACACGACAGGAGTTTTTTCATTTTGTTGAAACATTCCCAATGTCCAGTAGATTCCAAAGAAGAACGAGTTTACAAACCCTGCCAATTACCCAACCATTGCAATTTGTTCTGCGCTTTCTATGGTAATGGAGAGCGTAATGAACTTCCACCTTGTGCACTATTTGGAGCACAATAAATCTCTCAGTGGCCGTTGGACCAGATCCACCACTTCAGTGGTGGATCTGGTCCTAAGTGACGGTCAGTGATGACCGTCACTTATGGTGGTCATCACTGAAAAGTGGAATAATTGAATTTACATGTTTGATAGAGTGTGACATGAAGCCCTCGTTTCAAAACTTACTGCATATGGTTTAGGTAATTCTGTTACTCGATTGATGTCAAGTTTTCTCCATGGTTGTTGAATGGTTGCGATGGATGGTGTTCTCTCAGAATAACATTCCATTAAATTCTGCAGTCCGGCAGGGTTCCGTTCACGTCCCGGTTCCTAGTTCTGGTGTATATCAATGGCCTTCTGTCATCGACCCAGAACCCAATACATTCCTTTTCAGATGATAGTAATGATATTCATATTCGTTTAGAGATTGAGAATATGAATTCGCAATGAATTATACACTAAAAAACAATCTCCGAGTGTGGTCCTGCAAATAGTCTTGATTTTAATGCAAACAAAATGTTGTCAATTATCCCACAAAAGACTGGATATATCCCTCCAATCAAAATGGGCGCTGTAGATATGGTGTAGTCAGCTCCTCTTGACATTCTGGGAATATCAATTCAAAGTGACCTCCCTTGGTATGAAATCACATATTTGATGTGTCGAATAAATCGTCTAACCCGAGACTAAATTTTTGGTAGGAAAATGGAAGGAAACTAGCAGGCAAACAAGCATTTTTTGATAGAAAATCACATTTTTGAGGTAGCTTTTAGGTAGGAATTGAGACAAAACCTGCTACTGCCTACCTGCAGGCATTTGGTATGAAAGCAAAACTGGCAGGATTATAGCATGCGAAGGTGGGGTTTGGTAGGCAGTACGTGTGGAGCAAAATGGTAGGGACAGGCAGGTCATTTTAGGCAATTGGGTGAAATCAAAAAGGGCAAGCAAAGGTGGGGAATGGAAGGCAATGGGCAGGGAGCATAAATACTCATTATATTGGTGACCAGCAATGACAATGACACTTAATTGTCTCGATTTTCTGAAACGGTACAGGATATACTTCAATTCTGCTAACTAAGCACTGTCTACACCATCTATATCCAACCTAAGAAGGAATACAATTCGCACATTTCCGCACGAGATTTCAAAGCTTCTTTCGAGTATCAGAACCGAATTAACCAACGTGCGGTATATTTAATAGGGGATAATAATAATTCATCCACTATTGCTTTCCTTGAGCCCAGAATAACCGAAGGTATTACTATAGAACGTGTTCGAGGGAAATTCTCGACTTGATTCCACAAGGTCGTGTGCTCTCTCGTTTGACTCGGGAAACGAATCAAGCCCAGCCCTTTCTAGTCCACTCGATTCTTAAAAGAACAACGTATTACAGAGAGAATCCGCTCTAAAGTCGCATGATACGTTGGTGGAATAATCTGCTTGCGTCTGTTATTCCCGACATTTTTAATACTGAAACATACAAAACAAATATCCACAACACTACTCCATCTATTCTCCTTCTTTTAACCTATAATCCTTCTTACGATCTACACTGTGCTTTACATGAATAGGGGGCATCCCCTGAGCATTAATAAATTTGTAAAAAAAAGAATACATATTATATCTTCGGTCTTATTATTGCCGTATCCGTAATCCATAAGATTTAGCTCGGTTATATTTCTCTATATAGTTATAGTTTCTCTTTGAGATGAGATGTTTTTTCCAATATAGATTTCTACCAGAGTTAAACCTAGATATTTTATTCGTTAGACTGATAAATGGACAACTCATAACAAGATACCTCATACCAAGACAACTCATAGAGAAAGATGCGTGCCTGTATTGATAGCACGAACACGCACGGGCACGCCGATAGGTGACACGCACGACCACGAGAAGCACGATGTAGCATGGGATTTAAAAAGTCACAAAAAAAACACAAAAAAAAATCGATAAAACACTTGAAAACACTACAAAATACGAAAAAACCACCATTTTAAAAATCTCGGAACCAGAACAGGAACAGTTTTTTTAGTCCCCGTCAGGGAACGCAAAGAACCGGTATCGAAAGCGCCTTTAAAAAAAGTTATGGAACCGGAATCGAAACCCATTTATTTTTTTGTTTGGAACCAGAATCGGAATCGGAAACAGAATTTTAAAAATTTAGGAACCCGAATCGAAACAGATATTTCCAAGGGTTTTAGTACCTGTAACAAACAATTCAAAAATTAAGTTTGATATTGTTTTATTCTCTTAAATCCTTAAGAAAAACTAAAACAACAGATTTTTAAGAAATGGTTAAAAACCACAAAATTTTATTTATTTTATTATTTTAAAATTGGGGTTGAAACTATAAAAAAAATATATAATGGACGCTTGTCTGATTTTGGAGGAACGGACACGCACGGGCACGACAGCAACTAGTACGCATGGAGATTTGCACGCACGAACTCAGATTTTCGGGCGTGACACGTCGGGCGTGAAACTAGAGATGGGCGCGTGTCAGTTTTTAATGGCACAGACACACACGCCGATAGGTGACACGGACGAGCACGAGCCCGACGACTAAATTTACGAAGCACGCACGCACGAGAAGCACGATAAAGCATGGGATTTAAAAAGACACGAAAAAAATACGAAAAAACTCCACAAAACACGGAAAACACTACAAAAAAACCACCATTTTAAAAATCTCGGAACCAGAACAGGAACAGTTTTTTTAGTCCCCGTCAGGGAACGCAAAGAACCGGTATCGAAAGCGCCTTTAAAAAAAGTTATGGAACCGGAATCGAAACCCATTTATTTTTTTGTTTGGAACCAGAATCGGAATCGGAAACAGAATTTTAAAAATTTAGGAACCCGAATCGAAACAGATATTTCCAAGGGTTTTAGTACCTGTAACAAACAATTCAAAAATTAAGTTTGATATTGTTTTATTCTCTTAAATCCTTAAGAAAAACTAAAACAACAGATTTTTAAGAAATGGTTAAAAACCACAAAATTTTATTTATTTTATTATTTTAAAATTGGGGTTGAAACTATAAAAAAAATATATAATGGGCGCTTGTCTGATTTTGGAGGAACGGACACGCACGGGCACGACAGCAACTAGTACGCATGGAGATTTGCACGCACGAACTCAGATTTTCGGGCGTGACACGTCGGGCGTGAAACTAGAGATGGGCGCGTGTCAGTTTTTAATGGCACAGACACACACGCCGATAGGTGACACGGACGAGCACGAGCCCGACGACTAAATTTACGAAGAAACACGAAAAAAAAGACAAAACACGGAAAACACGATAAAAGCATTGAACAAAATGAAAAGCAGGCGATGCCTGATTTTGGAGGCGCGACAAAAATTAGCACGCACGAAGATTTGCACGCACGAACTAAGATTTTCGGGCGTGTCACGAAAAAAGCACGGCACGCGTCCATCTCTACCTCATAATAATGAACATATATCTCATACTATTGAACATTGCATACCAAAACACCCCATACCACGAATCTCATACCATTATATATTTGACATTTCGTTATTTCATGTTAAAAGTGAGCATGGAAACTATAAAAATGAGTATTTTTTAAACACACTTAATTTCCGCCTCATATATTTCAAATTTAGAGTTAATCGGACTTACTATTTTATTTGATGAAGTATAGTTATTAAGGGATAAAGTGTTTAAACCAGTGATGTAAACTTGAGGTACCTTTGTGACATCATTTTAACTGTGATTTCAACTTTATTTTTGAAGTACTTATAAAAAAATATATATATTTTTAGCACACTGAAATATTAATGACCTTTCATTATTTTTATATAGTCGTCTCTAAATGTCGTCCCTACCATCACATTTTACAGCCAATATACCACTAAACATTTCCATGACATGCGTGTCCTATTAACCAGTGTGACCATCGTAGAAAGACAACTACAACAAAATAACCAACTGCGTCAAATATCATTTTATTACCTTCAATATTAATTGGCATTTTATTGAAGAAGGAAAACGTCGTCGCATCACAAGAATTTTTCAATGGTCTATAAATAGCAATCTGAGGTTATTTTTGATATCAATTATAGTATTTTTAGTACCTACGTTTTTTTTTTTAGATTTTATTGACGTTGATTGTTAAAAGGTCAAATCATTTAAGTTCATTTAATGGTGGCCATACTATTATTGTTATTGAACTGTTTGATTTTAATTAATTGGTCACAACAATGTCAGACGACTTTGGAAATAATAAGGTTAGCAATTAAATACTTTTAAATTTATTTCTGCGATTTTAGAAATAACAAAACATTCCCTGAACAACAACCTAAGAACAAATATCATATATTAATTTAGAAATATTACTATAGCAAGCATACTATTATTATATCAATCATGCTTTCAGAATAACATGATTGTCACAATAATATGATTGCCATAATAATAAATAACATGATTTCGGGAATCATTACATGTTTAAATCCATCATACAATTATACAATTAATTTGGCAATCATTTATGTTTGAATTGCATTTTTGCCGCAATCACTACAATATCTATAGCATATCATTTTGGGAATCATGGCATGATTATAACAAAAAAGAACATTTCTTCTGGCAATCATTCATACTCGAATTACATTCTAATCATAAAATTCAATCATAATTTGATTGTGGAAATCATTTAATGATAGACACAACTATTTAAAAAAGGGAATGATTGACACAATCAAGAGTGATCATAAAAATCGTACTATTATTGCTACAAACATAGTTGTTTGTCACAATTAGCTATACTGCTATAATCATAGTTTTTTTTTTTGTCACAATTATGTTTTTTCTCTGCGTGTTGGATATTGATTTATTTTTGAATCATAATTGGTTCGTTGTCACAATCACTGGCTATTCTAATCATAAAATTCAATCGTAATTTGATTGTAGAAACCATTTAATGGAAGCCACAATCATTAAAAAAAAAATAATGATTGAGACAATCAAGAATGATCATAAAAATCATACTATTATTGCCATAATCATAGTTTTTGTTTGTCACAATCCTGTTTTTCTCTGCGTGCTGGATATTGGTTTATTTTTGAAGTATAATTGATTCGATGCCACAATCACTAGTTGTTATAATCATAAAATTCTATCATAATTTGATTGAAGAAATCATTTAATGAAAGCCACAATCATTACAAAAAAAGGGAATGATTGAGACAATCAAGAAAGATCATAATAATAAATTTCAATCGTAAAATTGTTTGTAGAAATCATTTAATGGAAGCCACAATCATTAAACTAAAAAAAGGGAATGATTGAGACAATCAAGAATGATCATAAAAATCATACTATTATTGCCACAATCATAGTTTTTGTTTGTCACAATCATGTTTCTTCTCTGCGTGTTGGATATTGGTTTATTTTTGAAGTATAATTGGTGCGATGTCACAATCACTAGCTATTCTAATCATAAAATTCAATCATAATTTGATTGTAGTAATCATTTAATGAGAGACACAATCATTAAAAAAAATGGTAATGATTGAGACAATCAAGAATGATCATAAAAATCATACTATTATTGCCACAATCATAGTTTTTGTTTGTCACAATCATGTTTTTTTTCTCTGCATCTTGGATATTGGTTTATTTTTTAAGTATAATTGGTGCGATGTCACAATCACTAGCTATTCTAATCATAAAATTCAATCATAATTTGATTGTAGTAATCATTTAATGAGAGACACAATCATTAAAAGAAAAGGGAATGATTGAGACAATCAAGAATGATCATAAAAATCATACTATTACTACTTCAAGCATTTTTGTTTGTTTGTCACAATCATGTTTTTTCTCTGCGTGTTAGATATTGGTTTATTTTCGAAGTATAATTGGTTCGATTACGGTTTTAGGCGGTTATTGGTTTCAATGTCAGATACGGCTTCAATCTATTTTTTAAATGAAAAGAGACATTCAAACATTTTAAAATATTCTATGTCATTAAAAATGCGCTCAACAAAGTAAATTTAAAAAATGTTTGTTTTGTGATGATCATGTACAGTATATTTTATTTACCAATGCCCTAATCAAATTGAAGGTTATTATAAGATTTCATTTTGCATGTGTAAAATTCATACAATTATAAATCAAGATTATTTCTAGATTCAAATCGCACTCAATTTAATACGAATCCAAAGGCAGCGCAACAGGCCACATTGGAAAAAATGCAAGGAAAAAAACAAATAGGTAAAAATCACTGAATATATCCATTAGCACAAACACAGAGACAAACGATTTTATGCAATAGTTACCGTCAGGCGTTATATAGTATGTTGTTGACTTTTTGCTTTGTTTTATAAGATTTTTTTTTATTTGTTATATAATTTTAGGCACTATATAATAAATAGGTTACATTGACAAATCCCTTAACTAAAATAAGCTACGCTAAAAATAACACCCAATGAAACAATACCAAAAAAAAAAAACATTTTTCCGATATATTTCAAACAGACAAAAGCGGAGTTTGTATCACAAGCTGTCTGTTTTCTGCCCGTTCCCAAAGAATGTCGTGAATCTGTTATTAAAGTTCCACTCAATTTTACAACCTCCTATGCACTTCCCAAAATATTACAATTATCTGTTTATTTGCCGGGTAAATGCTTCAAATATTCCTGAAAAATGCAAGACATTTTGTCTCGGTCAGGTTGTAAATTTTGTTCTGGAATTTTTACGGCAAATTCACGCTATATTTGGGTAACGGGCAGCTTTTGATACAAATTCCGCCTTTGTCTTTTTGAAATATGTCGAAAATATGTTTTAAAACTACCACGACCCTGCCAAAAAAAATGTCTGGGGTTTCTACTAAAAAAAATCAATTTTTCACTAAAAATTCAATTTTTCACTAAAAATTCAAATTTTCACTAAAAATTCAATTTTTCACTAAAAATTCAATTTTTCACTAAAAATTCAATTTTTCACTAAAAATTCAATTTTTCACTAAAAATTCAATTTTTCACTAAAAATTCAATTTTTCACTAAAAATTCAATTTTTCACTAAAAATTCAATTTTTCACTAAAAATTCAAATTTTCACTAAAAATTCAATTTTTCACTATAAATTCAATTTATCACTAAAATTCAAATTTTCACTAAAAATTCAAATTTTCACTAAAAATTTAAATTTTCACTACAAATTCAACTTTTCACTAAAAATTCAATTTTTCACTATAAATTCAAATTTTCACTAAAAAATCAATTTTTCACTAAAAAATCAATTCTTCATTAAAAATTCAATTTTTCACTAAAAATTCAATTTTTCACTAAAAATTCAATTTTTCACTAAAAATTCAATTTTTCACTATAAATTCAATTTTCACTAAAAATTCAATTTTTCACTAAAAATTCAATTTTTCACTAAAAATTCAATTTTTCACTAAAAATTCAATTTTTCACTAAAAATTCAATTTTTCACTATAAATTCAATTTATCACTAAAATTCAAATTTTCACTAAAAATTTAAATTTTCACTACAAATTCAACTTTTCACTAAAAATTCAAATTTTCACTATAAATTCAAATTTTCACTAAAAAATCAATTTTTCACTAAAAAATCAATTCTTCATTAAAAATTCAATTTTTCACTAAAAATTCAATTTTTCACTAAAAATTCAATTTTTCACTAAAAATTCAATTTTTCACTAAAAATTCAATTTTGCACTAAAAATTCAATTTATCACTAAAAATTCAATTTTTCACTATAAATTCAATTTTCACTAAAAATTCAATTTTTCACTAAAAATTCAATTTTTCACTAAAAATTCAATTTTGCACTAAAAATTCAATTTTTCACTAAAAATTCAATTTTTCACTAAAAATTCAATTTTCACTAAAAATTCAATTTTTCACTAAAAATTCAATTTTTCACTAAAAATTCAATTTTTCACTAAAAATTCAATTTTTCACTAAAAATTCAATTTTTCACTAAAAATTCAATTTTTCACTAAAAATTCAATTTTTCACTAAAAATTCAATTTTTCACTAAAAATTCAATTTTTCACTAAAAATTCAATTTTTCACTAAAAATTCAATTTTTCACTAAAAATTCAATTTTTCACTAAAAATTCAATTTATCACTAAAAATTCAATTTTTCACTATAAATTCAATTTTCACTAAAAATTCAATTTTTCACTAAAAATTCAATTTTTCACTAAAAATTCAATTTTCACTAAAAATTCAATTTTTCACTAAAAATTCAATTTTTCACTAAAAATTCAATTTTCACTAAAAATTCAATTTTTCACTAAAAATTCAATTTTTCACTATAAATTCAATTTTCACTAAAAATTCAATTTTTCACTAAAAATTCAATTTTTCACTAAAAATTCAATTTTCACTAAAAATTCAATTTTTCACTAAAAATTCAATTTTTCACTAAAAATTCAATTTTTCACTAAAAATTCAATTTTTCACTAAAAATTCAATTTTTCACTAAAAATTCAATTTTTCACTAAAAATTCAATTGTTCACTAAAAATTCAATTTATCACTAAAAATTCAATTTTTCACTATAAATTCAATTTTCACTAAAAATTCAATTTTTCACTAAAAATTCAATTTTTCACTATAAATTCAATTTTCACTAAAAATTCAATTTTTCACTAAAAATTCAATTTTTCACTAAAAATTCAATTTTTCACTAAAAATTCAATTTTTCACTAAAAATTCAATTTTTCACTAAAAATTCAATTTTTCACTAAAAATTCAATTTTTCACTAAAAATTCAATTTTTCACTAAAAATTCAATTTTTCACTAAAAATTCAATTTTTCACTAAAAATTCAATTTTTCACTAAAAATTCAATTTTTCACTAAAAATTCAATTTTTCACTAAAAATTCAATTTTCACTAAAAATTAAATTTTTCACTAAAAATTCAATTTTTCACTATAAATTCAATTTATCACTAAAAATTCAATTTATCACTAAAAATTAAATTTTTCACTATAAATTCAATTTTCACTAAAAATTCAATTTTTCACTAAAAATTCAATTTTTCACTAAAAATTCAATTTTTCACTACAAATTCAAATTTTCACTAAAAATTCAATTTTTCACTAAAAATTCAATTTTTCACTAAAAATTCAATTTTTCACTAAAAATTCAATTTTTCACTAAAATTTCAATTGTTTACTAAAAATTCAAATTTTCACTAAAAAAAATTTATTTTCACTAAAAATGCAAATTTTCTCTAAAAATTCTATTTTTCAAAAATTACTTTTCATTGGTGTTTTTTTCGTAATACCAATTTTACTGTTACCCGTAACGCCAATTGTCTGCATTATTGGTTTAGTCCATCTGTTGTGGTTGTTTTTGTTGTGGTCCCCTTCATTAGCTGCTGCTGACCGCGAACTAAGGACATGCGACACACACACAAACCTAAACATTTTCCTATACCCTCACACATGCATATAACATACTACAAGAGAAAGAGATATCACCGTTGCCTCCGACCGGAAAGAAGTGCATGAATGCGTTGCTCGCTAGCGCACTTAACGGTATTCGTTTGAGTGTTGTCAATTGTGACGGTTGTGATTAACGGTTTCTGTGCGCTCTGTCATATGCATAACGGCAACGTTGCCACATTGTTTGCGTTTGATTACTTCGTTTATTTGTTTTCCAATGCGTTTGTGTGTAAAGTGTTAATGTATATAATTATTAAAGTAATATACAAATAAAAGTTCAAAATATTAACTATATAAAATAGAAATTATCAAATAGAAATTATAAAATTGAGCTTTTAATAAATATGAATTAAAGTAAAGCAACAAAGTATAACAAAAAACTAAATAAACTAATTTGTTTTCCAATATTTATTATAAAAATAAACTGGATTTTAATCTAACCAAAAATAAAACTACAAAATAATACAAACATATTCATCGTCGTTCAGTGAAAAGTCGTTAAGTCCATTTTTCGAAAATGTCGAGATGCCACTATAGTAAAAACGATATCTTCTTTACGTTGCAAAAGTCCTCGAAGTCCTACATCTTACCAATCCGAAGATATTCAAAATGAAAAATCACTAAGTCCAAATATTAAAAAATTCAGTTCAGTGAAAAGTACTCAAGTCCACAATTAGCCCTTAAAAGAGTTCGATCACACCTATTTTGGACTTAAACTATAGAAAAAGATCTACATGGACATTTCTTATCAAAATATAATAAAATATTACCATAAATGCGGCGTAAAAAATCAGTCAAATTTGTAAAGGATTTTTCACAGAACGGCAATCGTCGAAATCTGAATAAAACGACGCTGTGTCCACAAAAATGGTCGGATTTAAACGATTTTTGGAATAAATGATAGATATTATGTAGTTCTTTCATGTCCACTTAAAACTAAAATCAGATACAATTATCTGGATAAACTGGAGAACTCTTACTGTTTATATGGGACTTAGTGATTTTTCACAGAACGGCAATCGTCAAAATCTGAATAAAACGGTGCTGTGTCCTTGATAGCGAAAATGTGTCTATTACCTGGACGTCTCCTACAATATGACTCGGATCTTCCTTAAAAACATCACAAAATTTGATAACCTCTCGAGACAAAATTTCTGGCATTTTTCAGGAAACTTTCGGGCATATTTTAGGCAAACGCAGAGCTAAATGGAATTTTTTGGGAAGTGTATAGCAGGTTGTAAAATTTGATGGCATTTAAATGGCAGATTCACGCCATATTTTGGGAATAGGCAGAAAACATACTGTTTTTGATACAAACTCCGCCTTTGTCTGTTTCAAATATGTCGAGGAAATGTTTCTGAACTGCCTCGACTCTCTAAAAATTTTGTCTGGGGCTGTCATAACCCGCGACAAAAATTCGGGCATTTTTCAGAAATATTTTGGGCTTATCTCTGGCAAACGCACAGCTAAATGGAATATCTTGGGAAGTGTATAGCATGTTGTAAAATTGGATGGCATTTTAATAGCATATTAACGCTGTATTTGGGAAACAGGCAGAAAACAGACAGCTTTTGAAACAAACTTCGCCTTTGTCTGTTTGAAATAGGTCGAGGAAATATTTCTAAACTGCCTCGACCCTGCTAAAAATTTTGTCTGGGGGACACTTTTCACAAACATTGATTTATGTGCCGGAGTATTCGCCGGAAATATGCCCTAAATAGTCCTGAAAAATGACAAAATGACGTTTTTGCCGGAAATATATGAGAAATATTCCCAAAGGATGTCAGCAGTTTTTTCTTATTCAGTTATGTTTAAAATTCCTGATTATAAAAATATTAAAATCAACACAACAGTATAATAAAATAGAAATTAAGTTTTGAACTAATTTCAGATTTAGTTAAAAAATAAAGATGTGCAAGATATACAAAATTTAAATAACATAAAATTAAAAATTATAAAACAAAACACATATTTCTAATACATATATATACAATTTTATTTAATAAAATGCCTTCAGATAATCAATAATTCTTCAATCAATTTTTTATACTCAGCATTGACCGTGTGATTTGTATCAACTGGTCGGTCGGTATTATGCGTTAAATGCCGCCAACAATTCAACAACTGTAATAACTATAAAATATATATGTATAACCTCTTTCTTACTGGCTTCGAAGTGCAGAGTAACATTAATCAAGTGAAATACGAAATGTGGAATTAAGTAACGCATGGTATGTGATATACATATTATTTTATAACTGATTTAGCAACTATATGGGAGGGTTTTTTAACTGAACAAATTTTAATTTAAATTATTTATAGTTTATAATAACACTACACAATATGAAAATATTTTTTTTATTTATTCACAATCTTTATATGTTTTCCGACGGACTTCCAAATTCTAATACCTCATACTCAGTATTTTTCACATTGTCCAAATAAATGAGAATTCTTGTGTTTTTTCATATGTTTTGAACTTTAACATTTTACATATTTGAGTTTTCTAAATGATTTATATTGTATTCCACTGAAAATACCTTAGCAAATTTTTGGAAAAAACGAAATTAAATTCGGGTGGATCTGACGAAAGATATGAACAAAGTCAAACTTAAAATACTCAATTTTTACACATTTGAAGAAGTTGCAAATACTATTTCGATGACTATTACGAAAACTTTTGTCAAACTTAAGAAAGGTTTATAAATTTTGATGTCAAATACTAATATTATCAAAATTTGACTGACGTGGTGAACGCCAGTCAAATTTTGAAAGATTGTTTCAAATGCCATAATTGTCAACATTTTACTATATATTGCAATTTATAATAATAATAATAATAGTTTGGCACTACAGTCCTATAAGAACTTAGGCCGAGCTCTCTCACCATTTTGAGCTGTGCGTGTTATATTTGTACTCAATGTGGTGGGACCTACAGTTTATTGCAGAATCCGAACGGCGGGTGAGAGCTTTTCATAGGCAATGGTTTTACTCTCGTAGGTTTGCCATTTACTGCCGAGAGGTAGCGCGGTATAGAAAAATGTTTCTATGAAAAGATGTTGTTAGCCCCAGTCCAGGCTTGAACCGGGGACCTTTCGGCTCGCAGTCGAACGCACTAACCACTGAGCTACCGCGGCTACAATTTATAGTAAAATTAAAAAATATATTAAAATCGCATGGGAGTAATACAAATCCGAAAACGTAATGAAATCAAAAGATAAAATTATTATATCGCGTTATGTTATTAACAGAGATCATAAATAACTATTAACATTTATTTCCATTAGGATTTTCACTGAGAAATATTATTTTTCAAGAAATATAAAGGTATTCTGTTGAGAGATCGTTTTTATTTTGAAAATTAAAGGTCTTTGGTTGAGAGATCGTTTTTATTTTGAAAATTAAAGGTCTCTGGTTAAGAGTTATATGAAAATCTATATTTTAAAGGTACTTATTTGGTTAATGATTGTTAGTAGACAGAGAACATAATTGGTTCTATTTATAGGAAATTTTCTGTTGTTGCTTGGGGAAAAATTACAAATTTGATGTTGAAAAATGGTGATATCGATTGCGTTCTTTTGTTGTTTCAACAAAATTTAATTATTTGAAAATTTTCGAACATTGTGGTTTTTGTCGAATATTTTGTTTTTTGGAAAATTGTGATTTTAACATTGCGTTGTTAAAAAAAAAAATTTTTAGGAACAATTTTTTTTTTTTTAATTTTCAAACATTGTTGTTTTTGTCGAACATTTTTTTTTAAATGGTTCTTTTTTCAATTTTTTTTTTCGTACATTGTTATTTTTGTCGAATAATTCTTGTTTTGGAAAATGGCGATTTCGAATACTGCTTTCTTTTCGTCGTTCAAATTTTTTTCGAAAATTTTTGGAAAATGATGATTTTGACCATTGAGTTGTATTTGTCGTACAACATTTTTTTGGTTTAACGAAAATTTTCGAACATAGTTGTTTTTGTCGAAGACATTTTTTTAAAAGTTTTCGAACATTGTTGTTTTTGTCGAATAATTTTTGTTTAGGAAAATGTTGATTCGAACATTGCTTTCTTTTTGTCGTCCATTTTTTTTTTTTGTTTTAACGAAAATTTTCGAATTTTTTGTTTTGGTCGGACATTTATTTTTTTTTTGAAAATTTTCGAACATTGTTGTTTTGGTCGAACATTGCTTTCTTTTTGTCGTCCAATATTTTTTTTTTTTGGTTTTAACGAAAATTTTCGAATTTGTTGTTTTGGTCGGACATTTTTTTTTTTTGAAAATTTTCGAATATTGTTGTTTTTGTCGAACATTTTTTTAAATGATTATTTCGATCATTGCAAATTTTTTTTCGTACATTGTTGTTTTTGTAGAATAATGTTTTGGAAAATGGTGATTTCAAACATTGTGTTGTTTTTGTCGTCCAAATTTTTTAGATTTTACGAAATTTTCGAACATTGTAGTTTTTGTCGAATATAAACATTTTTTTTTTTTTGTAACGGCGATTTCGACCATTTGTTCCAACATTTTTTAAACAACATTTGTTGTTCGAAAATTTTCGAACATTTTTGTTTTTGTCGAATAAATTTATTTGATGGAATATGTTGTTTTCAAACATTGCGTTGTTCTTGTCGTCCACAAATTTTTCTTTCAACATTTTTTTTTTTTCGAAAATGTTCAAACATTGTTGTTTTTGTCGAATATTTTTTTGAAAATGGTTTTGTGTTTCTCGTCCAAATATTTTTTTCGAATATTGTGGTTTTTGTCAAAAAAAAATTTTGGAAAATGTTGATTTCAACCATTGCTTTCCTTTGACGTCCACATTTTTTTTCGAACATTTTGGAACATTGTTGTTTTTGTAAAAAATTTAGTTTTAACAAACATTTTTTTTCGAACATATTTGAACATTGTTGTCTAAGTCGAATTTTTTGTCGATTGCTTTGTTTTTTTTCGTTTAAACATTTTTTTAACAAAATTTTCTTCTTCGAAAACTTTCGAACAGTGGTGCTTTTATCGTCCAAACAATAATTTTCGATCAAAATTTTTTATTTTGTCTTTTAGGGTTTTATTAACATGTATGCCCAGATTTTAATCAATAGTTACCATCAGCCTATGCTCCAGAAATATTGGGAGTCATTTGAATAGAGAATGTTAGAATTCTTTGAATACACCAATTTTCATACATAAATCAATTTAATTTGAATCAAAATTGGAAACAAGACCAATATATTAAGTTTTCAATTGAATTCAAAACATCCAACATTCAAATCAACATATTGAAGTAGAACAGGGACCTGGCTTTGATGTGTATGGGGTTATCTTTTCTATATGCGGTTATTGAATCTATTTTGGGATAAATTCATTAAAAGTTTTCGATTTGGATTTTAAATGTGAGCGTTTCAAATGGTTTTAAGCATAATATCTTTTGAACTATATGTTGTCGAATTTTTATCATTCAAATATGACAGAACATTGATCATATTTGAAATAACGAACTTTGACAATTCGATCAATTGATTTACAGAAATGAGCTGCAGAACATATTTAAAAATAAGAAAATTATCAATATTTTTAAATAATATCTTCTTAAAAAATGTGTAAATGTGATATGAAAATATTTCTTAAACTTCAAATCATTTCGTAACCTTCAATTTATGAAGTAATATAAAGAGTTTTTCAACAGGGACGCTACAAAAGTAGAGCGACAGCAAACGACGCCATATTTCTTGCCGCTCTTTCGACATTTCTCTTCAGTTTGCCATTTCACGATGGAAAGATATACGAATTCGAATTTCGGTAGTCAATTTTAATTATTTCGACTCGTTTTTGGCTCGTATATCTTTCCATCATGAAATGGCAAACCTTACTAAAGAGAAATGTCAAAAGAGCGGAAAGAAATATGGCGTCGTTTGCTGTCCCTGTCGCTCTACTTTTGTAGCGTGCCTGTTGAAAAACCCTTTATATTACTTCATAAATTGAAGGTTACGAAATGATTTTATTTGACCCTTGAAAAAACTTTTGTAGCGCTCTTATTGAAAAACCCTTTAGAAGTCAAAAATAGTTTATAATGTTTTAAACGTCTAGTCATGCTGTACTTCGTAACAACAAAAACCCTGCTTAAATGTAGCTATCATTATAGTCATATTCAATAATAAAAAATAATAATAATACGAGCAGTCAATAACGATTAAAGTTAAATGATTGCTATTAAATACGCTGTCACTGAAAGTACTATATATATCGGTACTTTCTGCAATGAATTCAATTCAATTTGCTTATGTCTGTGGCATCTATGTAAAGACCAATGTCATATACATCTATTATAGAATAATTGATTGCAACTTGTATTATATTTATGAATTGTACTAGGGAAAAAACACAACACAAAATTGAAATGCAACTCAAAAGATTAATATATCAATTGGTACCAATATTATCGGTACCAATATTATAATAAAACTACCAATAATTGGCAAAGACATAATGGAACAACCCACAATTAAGAGTTTATATGAATAGTTGGTGGATTTTTTATTTTAAAATAATCAGAATAAAACCATAAAAGTCATTGATCAATTAGGAAAATTCGGCTTGCAAGGCGATCTTTGTTATGATTTTCAGGTTGTGGATACTACTTATGTATAGGAACAAAAATACAAAATTGTAAAAACTATATATTCGGTATTATCTGAATTACGTGGCACTAACTCCTAAACTAGGATTGAAACTTACCCTAGTGGAAATTTGCCCGATGCGCCATCGGGAAATGATCGGGGTTTCGTGAGGTCACCCCTATTAGAGCAAATATGATCATTGCCTTGTCATGCCCTTATCATGCTCACCATAGCAGGGTTTACATTATCTAAACAGCCAATGGTCCCGATCAAAGCTACATTAGTTGTTCCTCATAAAGAAATTTTCATCGGGCAATAATCAGGTTTCAATGAGGTATGATATTTTATTTCATCGGATATTTGTAGTGCTTTCGTATGCTCATGTTTTAATAAGGCAATGGTCAGATAAATATTGATATGGGGAATTACCCGATCAGTACATGATCATTGCCTGAGGTGAGTACACGATCAGGACACTGCGTTACAAGGACATATCCCGGGCCTCGTCATATCCCGATCATCTCAAATAATGACATGATCAGTTCATGAGCATGGCCCTACCAAAATGTCTACTAGGGTAAACGAATAACGGTTTCGATTTCGGTTTCGGGTTTTTCCGCGTTTCGGTTTCAGTTACGGTTTCGGTATACCGGATCTAAGTTACGGTTTCGGTTTTGATTTCGGTTTTTGCATAAAATTTATGATTTTCCATATTTTCAATGTCTTCAACAAATAACATGGGTTAATGTGGGACATGTTATTGCTTAAAAAAAAAAAAACAATTGTCAAGTGCTTCTTAATATGGCATCACTCTTTTCATCCATTTATATAATCAAATTAATATATATTTACTGCATATCGAAAATAAGTAAAAAAAAATGTTTTTAAAAGTTTTTTAGGACTGTTTTCACCATTTTCAGTTAAGCATTAACTGCCACTTTAACTTAGTGTTGCCCATAGAAAATATGATATTGAAACACTTAACTCGATATTGTGAAAACGGCCATTAGAGTGCTAAAAATGATCGACGGGTTTTTCAATAAGAGCGCTACAAAAGTTTTTTTTAAATAAAACAAAAACGGTTTTGGATAACAATGAAATTCTTTATTCCAATAAATTGATTGTGGCATTCGCTGTGTTGCTTGTGGCGCCGTCCTGTTGGAACCACATGTCCTCCAAGTCCATATCATCCAATTGGTGCCAAAATATTCGGTTGTTATTGAACGGTAGCGATTCCCATTCACAGTAACGTGCCGAATCATCATGGAAGAAGTACGGCCCAATGACGCCGCCGGCCCATAAACCGCACCAAACCGTAATTTTTTCGGGATGCAACTAATGGAGTACTCATGAAGTACGTGTGGATTGCTGTCTGACCCATAACGCATATTTTGTTTATTGACGAAGCCATTCAGCCAGAAATGAGCATCATTGCTGAAGATAATTTTTCGATGAAACTCCGAATCATTTTCAAGTTGTTGCTCAGCCCAATTCACGAACATACGACGCTTCTTCAATATTCTCGACACTACGGGCACTTCTTTGTCTCACTGGCACGGGAACATTATGTACTGTGCCTGTGGATTCAAATTTTTCCACTAGACGCTCAATTGTTGATCTGCTAGGACGATTATGACGACCATAAATTGGACGTAGCGCTCTTAACGTTGAGTTCACTGACTCCGAATTTCGGTAGTAAATTTTAATAATTTCGACTCGTTGTTGGCTCGTATATCTTTCCATTATGAAATGGCAAACCTTACTGAAGAGAAATGTCAAAAGAACGGCAAGAAATATGGCGTCGTTTGCTGTCCCTGTTGCTCTACTTTTGTAGCGTCCCTGTTGAAATATTGTGCTAAGTTAGGTTCAAATTGTGATTTCTGGGGTAAAGTGGGAAACAAATTTAAGCAATTCTTGTTGTAATTTTAGTGCAAATATTGTGTTATATGAATTATTTTAAGGATTTCGCCAAGAAAAACTTCAATCGTGACCACAAACCAATGAAAAGCTATGTTTTGACTTCACCTGAGATATGATCTGAATTGCAGAAGAGAGCCGAGAAGCTAACGTTAAACAAGAGCCACAAGAATACATCGATAAATATGCTTTAACTTCATAAGAAAAAGAATTTAGTCTTTGTGTATTGTCACTTAGTAAATTCTGACTAGGAGTTACCATATTATAATTTTTTATCCTTTATATACAGGGTGGTCCGCTTTGGGGTGCAAATATTTTTGGAACAGATTCCTTGGTTTATTTCGGTTGTATCAAGTTTTGTAAAGTAAATTTTGTAAACACCCTGTATATCATTGGGTGTTTTAAATAGACCCTGATTCTAGAACAATTTTTTTCATGAAATGAACCAAGGAATCAGTCCCTAAATTATTTGCACCCCCAGGGCGAACCACCCTGTATATGTCCGAAATTGAGCTGTTTTGAAAAATCACTCAAAAATCAATTAAAAGACATAAATGGTATTCTGTTAATGCAAGCAGTTAGATCATGAACCAGTCTATAGAATAGACCCCTTAAAATAATTTAAAAATTATTAAAATTAACTTTTCAAAACGTGTATTACACTACCGCAGGCTCCCCTATATATTTCACTAATACAATAAATAAAAAACCAATAAATAAAAAACCAATTAAAATTTGAATCATTTTTTAACAAAAAAAAAATGTGTTTGGAGTTGTTGGCATTTTGTTGTTAATTCGATTTACCGCTGCACAAATTATTGAAAAAAAACAAATTTTATACCATAAACACATATGAATTTTTTGTACAACAAGAAATTTTTATTTCTGGAACTCCAAATTATATTAAATGACATTTAAAAATGCCTTGTATTTAATGCTTCTCTATATAAAATAAAATATGTGTTTCTGTTTCTTTTTAGACTTTTTAAACCGGTATAAAACCGAAACCGTTTATTTCTGTTTTGGATATCGGTTTATTTCTGATTTTCGTTAACGGTTTTGGTTACGGTTTCGGTTTTTAAAATGAAATAGTTTTAAACGAATATCGGTTTCGGATACGGTTTCAATACTTGCTCCTAAACAAATCCAATTTCGTACAATTCGTATTCAAATAAGTCGGTAACGGGCCCAGTGGATTTTAAATATCGATGGCGCTTCTAAGAAGAAAAACATATATCATTGATGAATTTTTTGGTTTTTTCAAAAAAATGACTTTAAAAAATTTCAAAATATATGTACATTAAGTGAAATTTCGTTAAACACGGATTCAAATAAGACGGTATTGGCACCATGGATTCTAAAAATTCAAATCTCTCCTAAGAGGCTAAACAAATCTTAATGACTTTTTTGGATAATTCAAAAAAACTAACTTGGCAAAACCAAAATATCATAACAATTGGCGAAATCAACTTGCAGACGACACATATCAATTATTCTTATTTGAGAAAAAGTTACCCATATAGAACTAAAATTGAAATTTTGAAATTTTTTTTTTATATATCTAATATTCTCAATCAATCGTCAATGCGAATACACACAAAACTTATTAGAACAACAAAAAAATGTGTTGTATATACTTAAATTAGATGTTTAACTAATTATGCAATGGAAATTAATTTTTTCTTTAGTAAAAAAACATTTTTCATCAATTTCCAATCAATAAAAAGAAACGCATTCAAAAATATTCACTACATCAAAAGATATGGAGTTTTGGCCGATGAAAAACTTCTGAACCACTGTGCTCCGATATCACACAAACCAATTTTTCGCATATTATCAGATTTTTTGAATTGGTAAGGTTTTCCCTGTAGCCGCGGTAGCTCAGTGGTTCGTGCGTTGGACTGCGAGCCGAAAGGTCCCCGGTTCAAGCCTGAACTGAGGCTAAAAACATCTTTTCATAGAAACATTTTTCTATACCGCGCTACCTCTCGTCAGTACATGGCAAACCTACGAGAGTAAAACCATTGCCTATGAAAAGCTCTCACCACTTTGAGTACAAATATAACACGCACAGCTCAAAATGGTGAGAGAGCTCGGCCGAAGTTCTATACAGGACTGTAGCGCCAAACTATTATTATTATTATTAAGGTTTTCCCTGCCTAATGTCGAACAAAATATGTTATTCTTATATAAAGATAACATTATGAGAAATTTAAAATTCGGCTATATTTCAAAAACTAGAGATAATTTGACGAAAGCATTTCTCAATCAGCGTCTATAATGTATTCGATATATTTTTTCGTGCAGTGTAAAATGAAATGAGAAAATGCATTAAACGAAATTTTTAAACTTATTCCATATTCAATTTAAATGGATATAAATCCGGCATATTTGTTCTTCTGTTTTATGCTATTCATGCATTCAAATTTTCAAAATACAAAAAAAAAACATATTTCAATTCATTTGAATACTGTGCAACGAATTGAAATCGGATTTTGCAGTCAACTTTTAAAAGTGTTCAAAATTAAATAATTGGTAAGAATTCAATTCGGTTTGTGTTGTCAAATTTTAAATATATATAAAATTTAAATAGACATAAATTTGACATATTCCTTCCAGTGTTTTTTTTTGCTTTTCATGAATTCAAAAGTATTTCAAGAGTATTCAACACATTGATTTAAAAAAAAAATGTATTTTCCATATCTATATTTTTGACAGTGTATGACCTTTTGAAATATTAATACGCTAAATGATTCCCCCAAGGATTTAATACTATGTGAGCAAAGGTCAAGCAAAGACATTTTTGGAAGGGCGGACGCGCCATCATTTCTTTCTGGGTCATGTCAACATTGGTGGACACGTTATGAATCTATGTAGTGTGCACCAATTATTACGTATCTACACGTTTATCAGACTTTCAAATAGATATTTGTTATTTAAATAAGAAATTTGAATAGAATTTTTTTTACTACATTTTAAAATTTGTATAATTTCAAATATCATTTCTGAATATATAATTAATATTGATTATTATATTTTTAACAAATTGAAAAAAAGGGATTTCTAACTTTGATAATGAACATACGTTCCGACATATCTCATGTCATATTTATAGCTGGGTTAATAGCTGTCGACACGCTAATTTATATATGACATATCTGTTATTCCATCAAACGGTACATAATATTGCAGTTTTAATGTCTGTTCTTTTGAATATTCCCTTTTATTATAAACGGATGCACTTGAACACAACATTTAACGTTTTTTTTTATATGATAGCAAAGTACAAAAGACAATCGATATAATGAAAATTCATGGTGAAAAAATGTTTGGAGTATATGGCTTAAAGATGTATGAAACTCAATTGTAAAATTTACATTAAACCAGTTGGGAAGGTTAGATCACATGGGAAATTTTAAAGTAGGTGTAATTATGATAGTTAGGAATATCAAAATTATAGTCGGTCTAAGCCGACTATAAATACCCTACACATATGTGTGGTTACCATTCAAAGTGATATATAGGTCACCAGGGTATACGAATCCTGAAAATAACTACAAACATTCAATCGCTGAAGAATTTCCATTCATTTGATACCAATATTTACAAATGGGTAGGTGTACCGAATTTCGATTTTTTTTTTAATGAACCACAGGTCTTTTCGACGGAAAACATTATTATCACGTACTTGAGCATGATGTCAATATATATTTGACCAAAAAAGTTTACCTAAGCACGTATACATAAAAATTGATCTTTATATGTACATTTTATATGAGGTATTTGAACATAAGTGGTCGGATCATAGGTCACAATGAACCGATCTTCGCACATACAGCGTAGGTATATTAGTAATCAAAGTTATAAGTTTCATTTATCTAGCTCTTCAATTTTAAAAGTAGTAGGGATTTCAACAGACAGACAGACGGACAGACAGACGGACAGACAGACGGACAGACAGACGGACAGACAGACAGACGGACAGACAGACGGACAGACAGACGGACAGACAGACGGACAGACAGACGGACAGACGGACATCGCTAAATCGACTCAGGAGGTCATGCTGATCAAGAATATATATACTTTTCCATACCGGAGATGCTTCCTTCTGTGTGTTACAAACGGCGTACCAAACTGAATATACCCTTTCACTCTTAGTGTATGGTATAATAATTTATTCAGCTCTACTCGGAAATAACTGATAACTTTCCCCGTCTATCATGTCTCGGAGACCTCCGATGCCACGAATTTGTATCGAATAATTTCGAGAAAAAAATCCGATCTCGTTGCTTTTTCGATTATAACTTTTATAACTTCTCATACATTCAAATAAATTGACAACCCTGCAAACCATTTGACGATAATTTTTGAATTCGATAAAATTATGATTAATTTACGATATGAAAATCAAAAAAATTTTAAATTGAATATGAATTTTTTTAAATTATTGTCAAAAAATAAAATTTTCTGAACATATAAAATTTGTTTATCTAGTATGAACACTTTTTCGATATCAACTCGATATCGTTAGCGACAAAAAATAACGATATAGTTATAGATAGTTTCGTTTTTATCGAAAACCCTATCATTCTCGAATCATTTTGGATTATCGAAAATGATCATATGGGCCTATAAATGTTATCGTAAAAATATCGTTTCGTTTGCTGTGACGGTACGATATAAACAAATTTATCGCATTGATATCGTAATATTTTTCAAAAAAAATATCGAACTTTGATCATTTTTTTCATCGATATCGTTTCGATATCAAATAATTTCTCGTATCGAGAAAACTCCGACAAAATGCATCGATATCTCCGTACCATGCAGGTCCAATTTGACGCTCGATATCGGTACGAGAAAGTGTCCGATATTTGGTATTTCTCCTTTTCCTCGCACTGCTCTCGTAACGATTTCGAAACAAATTGTATACTTGGCTAATGCCGAATTCGAACGGCGCACAGTGTCCCAATTTCACTTTTAGCTTGCCAAAACCTCAAAAATAAATATTTTTTTTGTTTTAACAAAAATAAATTATGAAATTTAAATATGTATATATTATATAACATTATCTAATTTTCCAAAAAATCGTACGCATATTCGGTATAACGGTACTGTCAATGCAAGATTTAAAGGATGAAAGAATTTTGTTTACATTGTTTGTGACAATTACGACAATTTGGAGAATATTATAATTAGTTTACTGAAATATTTTTGTCAATATTATTATTTTGAATTAATTAGTGTAATTATACGTATCAAATTTAATTATGACTTTTGGTTTTAATTGAAGGTAATATTTTTAAAAAATTCGTTATGCATTGTAACTTTTTTATTTTATTTTTTATGAATCGGTATTTTTTGTGGACTACAACTTTTATTTACCCTTCAATACTGGCAAAAAATGTTAATACCTACTATATTTGGACTGTCCTATAATAGAATCCATAAAAACATTCTGCCCCAATATGCTCATGCTGAACAACTCTCTTCAAATTACATTATGACCTCTGTTATCATACGACACAAGTTGTACGATTTATAGGAAGCAGTGCTGAATTTACACGGCACCAGTTGTTCGATTTATGAGTAGCAGAGAAGGGATATAATTATTAAAAAATCTCTCAAAAAATATTAATGATTCCGATTCTGATTGTTATTCTGATTAATTGTAAAAATATATATTATTTTTAATTCAATTTTTTATTTATTTTTTATTTTCGTATTTTTTTACAAATTATGAGTGTGGCAGTTCTAAGCAAAGGTTAATTACTTAATGTATCACATTATATTTTGTGTCTTCATACAAAATATCAAAAGTTTTCAGATATTTTCGAAATTTTGTATTATCATTTGTATGGGAGGTAGGCGTGGCAGTTGCCCAATTCATCCCATTTTTTACTAGAAGAGTTATTTTTATATATAAAATGTATATTCAAAATTTCAATATTTTATCTCTATAGGTTTTCAAGTTATGACTGTTGGCAAGCTAAAAGTGAAAATGGGACAATGTGCGGCGAGTCTTTTCAGAGTCAATGTTTTTACTCTCGCCGGTTTTCTATTGACTGTCGAGAGGTAGCGCGGTATAGTAAAATGTTTTATATGAAAAGCTCTTGTTAGGGCCCCAGCGCAGATATGAACCCGTGCTATGGGATCTTTCGACACGTAGTGCAACGTACTAACCGTTGAGCTACCGGCGCCCAAAACAACCTTCAATAATACACGTTTCATACATTTTTAGGTGTTAGTTCATATGAAATGGGAATACATTTTTTGATTATTTTATTTTTAATAATTCCCAGTGTGCTCGGAGACCTTCGATGTCACTAATCTTTTCCAAATTAACTTCTAAAAAACTTCTATTTTTTTTTAATTTCTTGTATGCGATATAGATTTGATAAATTTACATCTATGTCTCATACTTTTCGAAGCAATCACGAGCATTGATTATTTTTTCTATTCGATATTGCTTCTATTTCGTAAAATATCTCGTAATGAAAAACCCCGACCGAACGCATCGATATTCATCTACCATGTAGGTTCCATTTGATGCTCGATATTATTATGAGAACGGATCCGACATCGTGTAAACTCTCCCGCATCTCGTAACGAAACGATTGGAATACTGGATTGTCCAAAAGTTTCCCAGGAATTAATTATTGGAAAACCATTGTTCGATGATGAATGATCCGCAATTTTCTGAAAAATAATTATCACGGGATTGAATTTATTTCCCTTTTTTCATAAATTAAAATATCTTAAAAATAGTAAAAAGGTATTAGGGAAGACCGGGGCTAAGTCGACACTTTTTTTTCAATGCTAATTTTGACCAGCATATCAATGACATACACCCAGAAAAAAATACTATATAAATAATAGTTTTTTACTATTAAAAATAGTCAATAGGATAAATTATTATTTTAATCGGAAAATACCATTAAGTACTAGAAAATACCATGACATTACCATTGAGTTTATATGAAAAGATTTATTTTTTGTATACTATTAAATCAATAATTGTCCCATTGACCAATTTTAATGGTATTTGAGCGAATTTTTTTTTGGGTGTAGGACAAAAATAATAATACAGTTGGATAGATTGATTCATTAGCTAAAAATGTTCCATAAGATGTAAAGATCTACAATATTTAGTTTCCACGAAACAAGGGCAAATGCGACCCAACCTCAAACCTTATTCTGAAAATAGGCTGGGGTAAAATCGACACTACCCACTTTTTCCGCGAATGCACATTTTTGCTGATGTCTTTCAAATTGATTGAATTATATATTCCAAGATAAAACTATGCGTGCTGTTTTATTCTGGTCCCGCGAAATTGTTTGACCATTATTCATATCTATTTTTTGCAATAACTTCTTAAATCATTTTCAAATGATGTACAAGCCTCCTTATATTGTAAGAATGGACTATTTTGGAAAACTCATAGAACAAAAAGTTTCATAAATTAAATTTTCGTGGAATGTACTTTAACCAAACGCTTATGTGTCGACTTTACCCCACGAGCCTTTGTCTAATATTATTAACATAAAAATGCGAATTGAATGGAAAAATAAAATAAAAATCAACACGACATGATAAGTGAACCTCTTACTACATAAAACTCACAACTAAATATTTAAATAATCAAAACTTTAATGGCAAGTACAAGTTTACTGCGTTGTCAAGATGTAACTTTTGGAGTCAAAAAACACATTTTATTACATAAAAACAGAAGTTCAAGCACAAAATGGATTTCTTTTCTTTGGTAACAGTGGCACCTAATATTACGTGTACAGTATCAATTTAAAGTTGATCTGACACCACGTTCGCGATTTATAGCAAATGTTGGCTTTGCCCCGATGTCGACTTAGACCCGGTTTCCCCTACTCAAATAACATTGCAATATAATAATTATTTTCTAAATGTGCATTAATATATTTGTTAAAATTACCAAATTATTTATCATTCTATCGCCAATATATCGAATTGAAATGTATTTCTCAAGGATATTTAGGTATTTTTTTTTTATTTTCATATTTTTTTTTTAGTTTTGTTTTCCCACAATAAGTACCACTTAAGGATTAAAGTATTTTACCGATATTATTTAGATTGCAGTTAGTAAAGCAGAACAAATTAAGCGAGGGTCCTTAGCAAATAACGAAGCCATTTGTAATTAGCTTTAATTGTGTGAGTCGTTCGAAAGTATGTATTTTATTTATGTGGATAGTTGAGTGAGTGACCATTTGTCTGTTAATGTGTGAATGAGGAGTATGCACTCAGAGAAATATTCCTAAATAAAAATATTTCACAGAAAATTCTACGCCGCGGAAATTTATTCCCAACAAAATTCTGCCACGGAAAATTCTTTATCAGACAAACTAACTTTCCGGACAAATATTCTCTAAATATTTACACTTTTTTATATATTTTTTTTATAGTTCGTACACCCATAATTGATAGTATTTCAATAGAAAAACAATTATTTATACCATTAAAATTGGTCAATAGCATGCGTCCCATATGTTCAGTAATATTGAAACTGTTAATGCAATGTGTGGTTGTACCATAAATTTTATAATGTGATATTTTAATTACAATAAGAAAGACCTATACAAATTTAATGATACGTATTATTAATTTTATGGTATGTCGAATTACATTTTTCTAATAATTTATTAAAACAATAATGTATTTTAGTTAATTTATTGTATATATTATTTTATTTAAATGTCGAAATTGATCACACTTTTTTTACACCACGTTTATTATTATAGGAGGAAACCATTAAAACAACAGTATTTATTCTATTTAAAATAATAATATTGAAATAAAGCGTTTTTCAACAGGGACGCTACAAAAGTAGTGCGACAGGGACAGCAAACGCCGCCATATTTCTTGCCTATCTTTTGACATTTCTCTTCAGTAATGTTTGCCATTTCATGATGGAAAGATATACGAATTCAAATTTCGGTAGTAAATTTTAATAATATCGACTCGTTGTTGGCTCGTATATCTTATTGAAAAGCGCTTTATTTAAATTTATGGTACTGAATTTTTCAAATACTGTTGAATTAATTAGAAAACTTTTGATTTAAAAAGAAAAAAACTATTAATACATGAACCATAAGATCAATGGTCGTACCAAAAAGTACTTAATGGTACATTTTCTTCTGAGTGTATGATTAATTATTATAATAAAATCGGATATACCTCAATATTTTGGAAATAATTATAATGGGATGTCTTGGGGGAGAATTGTTTTGGGTAATATAATATTGTCGTATTTTTTTTATATGATTTTTTTGTATGTACTCAGAAAAAAATAATCGACGTAAATATAGCAACCGACATTAATTGCATTCATTAATCAATCCAGCAATGAAATTCATTCATTTAATCTAAACATTTGGTATTTTTCGCTAATTCAGCAATTCTGTTTGCTAATATAAATATTTGTACGTCCATGCAGAAAATAATTTAGTCGGCGCAGTTTTAGCAAATATAATTGCTGATTAATGTCGGTTGCTATATTTACGTCGATTTTCTTCTGTGTACTTTACTTTTTACTAACAGCAATATGCATTTGGTATTTAGATATTTCAACCCTCTAATGAGATACGTATCATGTGTTTATTTATTTTTTATAATATATATTTGATAGTTTTAAATGCAGAGTTAAACCAGTGCATTATAGCAAAATCTTATAAGTGAAGCAGAATATTGATTGATAAATGTATTTTCTGTGGATAGAATTTTCTAAACCATTTATCGGCTTATTATTTTCGACAGTTCTTCCTGGAAATATTATCCATGAGCCAATTCTTTCACGAGAAAATGTTTCATAGACAATTCTGTTCATAGAAAATTTGTTGACGAGAAAATACTGCCCCGAGAAAATATTTTATCAGACAAGTCTTCATGGACAAATCGACTAAAATAGTTTATGCCTTTTTTTAAATTTTAATTTAATTTTTCACAGATCGAACAATACCACAATATTGTGAAAATAGTTATCTTGGGATGTCTTAGGTAAAAATTATCTCTAGAAAGAATTTTCTTGAGGAAGAAGTGACTGCGAAAGAATTATCTTGAGGAAGAATTTCCTGGGAAAGAATTATCTTGAGGAAGAATTGCATGGAAAACAATTAATTTGAGAAAGAATTGAGGGTCTAAAATTGTTCGAGAAAAATCTTATAAGGAATGAATTGTTTTCGAGAAAGTATTGATTTGAGCAGAATTATTTTGGCAAGTTTATCTCGAGAAAGAATTAACTTGCGAATGAAATTACTGGGAAAGAAATAACTTGAGGATGAATTGATTGGGAAAAAATTAACATGAGGAACAATTGGAAGGAATTATCTTGCGAAAGAATTGTCGGTTTAAAAAAGTCCGCGAAAAAAATTTATCGGAAAATCATTTTTTCCTCAAAAAATTGTCTCGGTAAGAGTTGTCTTGAGCAGAATTATTTTGGAATTATTTACAATTATATTGTTATGAAATGGTTTGGGGAGAAAATAATTGGCTGTAATCTAATTGTAACTATGGACACAGCATTTTCAGGAGCTCTAAATAAATCTATATATTTCAAAGATTGTTTTATTTTTAACTTATTGAAATCCGTCCACGAGACCGATGAACTAGATATGTGACGTAGCGCTCAAAAGTTGGGAAATATCATCAATTATTCCTCTATGCTTTACATATGGGCATTTCCAGAAAAACCTCAACCACGGCCGAACATTTCAAAATACTTAAATCTTTGAAATAACTCATAAAGTTGCATTACTATAATATAATAATAGTTTGGCGCTACAGTCCTGTATAGAACTTCGGCCGAGCTCTCTCACCATTTTGAGCTGTGCGTGTTATATTTGTACTCAAAGTGGTGGGACCTACAGTTTATTGCCGAATCCGAACGGCGGGTGAGAACTTTTCATAGGCAATGGTTTTACTCTCGTAGGTTTGCCATTTACTGACGAGAGGTAGCGCGGGTTTCTATGAAAAGATGTTGTTATCCCCAGTCCAAGCTTGAACCGGGGACCTTTCGACTCGCAGTCCAACGCACTAACCACTGAGCTACCGCGGCTCTTATTTTAATATAAAAAAAACTACATATTTTTTGCATATAATTTGAATATATTTTGCATATTTTCGGAATATCATTTTGCATATAAATCCGCTCTCTACTTATAATATACCCACTTTCATGTACTTTGAGTAATCAAATTAAAACCTACCTCATACTCTGTTTTTACAGATTGACTCAAGTTTTTGAGTTATTACGTACAACAAATATATGACAATTCCCGTGTTTTTCTACATATTTTGGTCTATAACTTTTTACAAATTTGTGTGTTTCGATCACATTTATCTTGTATTCCATCTAGAATACTTCAGCTAATATTTTGAAACCACATGAAATTCGGATTGATCTGACCAAAGTTATGACTAGTCAAACTCAAAATAAAAACATGAATTTTAAGGTATACCTGTTATTTGTTGCATAAAATCTATGATTTTCAATTTCAATTAAATAAAAGTACATATCTTATATCAGATTTGATCTATACTTCCTCTTACTTTACTTTACTTTTTGCAAATCACTCTATAAGTGCTCAGCTTAAAGTGAAATTCACAAATTTCATTGAAAATGTACCTTTTTTTGTTCGATATGAACATAAGCAGGAAAATATTTTATACTAAAATCTGTTAAATTTTAAAGTCCAAAATATGTAGAAAAACACGAAAATTGCCAAATATTTGTATTACGTAATAATTAAAAAACTTAAGGCAATCTGAAACCAGTTGGGAAGGTTAGATCACATGGGAAATTTTAAAGTAGGTGTTAGTATGATAGTTATGATTATCAAAATTATAGTCGGTCTAAGCCGACTATAAATACCCTACACATATGTGTGGTTATCATTCAAAGTGTTATATAGGTCACCAGGTTATACGAATCCTGAATATAACTACAAACTTTCCATCGCCGAAGAATTTCCATTCAATTGATATCCATATTTACAAATGAGTAGGTGCACCGAATTTCGATTTTTTTTTTTTTTTTTTTTGGAACCACAAGTATTTAAGCATGATATCAATATATATTTGACCAAAAAAGTTTACCTAAGCACGTACACAGTAAAATTGATTTCTAGATATAAATTCTATATGAGGTATTTGAACATAAGTGGTCGGTTCTCAGTTCACAATAGACTGATCATGCCAATTTTCTTGTTCAGACAGCTTAGATATATAAGTAAATCTAAAGTTTCATTGCCCTAGTTCTTCTACTTTTTCTGTAATCGTGATTTCAACAGACAGACAGAAGGACAGACATACGGACGCTAAATCGACTCAGGAGGTCATGCTGATCATGAATATATATACTTTTCCATACCGGAGATGCTTTCTTCAGGGTGTTACAAACGGCGTACAAAACTGAATATACCCTTTCGCTCTTAGTGTAGGGTATAAAAACCGAGTATGAGGCAATGATTAGAATCTTAATTTCCATCGGCAAATCATACTAAGATCGTGGATAATTAAAAAAGGTCTTCATTTGTTGTCGTGGTGTAATTATTAATCCTGTCAGATATAAAATTATTTTTAGGAAAAATCGTAGTAAAAATTTTCATACGAAACGTCCGGAATTATTCGTCCGGAAGTGTAAATTTACGAACAAAGTGCATTATCCAAGTTATTTTTCAATAATTCAAAAAAATAATTTGTATGCAAAATTCGTTGACTTTTTTAACTTTACATATGCACTTCCGTTCTTGTCCTGTCCGAAATGCCAACTATTTAATTTATATCCTTTGATCTACCACAATTAAGTTTTTGCAAATGTTTAGATCTATTTAAATACTACTAGCATAAATTGAAGTAAATACATTCATTTTCCTTAGATATATTAAAGTTGTAAACATACGAATGTCCCGTCCGGAAACCCAGGAAATGCCCATATGTCAGGTTAAGGCCATCAATGACCGATAGTATTTTCGCCCCGCAAAGTATTGATAATATTTTCATACAAATGTTCATACATGACGTGTCGTTAACGATGTCATACACGTCATACATAAACCCTGCATCAATGAATGTGTATGAAAAATTCATGGATATTAAAGACATTTCATCGATAATAAAGGGTTTTTAACAGGGACGCTACAAAAGTAGTGCGACAGGGACAGCAAACGACGCCATATTTCTTGCCGCTCTTTTGACATTTCTCTTCAGTAAGGTTTGCCATTTCATGACGGAAAGATATACGAATTCGAATTTCGGTAGTGAATTTTAATAATTTCGACTCGTCGTTGGCTCGTTTATCTTTGCATCATGAAACCTTACTGAAGAGAAATGTCAAAAGAGCGGCAAGAAATATGGCGTCGCTTGCTGTCCCAGACGCTCTACTTTTGTAGCGACATATCACCTTGAAAAACGTATCAAAAAAGGAACTTCCAGAGTTGCCAACTTGCCCATATTTTCACATCTTAACCCTTAAAGGTTGCGGAATCTTGGCGTGTAATCGGTTTCTCTGTGAAAAATCACGTTCGTGAATTATCGTGAAAACCACTCAAACTTGACTCATTTATCAAAATTATGACATATCGCCTTGAAAAACGGATCAAAAAAGGAACTTCCAGATTTGCCAACTTGTCCATATTTTCACATCTTAACCCTTAAAGGTTGCTGAATCTTGTCGTGTAATCGGTTCCTCTGTGAAAAATCACGTTCGTGAATTATCGTGAAAACCGCTCAAACGTGACTCATTTATCAAAATTATGACATATCACCTTGAAAAACGGATCAAAAAAGGAACTTCCAGATTTGCCAACTTGTACATATTTTCAAATCTTAACCCTTAAAGGTTGCTGAATCTTGTCGTGTAATTGGTTTCTCTGTGAAAAATCACGTTCGTGAATTATCGTGAAAACCGCTCAAACGTGACTCATTTATCAAAATTATGACATATCACATTGAAAAACGGATCAAAAAAGGAACTTCCAGATTTGCCAACTTGTCCATATTTTCACATCTTAACCCTTAAAGGTTGCTGAATCTTGTCGTGTAATCGGTTTCTCTGTGAAAAATCACGTTCGTGAATTATCGTGAAAACCGCACAAACGTGACTCATTTATCAAAATTATGACATATCACCTTGAAAAACGGATCAAAAAAGGAACTTCCAGATTTGCCATATTTTCACATCTTAACACTTAAAGGTTGCTGAATCTTGTCGTGTAATCGGTTTCTCTGTGAAAATTCACATTCGTGAATTATCGTGAAAACCGCTCAAACGTGACTCATTTATCAAAATTATGACATATCACCTTGAAAAACGGATCAAAAAAGGAACTTCCAGATTTGCCAACTTGTCCATATTTTCACATCTTAACCCTTAAAGGTTGCTGAATCTTGTCGTGTAATTGGTTTCTCTGTGAAAAACTCTTGAAAAAAACTTTTGTAGCGCTCTTATTGAAAACCCCTTTACTTAAAGTGCGTGTTGTATTCAATTTCATTGATGATTTACACGAATCTTTAATGAAATTTTCTTTACTAAACTATTTTAAACAAGTCATCAGTGTCGATCAGTCGCTTTATGATTGATGTCCTTCTTGGTAATTATGATAATAATTTTTGAATATATCGTCATTATAGTAGTAACTCACCATATGTTTACCACAATATATGTGTGTCACAATATTATTTGTGACTTAAAATATTAATAAAACTCGTGGATAAGTTTTAAAAGTTGAAATAATATTTGAAAAAATTCATTTAGAGCTTAGATTGCTTAGAAACCATCGGATATAAATGGATTTAATAAACCTGTCATTTCAATTTTTAAAATGTAGTTGGTGACTACGATATAATTTTCTAGAAATAAAATTGCCTGGGAATACAAATAAAAAAAATGTTAAATAGTACTATATTCCAAATTTTCTATAAAATATTAAATAACTTCATTAAGTTGAAATACCTTTAAAATAACTTGTTACATGCTAAACTAACAACTAAATAAAATAAACTTTTGTTGAATATAACAAAACTAGTTCATCAAAATGTAGCAAATACGCACGGTTCATTGTCACTTGTATTACTTCACTATTGTCTAACAAACCGACCATTCAATTGTATTAGAACAACACATGTCTGATTCCAATATTTAAGGTTAATTTGCTTTTAATTTAGGTCACCAACATACGTAGTTAGTCCGCGTGTTATTAAATGTTTGCGTCAGTATTTTGTATCCCATCAATACTTTTTGTCTATTGGCCACACAACTAGGTATAACTTCAAATGTAACACGAAACTCAAGTTCAATTATAGTTCAATCTATTGCTGTTAAGCAGTGTAAAATACGTAGTTATTTTTATGATATATTATTAAAAAAAAATTATAAATAGCTGAATGTTCACAGAGTTGCGTATACGCAATGTGGTACCTTTTTATGAAGCTACACTTTTTGAATTGTTTAGAAAGTACTATTTATAACTATACATAATAAATAGTTGTCATCAATAAATTAGTATTATAATACTAATTCACTGATGACAACTGTTTGTGATACTACATATATCACTCCTTTATGTGTATTACTCATTGGCCATTTCAAAGGATATTGAAGGATAAAAGTTTAAAAATTTATTGTTAACATTACTTATTCCTAACATGAAAAAATAAAATAATATATAACATTTCCAAGATTTTCATCTTTCATTTGACACCAATTCCTGCATCGTAGGACATGTAAAGGTATTTTTAGGTCCGAATATTCTGTTATTTGAAAAAACTATAAACTTAAGAAACAAAATGTAAAACACAACCAAAGTACATTATCTCAGCAATTTATTTTTTAAAGTAATTCATAAAATATCTTTTTATTTGAGTAGCCATATGTTCGATTGGTATGATTACCGATTTTTTTTTGTCGGGTACCACAAGCCATTTTGTGGAAAAAAAAACATTATTTTTATATATTTGAGCATAAAATGGGGACGACTTGGGTAAAGTGGGAAACATTTTGATCTGCCTTCAAGAAAATACATTTAAATATTTTTTTTAATTCTTTTAAGGGGTCTATTATATAAAGTGATTCGTGATCTAACTTTTTGCATTAACTGAATACACGATTTTTCAATACAGCTAATTTTCGGACCACTTGAAAAATCCTGGCGTAAAGTGGGAAATGTTAAAATTTTTATAAATAGACAAAAAAATTTTTATTTCTGTATTATTTCATATTTATTTACATAAACAATATAAATACATGCAGAATATATGCATATGCATATATTAATGAAATGAACAAAAAAATTATGGTAATGCAAAAAATATATTTGAAATAAAAGTAGTGAACATTCATAAATATTTAACAGAATTAATATACTAAAATTAAAATAATGTTCAATTATTGTCTTCCATTAAAAATTCTTAAATAACATTTCGCACTTTCCAAAAAAAAAAAATGGTTCCCACATTACCCGCCAACCAATGTCTCAATTTCTACTTGGATACTATTTAATCTACTTTATAATTTTAAATATACTTATTTAATTGAAAACGTTACAATTTCACAGCACTCCCTGAAACTTGTTCTGCAAAATGAATGCAATAATTTGATTAAAATTGTGGATGGCATATTAAGGAATTATGCAAATTGCTGACTAAACAAAATTATGTCGGTAATGCAGTGTTCGACTTTTCAATTTAGCAAATTTTACTAGACTAAATTGAACTAAATTGGATGACAGAAAACTGTCATATGATAATCGATCGATTATGGACTTTAACAATTACCGGTTATAAAATGGCGATCGAATGAAAAGCCGTTCAATTTAGTTTAGCAGAATTCGGACACACCCTGAGTAACACATGAAAGAAGTTTTTTTGATCTAAAATGCAATTTCCCACATTATCCCATATCCCACTTTACCCCAGGTTTCCCTAATCTAAATTCTAAGTTTTATTGATATATCTCTTCTAATTTTTTGTAATCGCGATTTCAACAGATGGACAGACGTACAGACAGATATACGAATATCGCTAAATCGACTAAGAAGGGCATGCTTATTAAGGACTGCGTCGAAATAAATTGTCCGTTACATATCTTCCCATAATGTGCTATTGCAAGATTCAAATTAAAAAAATTTGTTCATAAAAGCTCTGAATTAAATGGCAGAAAATAATTTGTGTCAGTTATAGTCAATACAAAATTTATTTAACGCGAAAACGGCAAACGAAGTGGAAGTGCGAGAAAATATAATTAAAATTTTTCAAAAACAACTTAGTTGGTCTTTTAAAAAAATTGCCAAGGAGGTAGGGGCTAACCCTAAGACCATTTCTCGCGTTATCAACCGCTTTAAGGAAGACCTGAGTATTGATCGGAAGAAAGGTTCTGGTAAAAAAAAGGCCCATATGATCGTGAAAAGTCGAAGAAGATTGTGAATATTTTAAAGAAAGATCCAAGCATATCTGGAAGGAAATTCGCGAAAAAGGCGGATTGCTCAGAATCTTTCGTGCGCAGGACTAAGAAATAAGCTGGGCTGAAGACGTACAAGGTCCAAAAAGTTCCAGAAAGAAATGCAGTCAAGAATGAAACCGCAAAACAACGAGCTAAAAAGCTGAACCAAGATTTTTTTAAAAAATTCGATTGCTGCATAATGGACGGCGAAACTTATGTTTTAGCGGACTTTTCTCAGCTACCTGGACAGGAATTTTATACAGCCGATTCTCGAGGAAATGTCGCTGAAAAATTCAAATAAAAAAAAATGACAAAATTCCCAAAGAAATTCCTTGTTTGGCAGGCAATTTGCAGTTGTGGAAAAAGGAGCAGCTCATTCGTGACATCGGGTACAATTAATAGCGAAATATATGTGAAGGAATGCTTGCAAAAGAGATTTCTTCCATTTTTACGCCAACATGAAGTGTCCACATTTTTTTGGCCTGACCTCGCTTCATGTCACTACAGCAAAACGGCCTTAGAGTAGATCCAACAAAATGCAGTGATTTTGGTGCCTAGAGAAGCCAATCCACCAAACTGTCCAGAACTCAGGCCGATTGAGAGATACTGGGCTTTAGTAAAAAGGGAGATGGAGACAACAAAAAAAGTGGCCAAAGACCTTCAAGACTTTAAAAGAAAGTGGTCTTCAGCAGCTGTGAGGGTGTCGGACACTACCATTACAACATTAATCGAAGGGGTTTCGGAAAAATTAAAACTTTTTATTAACAAATATTAATTTCTGTTTTTTTATTTATAATTTGCAAAATAAAATATTTTATTCTATAAAAATTCGATTACTAGATTTCTAGATTTTTTCATTTTTGTAGCGGACAATTTTATTCGACGCAGTCCTTAATAATACCAGATAAACCGCATTCAGAGTGTTACAAGCGTTGTACTAAACTGGTATATCCAAACAGGTATCTTTCACTCTTAAGCCTGAATCAGTTTTGAATCAATTTTCAAAACTTTTGAAATATCAATCGTGTGATTGCCGAGTTTTCCATACAAAAGTTAGGCAATCACACGATTGATATTAAAATTATTTGAAAATTGATTCAAAAGTTGATTGTTTATTCAATCGTGTGATTCAGGCTTCAGTGTAGAGTATAAAAACAGAGTATGACTTCTTAATAAGTATCGCAAAAACATACTAAGATCGCCGATAATTTTTTGTGTGCTATGTTTTCAATCATATCAAAATTTAATTTCGTTGAATTTGGTTTTACTGCATAATAAAACAATTTTATTTATTAAATAAAATTTACTTGAAATTGCGTTCAGTTAAATTTTAGTTTTTTTTAGAAATATTTTCCTAATTTTTTCTTATTATTACGAAACTATTTTCTGCGTGTGTTGCTGATTTCAATTTTATAGTTCTGTGAAAAGAAATCCAATTCGTGCACAATTATTTTACAAAACTTTTTTATAATTGTTATAAGTGAAAAATGTTTTTTTTTTCTTATATTTTATATACTTCCTTAAACAAAATGCGACGCAACATAAATAATGCAGCGCGTGCACAGCAGCAGCTGTTGTCGTCGTCGCGTCAACGACATACAATGAAAATTATCATCAGCACGTCATCGACAACAACAGCAACAACTATTATAATTATTATAACAGTAACAAATAAAATAAGTACTAGGGTAATGGCAGGTCGAAAATGATATCGATTTTAAAAAAAATTAAAAACCTCTTTATTTAGGCGCCGATTTAGTTTGATTTTTTATTGACTGTTTCATGTTTCCTATTTGTACACTGAACAAATATATATACATTCCATAAAAAATGAATAAATCAAACTAAAATAGTAAAACGAAAATAAACAAAAAAGTAGAAAATAAATAAAATAAAAGAAAAAAATTAAGAGATAAGAAACGAAAAGCAAAGAACAGAAAAGAAAAGAACAGAAAAGAAAAGAAAAGAAAAGAAAAAAAAAGAAAAGAAAAGAAAAGAAAAGAAAAGAAAAGAAAAGAAAAGAAAAGAAAAGAAAAGAAAAGAAAAGAAAAGAAAAGAAAAGAAAAGAAAAGAAAAGAAAATAAAAGAAAGGAAAAGAAAAGAAAAAAAAAGAAAAGAAAAAAAGAAAAGAAAAGAAAAGAAAAGAAAAGAAAAGAAAAGAAAAGAAAAGAAAAGAAAAGAAAAGAAAAGAAAAGAAAAGAAAAGAAAAGAAAAGAAAAGAAAAGAAAAGAAATGAAAAGAAAAGTAAAGAACGGAGACGAAAAGAAAAGAAAAGAAAAGATAATAAAAGAAAATAAAAGAAAAGAAAAGAACAGAAAAGAAAAGAAAAGAAAAGAAGAGAAAAGAAAAGAAAAGAAAAGAAAAGAAAAGAAAAGAAAAGAAAAGAAAAGAAAAGAAAAGAAAAGAAAAGAAAAGAAAAGAAAAGAAAATATATGAAAAGTAAACTAAAGTAAATAAAAGAACAGAAAAAAAGAAGAAAAGAAAAGAACATAAAAGAAAAGAAAATAAAATAGAATAAAAAAAAAGAAAAGTGATGAGAAAAGAAAAGAAAATAATTCAAATAAATTTAATTGAAATAAAATTAAAATCAAAAATATAATAAATCAAAACTTACTTACAAAACTTCAAATCGTACATCACTTTTCATTTCGTAATTATGAATATTAATATTGTCAGATACAAAATTATTTTGTGAATAAATCGTAGTGCAAATTTCAATACGGAACGTCCGGAATTATTCTGTTATTTATTACGAAGTAACTATAAACTTTAGGAACAAAGTAAATTGTAAAAATAAAGTAAATTGTCTCAGCTATATTCGTAAATAAATCAAAAAAAAAATATATTAAACTCAAAAAGTATTTTTAACAAAAAAAAAACTTAAGTGATAATTTCTATACAGAACTTTTTGTTCCGTCTGTGATTTATTATGAAAAAAAAACATAGTTTTTGTACAAAGTGTAAACTTACAAAGAAAGCACATGATTTCAGCTATTTTTTAAAATAATGCAAATAAATTATTTATACGAAAAACTCGCTGCTTTTTTCAAATTTCCATATGAACCGTGACATGCACTCCCGTTTTTTTCCCGTCCGGAACGACCACTTTTTAATTTATATCTATTGATCTACTGTATAAAATTCTCTATTTTTTTGCAGATGTTTAGTTCTATTTAAGTATTACTTAAATAAAATCATGAATTTTCCTTAGAGATATTAAAGTTTTAAGGTACGAATGATGAATTTCAAGATTCTAATCACTACCTCATACTCAGTTTTTTCAGATTGCCTCAAGTTGTTGAGTTATTACGTAATACAAATATAAGGCAATTTTCGTGTTTTTCTCCATATTTTGGTCTTTAACATTTTACAGATTTAAGTTATCGATCCAATTTCTTTTATATTGCTCTTAGAATATATCAGCCAATATTTTAAAATACATTTCATGAAATTGGGATTAATCTTACCGAAGTAATGACAAAAAATATTGAGTTCCATTATTTATGGCATAGCAGATTAAGTTTTTACAATTCAATAAAATTATTTAATATTTGTGAAACTAGATCCATAATATCTATGATTCCTCTTACTTTGTTTTTGAGAATCATTCTTTAAGTCTTCAGATTAAATACAAATTCACGCTTAGATTTTTGTTTTAAATTTTCTTTTAAATTTTCAAATATTCATAGTAATTTCAGCAAAACCTTAAACCAGTAGAACTCAGCTTTGCATAAATGTATTACTTTCCAAGGGTTTACCTCAGTATTATGCAATAGAGTCAAATGAAGATCACCTACTAAATGTTCATACTTTTAAAATAATATAAAATATTTTCCTGCTTATGTTCATATCGAACAAAAAAAAGGTAAATTTTCAATCGAATTTGTTAATTTCACTTTAAGCTGAGGACTTAAAGAGTGATTTGCAAAAACAAAGTAAGAGGTAGTATAGAATTATAGATCAAGTCTGATATAAGATATGTACTTTTAGTTTATTATGAAAATCATAGATGTTATGCTACAAATAATAGGTACACCTTAAAATTCATAATTTTTGCGTTTGACTGGTCATAACTTTGGTCAGATCAATCCGAATTATTTGTGGTTTACTTCAAAATAAAAGTTATAGACCAAAATATGTATAAAAACACAAGAATTTCCATATATTTGTTTTACGTAATAACTCAAAAACTTGAGGCATTCTGAACATTTTTTTTTTTTTTTGCTGTGCTGTGTAATTTAAAAATTCAAAATTCTTCATTCAAAATGATTTTAAAAAACAGGTAATTTTAAATACTGCTCTGAGGAACCTATGCCGAGCTCTCTCTCACTATTTCAGCTCTGCGTGTTTTTTTTGTTTTTTTTTTTTTTTTTTTTTTGAAAAGTACTTAAATTGTGGGCCTAAATTTTAATGTCGAATCCGAACAAAGGGTTGAGAGGATTTTTTGGACGTTTACTCCTGGTTGTCTGCCGTTTATTTTTAGTTGTTGACAGTCACAAGAACGGAACGTAGTGCTACGGAAACTTTCGTCTCGTAGTTCAACACACTAACCAACTGAGCCAAAGATGCTATATTTTTTAAAAGTAATTCGAACTATTTTTACAAATTCTTTTTTCAATTACTACTATAAAACTGTATTACAAAATTTTTTCAGTGTATATTTATGTCGTTATGTCGTCAGCATATGAATGCGTGTATGAATTGTTATAATTACGTTATATTTATAGATCAACAACAACATGTCTATTTATTATCGAACACATTCTTTTTTGATACGTTTCCAAAGGCCAACCAATTGTGCATGTGGACCAACGGCATTTAATTAATTATTTGTTGCCGACGAGTAAATAAAGCAGGACTCTCGTGTGTATTGTCAGTACAAAATGTATGACGACCACGAAAACAACAACAACAGCAACAAGAATTGTTACGACGACAACGACGACGACAACGACATCACTAGTAACGAAAACGGAAGAAGCAACAAATATAGTAGCCGCAACAAAAACAGTAGCAACTATAATCGAAGCTACAATAATAGCGGCAGCAACAACAATAATAGTGGCAGCAACAGTAGTAGCAACAACAACCACAACATTTACAGCGCAAACAACACGCGAAGCAATAGCAAAGACTTTCAGTTACGCGTTGACAGTGTCGACGATGAGAGCACAACGGCACCGATCTCGCAATCGAATTCTCGCGAGGATTTAATACACAACAGCAGCAACAATAGCGAGAGTATAACGGATGCGCTCAAGTTTCCAAGTAATTAAAACTTATTTAGTTGTTTGTGTAATTTGCAATTTCTTTTGTTTGTTGTTGTTGTTAAAAATGTCAGCAATTATTACTTATTTTTATTTATTCATTTTCACAAATTTTCGAATTGCTATTCGTAGTGATAACGATATTTTATTTGAATATGAAGACTGATTCGGATAATCTTCCCCATCAAATCTTCAACGAGACAATACTCTTCGGATAGTTCTCACCCGGACAACATTTTCCCAAGTCTGAATATGTCTTTTCTTCGAGATAATTCTTCGCCGAAACAATTCTTTACCGTAGAACTCATCACCAAGATAAATTATCACATACAAAACATACATTTATTTAAACTCAAACTCAGGTCAAGCTGATCAAGAATATATATACTTTTCCATACCGGAGATGCTTCCTTCTGGATGTTACAAACGGCGTACCAAACTGAATATACCCTTTCACTCTTAGTGTAGGGTATAAAAATGCCTCGAGGAATAATTGTCTCGAGGATGAATTGTCTCAACGAAAATTGTCCCAGGGAAGAATTATCTCGTCAAGAATTGTCTGCGGATATATTTATCTAGTGGAAGAATTGTTTAGAAAGTCTGAATATGTCTTTTCTTCAAAATAATTCTGCGCCGAAACAATTCTATGCTGTATAACTCATCTCCGAGACAAATTTTCACAGACAATTCGGACTAAAAAAATGTCTCGAGGAAAAATTGTCTCGTGGATAAATTGTCTCAACGCAAAATTGTCTCAGGGAAGAATTATCTCGTCGAGAATTGTATTCGGATAAATTTTTCTAGGGGAAGAATTGTTTAGAGAGTCTGAATATGTCTTTCCTTTGCCGTAGAACTTATTACCCGAGACAAATTTTCACAGACAATTCGGACTAAAAAAAATGTACCAAACTGAATATACCCTTTCACTCTTAGTGTAGGGTATAAAAATGCCTCGAGGAATAATTGTCTCGAGGATGAATTGTCTCAACGAAAATTGTCCCAGGGAAGAATTATCTCGTCGAGAATTGTCTGCGGATATATTTATCTAGTGGAAGAATTGTTTAGAAAGTCTGAATATGTCTTTTCTTCAAAATAATTCTGCGCCGAAACAATTCTATGCTGTATAACTCATCTCCGAGACAAATTTTCACAGACAATTCGGACTAAAAAAATGTCTCGAGGAAAAATTGTCTCGTGGATAAATTGTCTCAACGCAAAATTGTCTCAGGGAAGAATTATCTCGTCGAGAATTGTATTCGGATAAATTTTTCTAGGGGCAGATTGTTTAGAGAGTCTGAATATGTCTTTCCTTTGCCGTAGAACTTATTACCCGAGACAAATTTTCACAGACAATTCGGACTAAAAAAAATGTATCGATAGATTTATCTAATTTATTTAGATTTATCTTCGGATAGATTTATCTAATGGAAGAATTGTTTAGAGAGTTTGACTATGTCTTTCCTTTGAGATAATTCTTCGCCGAAACCATTCTTTGCCGTATAACTCATCCCCGAGACAAATTTTCATAGAATTCGGACTAAAAAATGTCTCCAGTATGTCTTTCCTTCGAGATAATTCTGCGCCGAAACCAATCTTTGCCGTATAACTCATCACCGAGACAAATTTTCACAGATAATTCTGACTAAAAAATGTCTCGAGGATGAATTGTCTCAACGCAACATTGTTTCAGGGAATAATTATCTCGTCGAGAATTGTCTTCGGATAGATTTATCTAGGGGAAGAGTTGTTTAGAGAGTCTGAATATGTCTCTCCATCGACATAATTCTTCGCCGAAACAGTTATTTCCCATAGAACTCATCCCCAAGACAAATTTTCACAGACAATTCGGAATAAAAATATGCCTCAAGGAAGAATTATCTCGAGGATGAATTGTCTTAACGAAACATTGTCCAGGGTAAAATTATCTTGTGGAGAATTGTCTTCGGATAGATTTATCTAGTGGAAGAAAATTTGTTTAGAGAGAGAAATCTCTCAGGGAAGCTGTATTCGTAACTCCTGGGAATGTTGCAAATTATAAAAATATGATGTCTGTTTCTTACAGGATTTCTCTCGGTACCCACTTTACGAAATGTGCGACCCGCATCCGAGGAGCTGCTAAGGCGCGAAATATCGTCGAGTCCTGCGAAGAGTGAAAGAAGCGCACGCGTTGCACAGAAGACACGTTCGCGACGTCTTAGCCAAGATAGCGGTATAGTGACGGGACGTTTATATGGTGGCGTGGTAAGTACAACAAAATTTTATAATTTATAAAACTACTCAAATATTCGCGCTATATTTTAGGAGAACAATTTTCTCGATGGTGTTACATATCTGGCGCACAAATCATCAGACAACATTTATAATTTTCTCATCTCCGAGGCGCAAAACAATCAAAACTATCAACCGAAACATACAGAAAAACCAACAACGCCATATCCAAGCAGCAACAATACCTTTGAAATGACCAGCACCACCACCAGCCATATCTCGGATGTGAACAACAAGAATCAAAACCGCAAAAACTCATCCGTCAGCTATACCGAAAAATGGCTTAATTCTACACTTGGACGCGCACCATTAGCACCATACTCCACAAAGTCCGCAGCCATTGCGATACCACTGCCCACGCATCTGGAAACAGAATCGGCTGAGCCAAGTCCTACGCTAGCATTCGGTCCGAAAATACATAGTGGCGAAGATATTCCCGGTACTGCGATGGCCAAGTCGTTGGGTCTACATTTGGATGTTTCCACTTTGGATAATAGCAGCGGTCATACCGATCATGATGGCGATGATGATGGTGTCGTTTTAATTGGTGGTAACTCGGACATGGCGATTGTCGATTCGTCGCATTCCAATGTTTTACCCGAACAGTTTGCCTACAAACAACTAATGCCCAGTTCGACGGCATTGACGTTGCTTAATGACAAGAGTCCCAGAGGCTCAACGGTTGACAGTAGCCTCAATGGAAGCTATCACAGCAGTCGCAAGACGAGCAAGCGAGACAGCACCTTCGATGAGGATGCAGAACAACGACGCGTGAGCAAACAAGATCGGGAGGTGAGTTAGTGGAAGTGAATGAGTTATAGAAAGAAGAGTTAAAAGAATTTCGTTCGACATACTTGAGAGAATTAGTTTACAAAACACCGACAATAACTTCCAAATCTTGTTCTTACTTATAGGGTCTTGATCCGGAATCACTAATGTTTCGTGATGGTCGTCGCAAAATCGATATGGTACTCGCCTGGGAGGAGGAAGATCTGGGCGTCATGACTGAGGTAGAGGCGCGTAATCGTGATTATCGGCGTAGTTTCATGGAAAATCTTATACGTGAGGGTCTCGAAGTTGAGCTGGAGGATAAATCGCAATCGTTTAACGAGAAAACATATTTTTTGAAAATACATCTGCCCTGGCGATTGGAGACACGGCTCGCAGAAGTTATGAATCTTAAGTTGCCGATCAAACGTTTTATTACCATTTCTGTGAAAGCTTCATGGGTAAGTGTTGTAGAGTCCTATATATTTTGTAAGGCGATTGACGTTGTCTTTAAATATTATCTTCGTCTGTGTAGGAAGAGGAGAACGTTGTCATGCGTAATGTGCAGTACTGGAAGAGTCTCTGGTTGCGTCTTACGCGTAAGATGCAACTCGACAATACCGTCATGGAGGGCGAGCCAACATTTAAATTGGCCACGGCCAATGGCAATCCGGAGGAGCAGTAAGTGTGAAGTAAACCAAATACTACACATCTCTTTAACTTTATGACGTTCTTTTTAGATTCATAGTCAAAGACCGCGCCACCACCTTCACCAGCGCTCAGCGTAGTCTGATGGTAATGCAAGTACTCTTGCGCACCCCATTCGACGAAAGCGATCGCATTGGCATACGTCGTCTGCTTAATGACTCGACTTACCTGGGTTGTTTTCCGCTGCACGAGGGACGCTTCGATCGTCCGCACTCGAGTGGCGTGGACTTTGATCGACGCACATTGTATTTAACGTGGGCACATCCATCGCAGTGGTACAAGAAGCAACCACTCTGTCTGGTGCGAAAATACTTTGGCGACAAGATTGCCCTATATTTCTGTTGGCTGGGTTTCTATACAGAGATGTTGGTCTATCCATCGATAGTGGGCACATTGTGCTTTTTATATGGACTCGCCTCCATCGAATCAGAGGACAATACACCGAGCAAGGAGATTTGCAATGAGCAGGGTACCGGCAACATAACTTTATGTCCATTGTGTGATCGTGCCTGCAGTTATCAGCAGTTGTCTGACTCATGTCTGTTCTCACGATTAACCTACTTATTTGACAATCCCTCTACAGTATTCTTTGCGATATTCATGTCATTTTGGGGTATGTTATAGGGTTTATTTTGTATGAGTCAATTAAACATTTTGTGCTTTCCTTAATACGTAACAGCAACTACCTTTTTGGAACTTTGGAAACGCAAACAATCGGTCATCGTTTGGGAATGGGATCTGCATAACGTCGAATCGGATGAAGAGAATCGTCCGGAATTCGAGACGAATGCCACCACGTTTCGCATGAATCCAGTGACGCGCGAAAAGGAGCCCTATATGTCTACATTTAGTAGAACAATACGTTTTGTGATCACTGGTAGTGCGGTGCTATTTATGGTGAGTTCATTTGGAACTTAAATCTTTATCAATTTGAATTTAACTATTAAAACTCTCGCAGATTGGTGTGGTCTTGAGTGCTGTGTTGGGTACTATCATCTATCGCATTTCCATTGTGGCCATTATCTATGGTGGCGGAGGATTTTTTGTGAAAGAACACGCCAAATTGTTTACAACTGTCACGGCGGCATTGATTAACTTGGTTGTCATTATGATACTAACACGTGTAAGCAGTTTACTTTAATATAAATATCTCTTTAAGTCGAAATTATAGAGATCGTGTCCACCTCTTTTAAGTCCTTTTGATTTTGGAAAATTCTAAGATTTCTGAAAACTTTTTAAAGTTTAAGTCTTGTTCGTAGTCTTATTTCGTTCTTTAGCTAATACTGAAATATAATATATACTTAATTCCTCTTTTTCTCACAGATTTACCATCGCATGGCTATTAGACTAACAAATCTGGAGAATCCGCGTACGCACACCGAATACGAAGATTCGTACACTTTCAAGATATTCTTTTTCGAATTTATGAATTTCTACAGTTCGCTCATCTATATCGCCTTCTTCAAGGGTCGCTTCTTCGATTATCCGGGCGATGATCAGGCGCGTCGCAGTGATTTCTATCGTCTGAAGAATGACATTTGCGATCCGGCTGGTTGTTTGTCAGAGCTTTGCATACAGCTGGCCATTATCATGGTGGGCAAGCAGTGTTGGAACAATTTTATGGAATATTTGTTTCCGAAATTCTACAATTGGTGGCGACAGCGTAAACACAAACAGGACACCAAGGATGAGACACACTTGCATATGTCCTGGGAGCAAGATTATCACATGCAGGATCCGGGACGTTTGGCGCTCTTCGATGAGTATTTGGAAATGAGTAAGTTTGTCGTATCGTACAGCAGTGTTAATATTTAATATGCTATATTTATTCCTCAGTTCTGCAATATGGCTTTGTAACGCTGTTTGTAGCCGCCTTTCCGTTGGCGCCACTCTTTGCACTGCTCAATAACGTTGCCGAAATACGTCTGGATGCCTATAAAATGGTGACACAGGCGCGTCGTCCTTTGGCAGAACGTGTCGAGGACATTGGTGCCTGGTATGGCATCTTACGTATTATCACCTACACCGCCGTCGTTTCAAATGCCTTTGTAATAGCGTACACGAGCGACTTTATACCACGCATGGTCTATAAGTTTGTCTACTCGGATACGAACACGTTGGTCGGCTACATTGAGCACTCGTTGTCCGTGTTCAATACGTCCGACTATAAGGAGGAGTGGGGTGCAACAAGCAGTGAACGTGATCCGGATACATGTCAATATCGCGGTTATAGGTAATTAGTAAAATTAAACAGTGGCAAATAAAAGTACAAATTATTACTTATTGTAGAAATGGACCGAAAGACGCTGATGCATATGGCCTAAGTCCGCATTACTGGCACGTATTTGCTGCGCGTCTAGCTTTTGTTGTAGTTTTTGAGGTATGTTACTCCAACCATGCCAATGATACTTCTTGCCTAGCTTACATTTTCTTGTATCTAGCACGTTGTCTTTGTCATTACGGGAATTATGCAGTTTATTATACCGGACATACCCGCCGAAGTGAAGACCCAGATGCAGCGAGAGCAGTTACTCGCCAAAGAGGCCAAATATCAGCACGGTATCAAACGTGCACAAGGTGATAGTCAGGATCTGATGAGTTTGTTTCGTGATGCCAATAGTCGTACGAGTGGACAGATTGGTGGCACTGGTACCACAGCAGCTGGTGGCGCTAGTATGGCGGCACGCGGCAGCTGGGCACGTCGATTTAGTCGACTCAGCGATGGTCTTGATGCGCATGTGGAGGTTGCAGCACGTCCACGTCGCTCCATGGAGTCGACGGTGTGGGAGGTGTCCTGACACGAAGAGGAAGAGGAGAGCGAAAGCAATGCCAAAGTTTGAATTTAATGAAAGAGTTGCCGTCGAAGAGAGCAAGCAAAAATTGTATTTATTTTCTTAAGTTTTAAAGTCGTTTTGAAGTAGTGAATTTTGCATAAATTGTAATTATTGTATTTTTTGTGCAGTGTACAAATTTTTTGAACACATGATTTATGTAAATAAATACGAATTTAATGCATTTTTTTCGAATTTACTCATTTTAGAGTTTTTGATTTTATAAATAAAATATTTTGATTTGCATTTTATGTATATTATCCACTGTGCATTGGATTGCGGCAGTAAAAACTACTGCCTACTTTCAGGCTCACTTATGACAATTGCAGGTGTTGCCATGTCAACCTAAAGTTGTTGATTTTAATAAATTCAAATTAATTTTCAAGAAAATAAAAACCAAATAATATATAAATAATTTAAAATTACAAATTAATTAAATATTATATAATCGCTTTTAAATATAACTCTGTAATTGTGCTGCCAACAAAAATGTCCAAAAAGCAAACACCTGAGGATGCATTCTATGAGAACCTCACATTGGGTCTTATAAAAACACTTTGTAAATATTTAAATTTAATAATTAATGAAACTAAACTAAAACTTTGTGGTCGCAGCTAATATGCCACGTGTCACTGACGTTACGTGCGAAAAGCGACAACCATGCGAAAAAGCGCAGGTGGTTAATTGGGAGCAGCGTCACTGCGTCTATCTGCCAGAGGACATGAAAAAGTTTTACTACTCAACAGATGGTTTCGAGCTACACTGGAGCTATCAATATGCACGTAAGTTGATTATTTCGCCGCCAACTACTGTAACTATTAAATATTCCAAAATCTTTTGCAATTCCATCGGCAGCCAAAGATGTACGTCGTGTTGGTCGCATTCACTTTCCGCATCTGTTACAGATCACTTTGTTGCGTGAGAATATTGAAGCCGTTTTTGCCAGCACACAGATCGCGGACTCCGTTTGTGCAGCAACCACCAATGCGCCGCCAGCAACAGCACAAGTCGCAGCAACGCAAAAGGATCGCTGGGGTCATATCACGCCTGTGCTAACACCAAAAACCAAAATATTTGAGCTTAACAATATTAATGATATGGCTAAGGTAGGCAGACACTACTCAACAAAAATGTTTTCCATGGAAATTCCATACATCAATTCTAAATAATTCGCGGTTGCTGACTTTTGATTTGTTTAGACTATTTTTGGCTGATTTCTTTAGCATTTCGGATCTAATCATAAATATGGAAATCTTTTATGGTTATACAGAACATAGTTAAAACTAACGGTCAAAATTACTAAATTGTTCTTATCGCTTTTAATTTCTAAATAATGCCCTATCAAATTTCCATACAAATTTTAAAATTCACAGCTAGTTTTCCAAAAAATATGTAAACTCAATTCTTCTTCTAATTGTCAAAGCTAATTTCCAATGAATGCTAATTTCCAATGATTTCTAATATTCCGATAAATGTTTTAAGTTTTTTTTAGTTCTAAACGAAGACAAATTAAATTTTTTAGACTATTTTTTTAATCAGTAATTTTTATTTTGACATTTCAGGTCTGCCTCCTATACGAATCGACTGGCACCAGCAATCCCAAGGTATATCTGCTGGAATTGCATACGTTCAAGTGGCAATTTTTGGCCGAATCCTTTACCGAGTATCTGCGCATGTCAATTGCTCATCTGGGGCTGCCGTACTGGGAGCTGTGCTTTGCTAGTTTTGGACTGCCTTCATGGACGGAGGTCTATAGATTATATAAAGTCATGAATTTCTAATATATTTTTTTAATACTTCATTTGAAGCAATTATTTTTGTTGCTGGCACCGCATTTGTTGGAGGAGCATGAGCCACGTCGCACGCGCATTATAAATCCGGCCGCTGAGCATCCGTACAATGTACTGGATATCAATATTTTTCGCTCAAAGCCCAAAAGCAATACGAAGCAGGGACATACAGCAAAACACAAGTAGTTCCATTATATATTTATTATACAGATAACTTTTTTAAAAGCATCTTATGAAATTGAAAAATTTATTTTAATAAAATGTACCATTTTTAAATAAATAAGACCCATTTGTTGATATTTAAAAGACCAATTTACTTATTTTTTATTAAAAATAACATATTTTTTTCGTTTTTTATATGAAAGAAATAAAAAAAAACACGCATTTATAAAAGATCAAACAATTAAATGCAATTATATCATTAAAGAGTATGTTTTAAAATAAAATAAAAATAAGAGCACTTTAAATAAACATATTTAAATTAAATAATACATATTAAAAAAATAATACATATTTAAACTAAAATCAAAATAATTGTAACAAATACTAATCGTTTCAAAGCAAACACAAAATTATTTAAAGTAAATACAAAATGATGTAAATTAAATAAAATGAAAAATTCAACTACGACACCTTTCAAATTAAACACAAAATGATTTAAATTAAATACTCAATTTATTGCAATCTCTAATCAAAATCAATATTTTGACTCTCCAGATCTGCGAGCATTTTATCCCTAATCTGCGGCCTTGGATCTTCCTTAATATCCGTTTGCACCGCGCCCACTTCACCCAACATAAACTCCAGCTCATCCAGCGTCAATTTCTCGCCACGCAGCTCCAACGGTCCAATGAATCGTTTGCGCATAGCACCCTCATGATAGATAAATATCGTTGGCAGATTTTTCTCCGGGAAATTTGGGATGCAAGTCGTTGCCACCGAACGCAGGAATTTCGTTTGTGGATGACGCGCAGCCAACTGTTGCATGTGATGATGAATGAGTGCGCACAGCGGCACTCCATTTGCATACAAATGCAGCACCACCCAAATACCCTCGCCCGCCTTTGTCACCTCGGACACATAATCCTGACCGCTTATTTCGCGCACACTACCGAATTTCGATTTATCCGCCATGGCGCGCATCTCGGCGATGCGTTGACGTCTGTAAGATTCGAGCACTGCCTCGTCTTCGGAATCTTCTAGTTCGTCGAGCTCATCGAGCGACATATCTTCCTTATTCTTGGCCAGACCATCGGCTGCATCGGTGCGCTTTACAATGGCCTCATCGATCATCGCCTGTATGGACTCCTCGGTGATTTCGGCCTCCTTTTGGCGTGGCGGCAAAATGCCTTTGGCGCGGAGTACATCATTCCATTCGGTGTCGGCGTTAGGATCGTCCTATGGACAGAGAATAAGAAATCAAATTAAAATATACATATGTTTATGAATGCATTGGGTGTAATGATTTATTTTTAGCTGCCGTTTGCTACCTTATATGGCAACACGAGTAAACAAAAGGCATTTAAGGCCTTTTGCCGTTGACTGCATGTAGTGCTTACCATTTTCTGTAGTTTTGATGAATTATGCGGTACGTTTACAGTGAATGTCAGTAAATAAATTACTGATTTTAATATAAAAATAAATTAAAATGCACGAAAATTAAACTTTTTCAAAAATGTGTGACTAATCACAATCCCGAAATCAGTGAAATGTGCAAGATTACCCCCCGCCCACTAATGCGTTCTAGAAACTGTCAGAAAATTGTAAAAGATTAAATACGACAGATACGAAAAGTGTTGGAAAATGTTGTAAATACTTTAAAAATAGATAAATTTATCATTTTTATCATTTAATGATTGAAATAATTTTATTCAAAACTGAAATTTGAAACCAAAACATATTTATAATAAAATAAATAAAATAAATTGAACTTTCTCAATTTGGACAAAAATGAAAAGTATAAAAAAAATTTGATCAGTCTAATAAAAATAATTTAAAATAATTATTTTAAAAAGTATTTAATATAATGTAGGAAAATAATGTAAATTATAAGTCATTAATATAATGTATAATAAATTTAATTGGTCTGATTTTGATCACAACATTCGTCACAGTACAATGTATTAAATTGAAATTTGGAATTTTTACATAATAAATTGAATAAAATACAAATTTAAGAAATTAAGTTTGGATTTCTTATAAAATGGATACGTCACTTGACATTGATAAACTCCACTTTTTGAATTTTTACATAATAAATTGAATAAAATACAAATTTGAGAAATTAAGTTTTGATTTCTTATAAAATGGATCGGTCACTTGACATATTGATAAAGTCCACTTTTTGAAAATTTTTAAATTTAAGTGTCAAAGTTTTTATATATTTACAATAAATTTCCCAGAGAATAAAGATTAACACCTTTTAAAACCACTTTTTTTGTTTGTTAGTTGAATAAAAAAAAAATTATTTCAGAAGCGAATGATTAACTCCGTTCTCTAATAAATATCGTTGCAATAATGCAATTAAATTGAAGCAGCAAATGCATAATTATAACGGTAAATTGCTTAGTGAACTTTTTACGTACATTTTCTAATATAAAAAATATATTTTGAAGACTAGTTGCGATGTTTTTACTTTATGTTCAATTGCCAAATCGATAAACTCTCATAGGTCACCAAATCTATTTCGTCTTAACCCCTACAGCTCGAATATTGCTGTAATACTGCTGCAATGTTGCAGCAATATTGCTGCAAGATTGTAGCAATATTCGTGCTGTAGGTGAAACCATGTCACTATATATGCATTCTATAATTTTGATTTCAATTTGATTTCGAAAAGGAATTAAAAAAATGTATATTATTTCATCATATTTTTAGAAAGACCAAATCAATGAAAAAAAAATAATTTAAAATTTATGTTTCCTATTTCTCCAAAAACTAGAGCTCAGTTAGTCAAAATGTAGTTAACCGAAAAATGATTAATAAATCGATTAATCAAGTTATGATGAAATTATATTAATTAAAAATGGAACATTTTGAAAATTTTGTCAACATGAATTATACAGAAATTTATATATATAAATTTATTATAAAAAAAATAAAACGGAATGTTTATAATGTTCAAGAACTCTGTTTGGCAGCAGATTAATCGAAATCCTGTTAAATCGATAATTTCGATTAATCAGAATCCTGATTAATACATGTTTTAAATAGTCGATAATAATGATTAATGAAATAATCAGAAATATATTAATCAGTTCATCAGAAATTGTTTATTCAGAAATCGATTAATCAAATAATTAGTCAAGTAAATCAATTTAAAATATAAAGTATCACGGCAGCAGATTAATCGAAACCAGAATACTGATTAATACATGTTTTAAATAATCGATAATATTGATTAATCAAATAATCAGAAATATATTAATCAATTAATCCGAAATTGATTAGTCAAATAATTTGATTAATTGATAAATCCCATAGACCATTAATACATGTTTAAATAGTCGATAATCTTGATTAATCATATATTCAGAAATATATTAATCAGAAATCGATTATTCAGAGGTCGATTAATCAAATAGTCAAGTAAAGCAATTTAAAATATTTCGCATAACGGCAGCAGATTAATCGAAATGCTGTTTAATCGAAAATTTCGATTAATCAGAATCCTGATCGATTAATACATGTTTTAAATAGTCGATAGTCTTGATTAATCAAATAATCAGAAATATTAATCTATTAATCAAAAATTGATAAATCAAATAGTTTGATTAATTGAAAAATCGCACAGACCCTATTATAAAAATTAAAAACAATTTATTGAACTTGTTTGCTGTTGTTGCTTCAAACAATTACAAACAATATTTATTAATTCATAATTTTCTTTTATTTCTGTTAATTATTATAATTATTAATTTATATATATGCGAGAAGTGAGCGCAAGAGTAGTTTGAGCTGCTCAGCTAATGCAACACTTATGGGCTAAATACATTACATTTTAAAAATTAAATTTTCCTTGAATGGCGCACTGTAACATTAGGTGTGTGTTTAAAGAACTAAAAAATACATGTAATCGAAACAAAGCAAACAACAAATGAAACTAAAAATTGAGTAATTGAAAATTTGCGAAATAGACGCATTTTTTTTAGTTTCACCATGAAGAATAATAGCCATAGATAGTTTTTATGAAATTAGTTCAATTTATAAATTTTAACAAAATACGAGATTTCTTTTAGTTTTTTGTTTTTAATGAGTGAAAGTAAATTTTTTTTTTAATAATAAAAGTGCACACAATGCTGCTTAATATATAAGAAGTGTGCGCGCGCCCGCGCCAAAGTGCTGGCAAAATACAAAGTAGACGAACGTTGAAGTAGAGACAAACTTAACTCGTCGCTGGAAATTTGTTGCAAGGCTGTATAATTGAGGTCTTGCGCGCAGGCACTGTTTCAGGCGTTGGTATGGCTTCACCGGTGGTGACCTTGTTGGCAAACACCTGTTTGATGCCGCCACCCTTCTGTTTGGCCATTTGATAATCACCAGAATCAAAGAATTTTTGCTAATTGAGACAAACGGTAATTAGTAGATTTAGATATTTAGCGAATTGCAAAAACTTACGCCTTTTGTTAGACGCTTTTGCAGGAATGCCGAGTGACCGCCAGGGCCACGCATGCCAGTTGGATATTTTGATTTAAGTTTCTCCTCCTCGATTTTCTCCAGCTCACGATTGGACTGAAAGAAGAGACAAGGAAAAATAAAAGAATTGAATTAATTAAATAAACATTTAAATAAAAATTAATCAGATATTACAAAAATAATTAGATAAAATTAAAATAAATTTGCACAATGATTTACAAAAAAACATAAAACTTAATATAAGAGAAATTCATAAATGGTGAAAATTACAAATGAATAAATTCATAAATGAGGAATCCATAAATAAAGAAATTCAAAAATGAAGAAATCTATAAATTAATAAATAAAAATGTACAAAAGAAAAAATTACAAAGAAAGATATTCGTAACTAAAAAAATTCATAAATTATGTCTATAAATTATTAAAGGAACAAATTCATAAATGAATAAATTCATAAATGAATAAATTCATAAAAGAATAATTCATAAATAAATTAATTCATAAATAAATAAATTCATAAATGAATAAATTCATAAATAAATAAATTCATAAATGAATAAATTCATAAATGAATAAATTCATAAATGAATAACTTCATAAATGAATATATTCATAAATGAATAAATTCATAATTGAATAAATTCATAAATGAATAAAACCATAAATGAATAAATTCATAAATGAATAAATTCATAAATGAATAAATTCATAAATGATTAAATTCATAAATGAATAAATTCATAAATTCATAAATGAATAAATTCATAAATGAATGAATTCATAAATGAAGAAAATCATAAATAAATAAATTCATAAATAAATAAATTCATAAATGAATAAATTCATAAATGAATAAATTCATAAATGAATAAATTCATAAATGAATAAATTCATAAATGAATAAATTCATAAATGAACAAATTCATAAATGAATAAATTTATAAATGAATAAATTCTTAAATGAATATATGATCATTCAAAAATGAACAAATTCATAAAATATATTCATAAACGAAGAAATCCATAAATGTAAAATTATATAAAAAAAATCATAACTTCAACTAGTAAAAAATTAATAAATGAAAGAATAATGAAAAGTAATAATTGTTTCACAAATTGAGTAAAATTTTAAAAAATAAAACCAATAAAATATCAAATAAATACATAGAAAAAAAACAAAATATTAAATTATAAAAAATAAACAATAAAAACTAAATATAAAAAAAAACATAAAAATATTATAAAATATACCTGATCCGATCCATCTTCTGGTGTGGTTGCTGTGCTGTTGCTATTCTCCTCGATGGAACTCATTTTTTTGGCAAGGTATTTAAACTGACGTATGCAACAAAACTATAAAATAAAATAGTAAAACAAAAGATATATATAAATGTATTTATTTTGTTTATGATAAGCGGAAATAAATAAAATCCGAATTTTATACAAAAAGCCAATACAAAAATATTAAGACAATAAGAACACAAACAAAAAAAATATATTTTTGAAAATTAGCTGCAATATCTTTTGATGACGACAACCACAACTCCAACCGCTCAAAAAGATTATATCAAATTATATTGGACCTTGGGACCACTGCAGTCGGAGAACCTGCGGCATGCCCAGTGTTCACAAGAAAAAAAAGTGCGCCTGTGTTTTTGTTATTTTTGTGTGTGTCACAGTCGTAGCTTCCATTTGCGGTGCTGCAAGAACCACTTTCAATAGAACAGTACCTTCCGCAAACACTCTCATCTGTTGGTAAAATGCCCGTGGTATTTTCAACCATGATAATCGCCCCAGCTTTAATTCATTTAAAATATTAAGTGTCACACCAAAGACACAAACCTTTCATATATTAAGAAGAAAGGTTTGTGTATTACTTAAATAGAGCCAAGTCGTTTTTTTCCCCAATTGCTTGGATCCGGAACAAAAAAAATTATGAGAAAAACGCAGCTATTAACAATTTAAAATAAAAATTCAGTTCAGTTTTTACTGATTTAAATTATACAAAATGTTCTCTACAAATTTAATTCCGAAAAAATACAATTGAAATGCAAAAAAAAATCCATTTGTAATTCAAAACAAATCAATTGTAAATCAGAACTTCCATGTGAATTTCAAAACAGATAATTTTGACTTCCAAGCGCTTCAAGTTATCTTGAACTTGGTCGAATCGCCGGAGATTCGCACGCAACCTTCTATGTTGATTACCACGTGGTACATATTAATTGAATACCTTTTGCGTTGCAGTGTTTTCATCCAAACGTTTGACATGTGCAAGCCAGCGAGGTGTTGGAATCATAATCGGCCTGAAATTCATACAGTGCTTCGTTTCAACTGTACGCAATCGATTCCAACGTTTATCGGGCCATAGATTTTACAAAGAATCTTTTTATCGAACGCTACTAAAGATTTCGCCATACACTGAGTGATTCATAGACCACAATTTTGGTCCATCGATTACTTCTCAACTGCATACTTAGCCCAAAGTATTTTAATTTCGTTTGACATAATTGTTTAATAAAACATTTTTATTTTGGACGGTTCTATTTCTTACAGCCATATATTGTAACTCGATAATTGGCGAAAGTAGTCACGCACGCCCGTATGACTGACTTTTTGTATTTTGTAAAGCGCAAAACGTCTGACGTAAGGAAATATATTGTATTTCATAAAACAAAACCGCGCGAATATGGCGTCAAATTAGACGGCAGCTTTTTTGGCTCCGTTCACTAAAATTATCAAGAATCAAAGCACTAATTGCACATAAAAACGATGCAAAACAATTTAAAATAATTTTTTAATACACTACACATTTCATCCAAAAAATGCATTTACAAAGCAAATAAGAGAAAATTGCAAACATTTTGAAATTCACACAAACAAATATTTGACACCTTTCTCAGTACAGCTGTTTTCTTGTTTACTGAAAATCTTATTTTTCTATTTTTCAAACCAAATAATCGCAAAATTATAAATGGTTTTTGTATTTGCTAAAATAAAATGGATTTAGTATTGTCAGATTCAAAAATTTGGTAATTTTTACTAAATTTTGATTTTTTTTCAAATAAATATTTGACACCTTTCTCAGTACAGCTGTTTTCTTGTTTACTGAAGATCTTTTTTTTCTATTTTTCAAACCAAATAATCACAAAATTATAAATGGTTTGTGTATTTGCTAAAATAAAATGGATTTAGTATTGCCAGATTCAAAAATTTGGTAATTTTTACTAAATTTTGTTTTTTTTTTTATTTTGTTACAAGTTTGGTTGTTGGTAACACTTCATGTTTACAGCAGTTTCATAGAACGTAAGAGGGAACAAAATCAACATAAGAGCGGCGTGAAAATATGAAATACAACTTTTCAGACGTTGTAAGAGTACTGACATGTGCGAGGACTCAGTCACACCGAAATACAATATATGGCTGTAAATCATGATGGAAAGAAAACAAATATGACACAAAATAACAGTGTGAAAATGTAAAACAAATTCAATATTGAATATTCAATCGAATAAAATAAAATTCAATCAAAGACAAAAATTGTCTCGTTTTAATAGCACTTTTTCCACTGGGCAACAAAGATATCAAAAGGTATTTGTATTTCTATTTTTATATATTATTTATTATTAAGCACATCAACGTGAAAATGTAATGGTGTGATTGAGGCTTGTGGAAGTTCATAATCACAAAGTAAATACTACAAAATGATCATGCTACAAATACCAACAACACAAACGCAATGCAGAGCGAAAATTAATAATAACAAAAATAATCAACAAAAAAAAAAAATAAGTGTCGAGGAAGAAAGAAGACGAAAATACGTAAAATATGAATGCGTTGCTCGGCCAAGGCTGTTGGCAGCGGTGGCGTTAAGATAGCAAATTTTTGGCGAGAAAAACTGGAAACAATTAATATGCGTTGTTGACAGAAACATTTAAGTGTTTTTATTGAGAAAACTCTGTTTATTGCAGTATGTTTATGCAGTAGTTTTAGGCATTCTAAATCTTAACAGTTAAATTAAATATTTAAACAATGAGTCTTGCAGGCATCTAAAACTGCCAAATGTGTCGAACAATTAGTGGATTGAAGGAGAAAATCGACTGGAGCTACAAAAGCGATTTCAGACACCATTGTATATTGTAATAGGTTCCATTATTTTTAGTGAAGATCCTCTTTGTCCATCTCATTCTATTCTATAATAGGGAAATTTCAAACATGGTATATCTTAGTTATTTTGTAAATGTTTTAAAGAAACTTCAAAGGAAATTGAAGAATAGATTTGAAGAGATTTCCTGCGGAATATTTAAGCTCATTTCAAAAATAATGGTAAAGGTTCTGACACTACAGAAAAACCCACTCATGAGACTAGAAGTCCTGAACAAATCATCCATAATATCTTTATGTATGTCGTGGACAATCTCTCAAAGACAAGAAGAGTGCCTAGCCCGGCACCGTACGTGTTATATTTACAAAGGACAATCAATAAAAAATAATACACTGTTTATGAGAGGTTCTGAAATATAGTACACATCTCACATTACCCAATAATCAAAAATAATTGAAACCGACCATTTAAAAGTGTAGATGTCCTAACCATAGCTGCAATAATATCTGTAATACCTTCCGGACCTTTTAAAGTCAATGACACAGCGTCACCAGACTCCGCAAAGTTTCTTTTGCATTGAAAATGCCACTATTAGCATCGTTAAAGGTTTTAAATGTCCACAAAACATTATATAAAACTCTTTGCATAGAAATCAATAAAAATTGATGATTTTCAATGAATTTTATAAACTTTAAAGTATTAAAAAATAAGCACAAGGCAAACGACTCAAATGAGGCCAAAACTAAACAATTAAATGTGCAAAATTTACAAAAAACGCACAACACAACAATAGTGTGTGTCTGCATTTGGAAGTGAAAAACGGTGCAATACAAATGTCAAGAGGTCATAGCGCGCGATGCTCCACCACCCATCCAACCAACTGCCTGAGCGACCAACCGACCGACGGACCAATAAAACCAACCACAACAAAAACAATTCGCCGACAGACGAGACGCCAATTGTGAAATTCACATAAAATTCTAACTGGATTTATTTTTTTAATTGGCGCTACAAACATATTGCGTAGAATTAAATAAATCAAAAACAAAATTTTAATTTTATAAATGGCCTACCTTGAATTTGAGTCTCGATGAAGGGGTGCTGCACAAAGTGGCTTCGCTGCTTTGTTTTTCGATTGGAAATTAACTCAAAATCCAGTAACAAATAATAAAAATCCAAAATACCACTGGGTTTGACTCTGTTCGGTTGTTGGTAAATTTGCAGAAAATGCAGCACAAAATCTTAAATTGCAAAATTTTTTCTTCTCAATTATCTTTGTGTGCACGGTGAACGGTGAAACGGCTTCTTCAGTGTTGCACTTTTAGAAAATGAAAATGTACAGTGTTCTCATACTCTTCCGAGCGGAGTAGATCTAGTCCATTTCATTTTTATTTTTAAAATCTATTACCTCAAGAATATCACAAAATAAATTTTTGATTTTATTAATTTTATAGTCAGTTTTATTTCCGCTTTGAATGACATTTTACATACTAAATAAATAAATAAAACCACAAAAGTAGTTTAAAAATTGAATTTTTTAAATAAATTCATACAAATCGACAACGATTTCAAAAAAAAATTCTATCGACAATCGCATTTAAAACGCATATAGCTCAAGGAATACCAGCGCAAACACAAATTGCACATTTGCGTACAGTAAAAGAATAATTTTTCCAATTTAAAAATGTTCATGCTACAGCTACAGTTAGAAATACAGATCATGTGAACACTTGCCCAACAAACATTAAGAAAAACCGCAGTGTACTCGAAGAATTTTTCTCAAAAAGTTGAGGTTAACGCAAAAAGTTAAACATGAGTTAATCAAAAGTATACGCTTGAACATGGTTGAAGTATATAGAGATTAAGTCATCTTTTAAAATACGGCGTAATTTTTTTTTTTTTTTGAAAACTGTTTGTAAGAGTCAACATTACTTTACGAAAAATTTAAAATAAAACATCAATGTTTTGTTTACAAGTTCACAAAAAGTCAAATCAACAAATCTCAACATTTAAAAAAGTTTTAATATCGCCAGAACTTCAAAATGAACCAATTTGTAAAACCAAAAATGTTAAATAGTTAATTTGTGCAGTGAAATTTTAATTTTAAATAAATTTTAAAATGGCAATTAATTGTTTTATTTTCAATATTTTTATATTTTCTTGACATTCTCAACATTCTCTATGCCAATAATCTGTCTATATTGTTACGAAAAGATGTAATTTGCCCCATAGTGCAAGCATTCGGCAATAATAAATGAGACGCAAGACGATTCAATGCACTGAGCAATGTGTTAGAAAGAGACGGAAGATCATTCAGTGTCCTGAGCAATGTGCGAGAAAGAGATGGAAGATCAGCACATTAAAACACATGAATGCGAATGAGATGCCAATAGCAGTGTCATTCACGAAACGAGTAGAAGGATCTCGAAACAAGTCGAAACGTGTCGAACTGATGCACGCAGTATATAAGGCAGCCGCATCTGAGGTACAGCACCTCAGAAGTACTTATTCAACAGTACTGAATTTGACGTTAATTTTACTAATTTTTTTTATTATATCGTAAAATAAAAAAATAATCAAATGTCTTTGAATGGACGTAGAATTTCTCTATGCATATAAAAATCAAATACAGTTTCCATTTATGGTTTATCTTCCATCAAAATAAATTTGTTCATCGAACAAAATAAATTTGATCATCAAACAAATTAATTTGTTCATCGAATAGTAATTATTGTTTAGTTTTATTGGTTATAAAAAATAGTCAAATGTCTTTGAATGGACGTAGAATTTCTCTATGCCTATAAAAATCAAATACAGTTTCCATTTATGGTTTATCTTCCATCAAAATAAATTTGTTCATCGAACAAAATAAATTTGATCATCAAACAAATTAATTTGTTCATCGAATAGTAATTATTGTTTAGTTTTATTGGTTATAAAACACCCTGTTTGCTGCGAAAACATATTAACGCCGTTTTAAATACAACAGCCACGTACTTAAAAAAAAAACAAAATCAGCTGTTTTGCATAGCGTTCAGTGTTGCCGACACTACAAACGGTGGTATTTTTAAATAATACCCCTTTATTTAGATTGTATTTCGCTAAATTGTTCAAAGAGACAACATTTTTTGCTGTTCGTTGTGAATGTGGTGTAAAAATTGTCGGCAAATTTTGTGAAAAATAATTTAATTTATTGTGCATATTGGGTGCAACAAAGTTGCAAAGCACTCAACATGAGCTCCAAGGACAAGGAGGCGCCAATGTCCAAATCAAAAATCAAGAATTTCTTCAAAAACAATTCGGTGGCGAAAAATACGACAGGTTTGAGAGAAGGATTTTGCAAACATTTGTTATTTATATTTTCAACTTATTATGTTTATTTTATAATGCAGGTGCTAGCTGTGAGCGTTCTTTGCGTTCGGACATTGAATGGGAGCTGCGACCGGAGACACCGGTGGCACAACGCTGCAAAACGCTTAAAGATCTGGGCGATCATTTGCCCAACTTGAATTTGGAGGAGGTGGGTGTGGTGTTGTTTATTGTTTTGCTCATTTTTAATAAATATGTTACTTTGGCAGTGCTCCATCGTTAAACTATGGGATTTGACAAATGATTTAATTGTGCCAAACAAACCGGCGGAATATCGGCAAACCGCTTTGAGCTTTTACAAGAAACTCGTACACAGTCAATACAAGAATCTGACAATGATGCGTGAGCACTTTTTCTTGGTGATACAAAATCATGAGGTGGCCGAGGATTTGCGACATCGTCTAGAACTACTGGATACGCTCACAGAGAAGGGCAAAGATATTAACAACTTTGAGGAAAAGGTTTAAAAAGGTTTTAACATTGAAAGCTATAGCTTAAAGCTTCTTTTTTTTTGTTGTTATATATAGATTGGCAAATTCATGCTCTACTGGATACCGGCAATTGCAGAGGCACAGCTGTTGCGTCCTTATTTGGATATGTTGGTCAATTTGATAAAATTTAATGCCGCGCATCTGGATCAGGAAATTGTCATTGGCATCGTACAGTAAGTAGTCTACACAAAATTATATTTTAAAGCAAAAATTTTACATGAACATTTTAAAAGATAGATTCAGCTTTTTAATTTTCAAGAAAATCGTTTAATAGGTGATATATGCAATCATCAAAAGAGTTTTTGCTGGTCGAACACTAGTTATCTTTAACCTATTGGCATTTTAAATGTAAATTTTGATACTGATTACGATTTTATTTAACCGATTTTACCTGAGTTTCCTGGCTCACAAAGGGGCTGATAGATTTAATTGCAATAGTAATGTTCTGTTTTTTTTTAATTTTTATATTTTTATCTCTCTATTTTTAAGTCTTTATTTAGAATTTATTTATATATTTTTTTATTGTTTTGCTCATATTGTTAAAATTGCATGTAGCTCTTAAACTTAACAGATTAAAGTTTATAGTTCTAGGTAACCTTAATAAATCTGTTATATCAATGCCTGTATTAAGATCTTTGAAGTCTCAATAAATTTGAAGCCAACCCTTTTTCCCAAACTTTTTTCATGTTTTTTTTGTTGTATATTTCATTTTAAATTAGAATTGCATTCAGTTTTAGTGTTGTTTTCAAAAAATGTTGATGGATTTCTATAAAAATTTATAAAACGTTGAAGATACTGATACCGCAAAGATAAAAAATATATTTGGCACATAATACTTAATTCATTTATGGAATAATGCTGAGAAATACAACATTTTTAATTGAAATGCAGAGCTATCCATTTGAAATTGAGAAAAGTTCAAATCAAATAAAAAAAATTGATGAAATTTAAATTATTCATTTGAAATTACCAAAATTCCAAAAATTGAGATATTCCATTTGATATTTTTAACTGAAATAGACAGCTTTCCATTTGAAATTGAGAAAAGTACAAATCAAATTAAGAAATTATATGAAATTGAAATTATTCATTTGAAATTAGCAAAATTCCATAGAAATTGAGATATTAAATTTAAAATTAAGAAATATTTGAATAAAATTGATATTTTTCATTCAAAATTGGAAAAAATTCTGAATAACAGCCAAATAATCAGAACTCAAATCATTTTAATTAATTTATTTTTGATTTTCTTTAATCTAAACTGAATTCTGTATTATTTTTGAAGATTTTAAACTAAATTAAACCCTACTATGTAATGTAGAAATGCCTGCCACCTGAGCTGCACAGTTGAGCAGGACGACATCGGCCTGCAGTGCCTAACCATTTTGGAAATGGTCATTTGCTATACCATATTTCCCTGCGAGCCGTTGCTGCAATGCGTCGTGACACTTTGCCGCACCGTCAATCATAGACCCTACTGCCAGGCCTCATGGAAGGTAAGTGAAACGCATAATTTTGCATGTAAGATATGTATTTTATTTATTTAAAATTTAAAATTTATTAAATTTGGATGACAATTTATCAAAATTTTCTGGTAGCCGTCCTTTAGCCTCCGTTGCTGTTAGCTGCACTACATGTGTGGGCAACAAGGCGGCGATCGTAGCTTTGATATCCTCAAAAATGCTGCCGATAGTTGGTGGTGTGGCCAAAGTGGTTTTAGCATGTGGTGGCGGTGGATGCGGTGCAAGCACGTGATGATTATTATTAATTTTCACATCGTCTGTTTTTTTCTCATCCTTTTCCTCCTCCTGCGACAAGTCTTCTTCCGTTTGTGCTATGGGTTTCTTTGAGTTTGGGTCATATTCAATTAACAAAATCTCAACATCATCTTCGTCGTCCTCGTCAATATCTTCCTCTTCACTGTCTTCCTCTTCGCTGTCTTCCTCCACCTCACTTTCCTCTAACTTCTCAGTTACTTTCTGAGGCTGTTGCTTAATACACTTTTGCTCCTTGTCACGCATACAATAAAGTAGCTCTGCATTAAAATAGAAACCCGCACGACATTGTTTGGTCAACATAACGCCAGCTATGCAAATATGAAATTTGGTACAATCATCTGCGACCGCATGAAATATGGCACCTTTTTTCAGATTTGTACAAATCGGTTTCTCTTCCACTGCATTCACGACTGGCGGCATCGTTGGCAATTGCATGCAAACCGCATCGAGATCGGGTAGACAACTTTTAATCTGTTCATCGAAATAGTTACCCTTTGGGCATTGCACCAACTGCGCTTTGCCGTCAACACATCTATAGTATGTCTCGCAATCCGCAGCATTTGCAAATATCGAATGTTCTGGCAGGCCACAACGACACTTGCCATCGGGCGTATTTGCTGCAGTGCGACATATTTTCAATACGCTATCGAAATAGTGTCCTTTGCGACAGATGCGTGTCTCAAATTTGCCATTTTTGCAAACGTCATACTTCTGACACTCATTCTCTACAGCTTTGATTTCGAATGCCTTACATTTACTTTGTTGCGGCGTATCACGCGCACAATCGCCTGGCATACAACGCAATTCAATGCGATTGAAATGAAAATCTTCGGCGCATTCGAAGCCGTGACTTTTGTGATTGAGGCAAGCGTAGAATTTGCGGCATTGCGTGGGGTGTGCGACGAGAATCCAGTCGGGCATTGACACGCAGAAATCTTGTATGGAGTGGGGCTAAGGAAATGAGGGAATTTTGTTTTAATTGTGTTTTAAATATAGATTTAAATTTGAGGTTAACATTACTGTTTTTAATTAAAGATTTAAATTAATCGTTTAAATCTTTCAAAATATCAAAATATCACAAAATTTAGTTCAACATTCTGTTTAATTCTAGATTTTATTTTATTGCGTTGGAATTAAGTTTGTATTTTATTGAAATTTGTATAAATATTAAAATTCATACATACCTTGACTTTTAGTTGCTTCAAAATGCCCTCAGCGCGACTGCCCTGCAAAGTGGCCAAAATGCCGCATAGCAGGATGCTTGCTAAATGTAAAAATTGTCATTTAAATATTTTTTCTTGTGAATTTTACTCATTTACAACGACTTACTTGTCCACATTTTGCACTTGGTTTTAATGCGATTTAAATTTTTTCCTTTTAATATGTTTAGTATTTATTATTTTTTACTTTTTAAATTATTTTACTTTATTTTCTTATAAATAATTTAAATAATTCTATCTTACTGTTTCCGACAATGCTATTCGAACGGCTTTAACACTTCGATTAAAACATTTGCTTCTCAATCGACCTATTTATTCTGCGCTTTGATTAGCTATTTATCATTTTTATTTGCAGTTCTTTCTGCAGAACCATAGAACTTCCGTTATTAGTAGCTGTTCTTGAATTCAACAAAAGTTCCACAAAAATTTACATTTAATTTTTTATCTTTTAATTCAGTATTACCTTTGTTTTCCTCGCATTGCTTATCTGCCAGGTACTTCTTTTTTTCTGTTTGGCTTTTACATGATTTGCTATTGCATCAACGATGTTCAACATGTTATCGGTTGAGATGTTTTTCGACAAGCATTCAATTAAAAAAACGTCGTATTCATTCGCATATCGATTTTTAAAATATGTTAATTTCAAGCAGGAGCAAAATTTAAAATTGTTGGCCTTCTTTAACATTACCTGATTTAAATTAGGTTGTTTTTGATTAACAATAGTTTTTTTTCACATAAATCTAAAAGCTTTTATAAATAACGCACAGTTTAATAAAAAGCTCTTTTTTGAGCTTAAAGTTGTATAAAGCTTTTATGTTAAAAAGTGCTTTTTTTTTCTTGTTGAAAAGCTTTTTAAAATTTAAATATATCTCTAGTAAAGGGTTTTTCAATAAGAGCGATACAAAAGTTTTTTTCAAGGGTTTTTCAACAGGGACGCTACAAAAGTAGAGCGACAGGGACAGCAAACGACGCCATATTTCTTGCCGCTCTTTTGACATTTCTCTTCAGTAAGATTTGTCATTTCATGATAGAAAGATATACGAGCCAACAACAAGTCGAAATTATTAAAATTTACTACCGAATATCGAATTCGTATATCTTTCCATCATGAAATGGCAAACCTTACTGAAGAGAAATGTCAAAAGAGCGGCAAGAAATATGGTGTCGTTTGCTGTCCCTGTCGCTCTACTTTTATAGCGTCCCTGTTGAAAAACCCTTTATATTTAGAAAAGCTCAAAAATTAAAGATCTTGAAATTTAAATAATAAATTTTAAATATTTGTTGAAAAATTGTAAAAAAAATCTTTGGCGCATAATGATAAACAATTTAAAGTCGACTTTTAAATTAATATCAGTATTTTGACATTTTATTCTTTATGAAAATTGTCAAAAAAAGCCGAATTTAATTTTAAAGTCGACCTTTAATTGCGCTTTTGAATTTAAATTTTATTTTATATAATTTAATATTCATCGAAAAGATGTTAATAAAAACTCTTTTAATTTAAAATGTATTTTATGTCAAATTACAAAAATTGGAAACTTTATTAATATTGTCACGAGTTTTGTCACCCACATTTTTACACATTTTTCTTATATTTAAAACTAACTTTATTAAACTTATGACCGTTTTCACAATGTCCAGTTAAGTGTTTCATTTCCATATATTCTATGGGTAACTCTCGGTTAAATTGGTGGTTAGTGCTTAACCGAAGATGGTGAAAACGAGCCTTAATATGCACCGTATTGATTGATAATCTTTTGCCATTTTTCTGCTATAACCATTATCCAATCACTGTAGACATTGTGTAATTTATGGACGAGAAACTGAAACAAGTGAATTTCACAAGGTTCTTTGAAAGTCTGGTTTAAACCGTTAACATAATACTGGAGACAGTAAAACAAATGTTATTCAGACGAAGCAAAGTCCGGTCTATACGATGGATGAATCAAAACTTCCTAGACGAGCTCTGTCAATTTTTGCCGTGTCATTGAAGATGCGTGCGTTCGAGATATCAGACATCGCCTTTCCTATTGATTAATACTGACGGCTTAACGTCAATTGTACGTTTAAATCGCATTAGTTATAAACAGTAGAGAGTATAATCAATCGTCTGTACCATTTGGAGCAGCTCATGATGCACGACTCCTTTCCAATCGCACCAAATAAAGGGTTCTTCAACAGTGACGCTACAAAAGTACAGCGACAGGGACAGCAAACGACGCCATATTTCTTGCCGCTCTTTTGACATTTCTCTTCAGTAAGGTTTGCCACTTCATGATGGAAAGATATACGAATTCGAATTTCGGTAGTAAATTTTAATAATTTCGACTCGTTGTTGGCTCGTATATCTTTCCATCATGAAATGGCCATCATGAAATGACCTTACTGAAGAGAAATGTCAAAAAAGCGGCAAGAAATATGGCGTTGTTTGCTGTCCCTGTCGCTCTACTTTTGTAGCGTCACTGTTGAAAAACCCTTGAAAAACACTTTTGTAGCGCTCTTATTGAAAAACCCTTTAAAAGGTTTGTGCAGTTTCATCCTTCATGGTTCATGATATTTTTTGCTAATTATTGTCGTATTTGATACACTTTTCATCGCATGTTTTCAAACTCCTCAAAAATGGCTTCATTTTGTTTCAGCTGCGATTCGAAGATGGAAATTCGGGTCAATAAATTTATCACTGATAACACAGTGCAACAAATGTCCAACTATTTTTTCCATCTTCCGATTTGTTAACGATTATAGGGTTACATGGGATCGCTGATCTCGAATCTGATGTCAGTTTTGCTCTATCTGAGTTCCTCACAATTTGGGATCAAATATGAACAATTAGGGTGTTTAAAGACAGTACACAAAATATTTTAATTTTAGAAGATACAGGTTTGGTTTCCTCAAAAATGTTGTTTATCATGAACAGGCACATTTTTTTTTTTTTGACACCATCGTCCGCTTTTTTAGTTTATTACGTTTGGGAGACAACCTTTCAATTCAAAATTAAAATTGTTGATTTGGGTACCTAAACGTGAACTTTGAGGTCCCATATTCGGATTACGCTGAAAATTCTCCACATCGACTTTTTCATCCAATAGAACATTTTTACTGGTTGACCTTTTCTCGATTTGAAATCATGCAAATCCATTGTCAGTCTAGTGTGCACAAATATGTTTTGTCTATAAATATTTCTAAAATGTATGTTTTGAAATTTGTATCACGAAATAATAGATACCACTTCTGAAAACCTAAATCAATTAGTTTCATACTTATTGTAATTTTGTTCATCGATAGATATTACATTAAATATAAAAAATGCAATAAAATTGAATTATAAAAAATATATATTTAAAAATTTGCTACATATTATATTTTAAAGCTAAATTTGCAACTAGTTTTGTCATAGAATTTTTATTTAAAACACAAAAAACACTTTAATCGTAGTCCATTCTTCCTCCTGCACTTCGCTAAATCTCTCGCACTCAAATTTATTGACTTTTAACGTAGAAACCCTTGAATCATACCCCCTTCTTTCTTCCTCCTTTATTTTATCATCTCTAAATTTAGCATGTTGACTTCTCAGCCGCCACAAGATCTGCCACCGCATCGTAGCCCCGATGACCCAATTTATAACCAGCACAACGATTAGCAAAAGCCACTGCCTCCTTCAGATCTTTGCCTCCATGATGCAAAGCATATATAGTTGCGGCACAAAAGGTATCACCAGCGCCCAAAGAGTCCACAACAAGTGCCGGTGGTGCAGGCGCCAAATGCCGATAAACATCATCGGCGCTCAAACAGCTAGAGCCGGCTGCACCCCAGGTACAGATGAGCGCCGGCTTGTGCGGCGCAGACGCCAACAATTGACGACGCAAACCGAAAACAGCGGATTTGGCATCCGACCAACCTAAATGTTGGGCGAGATCTTTGCCGAGAAATACATAGTCAGCCCATTGTGCTAAAACAAGATTTTCAATGCGTAGTTTTTCCAACTCAACGGAGATACGAATTTTGTTCTCGTTTTGCTCATTAAAACGCCAAATATCCTTGAGCATTGGCAGCGTCTCCTGTGGATTGCGCGCCTCAAAATGCAGCCAACCATAGTCGGCCAGCGACAGTTGCCGAAAATGCGCATGCGTTAGTATCGGAAAATTTGCATTCGAATGTATTATGGTGCGTGAATCACCCGATTGCACTAAAATCACTGATGAAAATGGTGGATCCTGCGCAGTGCGCGGACAGTTTTCGATATATATGCCGCGTTTGCGACAGTCTTCCAATAAAAAACCAAAAGCCGGCGAATCGCTGAGCATGCCAAGAAAATCACAGTCGGCGCCAAGTCGACGCAATACTGTGCAGTTGTTGGAGGCGTTACCGCCGCGCTGCCAATAGCCGCTGAGGCAACGTTTGTCGGTGTCCTCCTGGGGAAACTCTTCGCAGACATGTATGATGTCTAAGACGCACATGCCGATGCACACAATGCGTCCTGGCGGTGAGGTGCAGCATGGAAATGCAGTCGAAGCAACGGTTGAAACAGCGTCTTGCTTAGTCAGTGGTTTTGATGGAGTATTCGATTTAACTTCATCGATAGTCATATTATCAGTTATAGTATCAGTTGTTTTATCAGTTGTAGCATTTGATATTGTTGTACCCTTCATGTTTGACATGTTCCTGTTACGTTTCCTAAAATTTGGGCGTCCACTAAATACTTTTTTCACACTCTTGCAGTCGTCAAGTTCAATTTGTAAAATTAAAAATCTACTTTTAATTTGTTTTAGTACAATTATTTGTTGTATAAATTTATAAAAATTATTATTTGAATCAATTACACTTAATTAGTGCGTTAGTTTTTTGTTACTGTCGTGTTTTTGCTTTTGTCTCTTTTTCTATTGACATTGCTTAGCGCTGGAATTCCAGTAACAGCTGATATCACCGCGATCCAAAAAGAGTGTTTAAGAGCATAAAGCTTACACTAGGCGTACTTTATTTTAATCTTTCTCTCTCGCTCTTTTAATACGCTTATTTAGGTGTAGATTTTAAAGGCAAATTGCTGTCACACTTTAGCTTTGGTGCAATATTTGCATATTTGCATATTTGCATTTGCATAAATCAGAAAATAATATAATGAAAAATGAATACTGAAGGAAATTAAAAAAATATAAAAATTTCAAATTACAATAAATATAAAAAACAAATGATGTAAAAATTTTTAAAAATAATGATAACAAAAAAAAAAAAAAATAATAAAATAAAAAAATAAAAAAAAAATAAAAAAAAAATAAAAAAACTAAAAAAGAAAATGTAGATAAAAATAAATAAAAAACAAAAATTAAATATAAAATGTAAAAAATTAATAAAAATTGGAAAAACAATTAAATTAAAAAAATTAAAATAAATTAGGAAACCATTTGACGATAATTTTTAAAATCGATATCATAATGACAAATTTTGAATATAAAACTCAAAATATTTTAATACTGAATTCAGTTTTCTTTAGATTTATTGCCAAAATAAAAAAAAATATTTTGTATAACGGAAATTAAAAAATATTCAACCCATTAAGTAAATTAGGAGTGCTCTGAAATTGTAGTCATAAAGGAGACCAATTTTTGAGTGTTTTATGAGCCCTCAGAAAAGTATCTCATTTAAGACTGTTTTCGGAGCACTCAAAAATATTAATCATAAAAGATTCATATGGAGCCTTCCTAAATTATATTATCAAATATATAATTGTTTCTGAGCGCTCAGAAAATAGACTCATAAAAGTTCATTATTTTAGGAACGCTCCAAAATTTGACTCATAAAAGACCCCTCAAATGAAACTCATAAACTCATAAAATCATCAAATTTAAGAGTCTTTTAGGAGCAATCAGAAGAGGTATCTACTTAATGCTTGTTTTAGGAGCCTACTGTTTAAAAAAAATTGATATATTTATATTCGTTTTGAATTTGAAATCAAATGAAAAATCATTTTATTAGTGTAAATTCAACAGACATACCTACATATTTAATGGATTTTTTTGAAATGATTGCATGTCTGAACTAAGAAAAACATGAACATGTACTATGTTGGATTCATTTCTGCCACATTCTATATTTCTGAAGAAAGGAAAACTCCAGAAATGAATTAATTGCGGTGTCTAGAAATTCTCAAAAACGTGAATGTTTTAAGAATATTTTAAAATTATCAAAAATACGCGAATTTGAAGTGCTCATATATGAGTGTTTTAGGCGTAATAAAAGTTTCATAAATATAAGTGTTTTTGGGCTCATAAAATTGTGCCCTCTACTCAGGGGTCGGGAGCCTTTTTGGGTTCATTTTGATGCTCAAATATGAATGTTTTAAGAGTATTAAAAGTCACATAAATATGAGAGTTTTTGGGCTCATAAAAAGGGGCCCTTTACCCACGATTTGGATCCTTTTTGGACTCTATTAAGTGCTCATATATGAGGGTAACACTGATAAGTATGACACATTTAGGAGTCTTAATAGACTCAAAATGCTTGCTAAGAATATCAACTCAATATCAATCTGGTTCGTTTTTATGGTTTCCGATCGTTATAGATTATCGAAAACGAGCCTTTAAGCGATACAGTTTCGACATAGTTAAGGCATCGTTTGGTTTGCTCGGCAGTTGCTGAAATAAAATTAAAAACCCTAATATCGATTTTCACTTCAGCTGTTCCGGTATTTCTGCAGCATAGTTGTTGCATTGGATTTCTAGTTTTTGTCCCCCTGTTATGAATCGAGTTTTTCTCAAGAAGGGTTTAAAAGCAAACGAAGCAAAGTACAAACTGTTTCTATATTTTTATTTCTTTGCTGTCCAAGAGTTTGATTACATTACTCAACGATGTTTTAAAATTTGCCTCATTTGTATTTATTTCGAAGGTATACTAGGCCGGGTCGGTCTCCATAAAAATTAAAAGTCCGCCCTTAAAATGAAAGCTTACCTCGTAATAGTGTCAGGAAAAAAAGCCCGCAAAATAACGAGTTTTTTCATATAGTTCCTTTATTCAACGTCCAATCATCAAATTGTAAAGGGTTTTTCTATAAGAGCGCTACTAAAGTTTTTTTCAAGGGTTTTTCAACAGAAACGCTACATATTAGAGCGACAGGGACAGCAAACGACGCCATATTATATTCGCTTTTTTGACATTTTTCTTCAGTAAGGTTTGCCATTTCATGATGGAAAGATATACGAGCCAACAACGAGTCGAAATTATTAAAATTTACTACCGAAATTCGAATTCGTATATGTTTCCATCATGTAATGGCAAATCTTACTGAAGAGAAATGTCAAAAGAGCGGCAAGAAATATGGCGTCGTTTGCTGTCCCTGTCGCTCCACTTTTATAGCGTCCCTGTTAAAAAACCCTTTATATATCATTGGAAAGGTCTCATCGGATAATATATTTGTCCCATAGGTGATATTCAACAAGTGACGTCAGTTTTTTTTCAGACTTTTGATCGGACATCGAACAAAGAAACTATTACATAAAAACGATTTTGGCGGGCTCAAAAAAAAAATGTTATTTCTGAGACTTTTACGAGGTCTTCAGTTGATCATACTTGAAAGTAGAGATGGGCGGGTGCCTGGTTTTGATGGCACGGACACGCCGACACACCGATAGGTGACACGCACGAGCAAGACCCCGACGACTTAATTGAAAGGCACGCACGAGAAGCACGATAGAAAGACACGAAGAATACGAAAAAACACGAAAAATCACGGAATCACATGAAAAACTAGGCAAAACGTGAAAAATATTATAAACAGGTACTAAAACCCTTTATAAGATCGGTTCTGGTTCCGGTTCTGGTTCCAAGATTATTAAAATACCCGTTTGGATTCCGGTTTCAACACCGTTTCCACACATTTTTAATGACGGCTCTGATTCCGGTTTTAAAAATCGAAACGGTTCCGGTTACCATCCGGTTCTTTGCGGTCCCAGAGTGGGACTAAAACCCTTGCAATATCGGTACCGGTTCTCGTTCCAATATTTTAAAAATAGCGGTTCCGATTCCACTTCCAACAACAACAAAAAATTATATGGGCTCCGATTCCGGTTCCTTGAAAGACATCAAAAAGCGTAATCGAGACAGCATTTAAAAACAGAAATCGTGAATTTTGGAATCGAACCAGCATTTACAAAATAAAGAGCAAAGTTTTGGAATTGCTCGAGCAATTCATCAATGTTTTAAAAATGATATTTAATTAAAATCAATTTTAAGTTACAATAAAAATGAATTCGTCAAAAGTGGCAGAAATTTCAGTGTTTCACGTTTTAGTTTAATTCAAATTTAATGCAAAAATTCTGTAACTGGAAATTCTGATGTTTTATGACGAATTTGTTTTCGTTTCGTTTTACATTATGAGGGGGTGAGTGGATCTATCTATATTTCGAAACGAATGACTATTAGATGAAAGTGTCGTTATTTTAAATAAATTGTAATGTTCCGCGTGACAAAGTTTTGACGTCGAAATTTCGTTTCGTTGTTCGTATCAAAAATCAGAAAGTGCACGTTAGGAAAAATCTGCATCCAGGCAACATATTAATATTGTGGAAACTGAATGAATTTTTATTATATTTATGGCGCTATTATTTGAGTCGTATTCTTAATAAATGCATGAAAAATATAAAGAAAATAAAATTTATGAAGTGTATGAAAAAAATGCAGTGACAAACACAAAATATAAGGTTTCAATTAACCACTTATAACATAAAACGATACAAAACGGACAACGATGTGAACAAGAAATATATCGACGCCCCTTATGAAAACTTATATAACAAAACAAAATAGCTGTAACCCAATTATAAAATCGTATAAGAACTGAAATTAATACAATATCGTAGCAAATAATTGATATCGATACTTTACCTCGATACGAATCGCTAATTTATCAAATTTACTGAAAATAGAGTGATCAAAAATATACTTCATATATATTTTTTTGATAAAATTATCAATTTTTTATAAAGAAGTAATAGAAAAGTTCCAAGTCTTGAGAACATTTGTCCTTTTATAGCGTATAACTCACACGTTCCGTAATTAACTAGAAAAATAATTAGATCGCATAGATGAAATTTTGCCCTAGAATTCCTTCCGCGACATGGGAACTACATGATTTTTTTATGGCCCAGTGTCTAAAGATAAACTTGATAACATTGTAGAATTTCTTACATTAATTACAAGCCAGAATATTAAATATCGGTTACGCTTATTATTTTTAGTTGCAACCCTAATTATGAATTTATTAAGCAATTTCTTTATATCTTTAATTTAACATTTTGATTAAATCAATAAGCATTCTTTTTAGATAATGAAAAATCTGCTTGGCACTCAACTCGGTTTCTACTCAATGAAAATGATGTGTCAAATACTAAACGATCAATCGATCTACGAGGATCAGCAACTCTTGCGTGGCGCTGTTTTTCATTTAAATATGAACATCTTCGGCTCGAGCGTCTCCTTTCAGGTTTCTTCCATGTTCTATGCATCGACAGTTCTAACGAGTTTTCTACATGCGCTCGACAGTCGTCAAGTGATCGTGACATACGAGGTGATATTGAGCGCACGCAAAGTTGTCAATATCTATAAAACTGAGTTGTCCGAAATAATTTGGGACTGCATTTGTGATATACTTGCAGCTATAGCAGATAATATACAACATTATGGTGAGTATTTTTAGTATTATTGAATATTATATCTCTTTTAAACTTATTATTCTTTTTAATTTCGTATTGTTTTTCGTATTTATTTCCATTTTCATAGAATGCATCAACATCGACAAGGAAATCCTGCAGCATCTGCAGGTGAATTTCCATGAAAACATCGATTATATCGAGAAACTACTGCAAGAGGAAAAACCTAAAATACTCGCCAACTGTGAGCGCATCTACGATTTGATTGAACGTGTCGCCGACTCACGTCCGGAAGAGTCCGTCTTGCGTCTAATCGAATATCGTGCTTCGAAAGTGACAGCAACGCGTCCTGAATGGCTTGAGCTACTCAACAGTTTCGTTAGTCGTTTCTACAATATGCGTAATCCCAATATACGCATTGCTACCATTAAATCGTTGGTGCGCATCATGGATCTGAATCGTATTTGTTACGAGGAGGAGATATTGGAGCGCGTTGTCATTCCATATTTTGCACAGATAACACGCGAACCGAATATGCATATCCGCGTTGCGGTAGCCGATGCTTTGGTTGACTTTGCGCGACATTGCGACACTAAGCGTTGTGGTGAGATACTCGATATATTGGAGGAACTCATCAATAGACCCTACACTGTGCCAGCCGCGCCTGAAGCGTTACCGGTGATGTATACCGAATCTGAGTTGCTCGATGTCATAACTGCTGTTGACGGTCTCATCGAGTTGTTTGTCATTAAGCTGTATCGGCTGCCCTCATGCCATGCCATCAACATATTCAATACTCTGGTCAGTTATCTGGAGCAGCACTATCAGCAGCCGCGTGTGATGGAGCAGGCGCACAGTGTTCGCTACAAGGTGAGTTGGGTCTTTGGGACTTGTTGACTTTCAGTTATTACAAGACTATCTTTCCCTTTTTCCCTTTATCTTTTTTATTTCGCTGTTTTTTTTGTTTTCTTCCTTTGTTTTCTTTTATTTTAATTCCTTTCTATTCTGTCCGTTCTTTCTTTCATTTGTTCATTTATACCTATCATTCGTTTCTTTCTTTCCTATCTTTCCTACCTATCTTTCAATTTTTTTCTATCTTTCAATTTCTATCTTACCTGTCTTTCCTATCCTGTATATCTTTCCTTTCTTTGCTTTCTTTGCATATCTTTCTTTTCTATATTTCCTTTCTTCTCTTTATTTCCTATCGTTCCTATGCTCCATATCTTTTCTTTCTTTTCCTTATATTTCCTATCTTACCTATCTTTCATATATGTGTTATCTATCCCTATTTTTCCTATCTGTACTATCTTTGCTAACTTACCTATCTATCTTTTCTTTTCTGTCTTCCATATCTTTCCTTTCATTTCTGTCTTACCTTTCTTTCCTATCCTGTATTATGTCTTTTCTATCTTCCATATCTTTCTTTTTTTTCCTATATTTTCATTCTTTCCCTTCTTCCCTTTCTTTTATATCTTCCCTATGTTCCATATCTTCCCTATTTTTCCTATCTGTACTATCTTTCCTAACTTACCTATCTTTATTTTCTTTCATATCTTTCCTATCTTTCTCTTCTTTCCCATCTTTCATATCTCTCCTATGTTTTCATCTTTAATGTTTTCCTATCTTTCCCTTCTTTGCTTTTTTTCCGTTCTTTTCTTTTAATTTGTCTTTTTTGTTCTTTCTTTTATTTTCATGTTTTCCAAATTTGTGTCTCATCTTTTCCTTTCTTTCTCAGATCTTCGACTGGATGCTAAAGGCGCGCGCCAATGCCTCCTATCACATTGGCTACCCGGATGCTGCCAACAATGACGCCATCAAATTCAGCTACTATCTGGGCATCGACTCCACCTTACCGCCACATTCACGTCCTCCGATGCCAGGCGCACAGCTGCTACCTTCAGAGAATCTAGTGCCACTGTCAATACAATTTACCACAATCTCTATACGTCGTGCATGCAAAATCATAGTACGTTGTTTGGAATGTGATCGAGGTGCGTTTTTCAAGTGTTATTTTTTAAAAACCCTTAGTGCTATTTTAACTTTTCTATTTTTTTTATCAGATTATCGTATATTTCAATTGGTCATCAAGGAATTGCCGCGTGTAATGCAAAATAAGGCACTCATGAATGGCAACAACATTGAGGCACTCGCAAATGCACTCACCAAGATCTTCTTTGATCATAGCAAATCACATTTGTCTGATAAACCTTCCACCGATGAATTTTATGCTTTGGTCTTGCCTGCCATTGCCAGTTTAGTTATTTATCATCAGTCAATATCACCTACACAACATCTTTCTGTTACGAAAGCACTTTCGTTGGGTTTCTCGTCGGGCATTGCAAATGTTTGCATCAATACAATGACTACAATGGTGTTGGAAATGAAGGATACGTTTATGCGTCTACTGCCGGAAATACTGCTGGCGATGAGTAAGATGTCGGATACGACAGCGGTCGCTATTCCGGTGCTGGAATTTCTATCAAGTATGTATGCGTTTTTATACTTTTTCCAATTTCTGAGCGTTCTTTACTTCCTAACTTTGTTAAGTTTAAATTTACCTATATAAACAAAACGGTCCGTTAATGGTATCATTTCGGTATACGGTTCCTTTTTCTGGATACAAAAACGATGCAATATGCGGATAAAGAGGAACTACGAATTGTATTTCGAATATCAGTTGCCTTTGCGTTTTGATGGTCGGTCGTCGGGTCGGTATTCATGACAAACTACGGAGTAAATCTGTTGATATCCGTCTGAAAACGTAATAACAATTCGTGTCGAAAGGGAATAAACAACGGAAATCCTTATTGTATTCGTTTTCTACATGGCATTTCCAATCTTTGATCTGTTATTAAAAGACCCGAACAATGTTAACGACGTTAATAATAATAGTTTGGCGCTAAAGTCTTGAAGAACTTGGGCTGATCTCTCTCACCATTTGAGCTGTGTTATATATTTGGACTCAAAGTGGTGATACCTACAGTTTTAATCCCGAACGGCGGGGGTTAGTGCTGTGCAGTGTTTACTCTCGGAGGTTTGTCATTGTTTTCTATGAAAGGGCGTTATTCCCAGCCCAGGGCCCTTTGGCTCGCACTAATCTCTGAGCTACCGACACTATACGTTCCGAAATCCTACATGGTATTCCTTTTCTACACTGTATTTCTGATCATTGTTAACGAGGCTAAAGTTTCGAAATCCTACATTGTATTCTTTTTCTTCATGGCATTACCAATCATTGAACATACGTTCCGAATTCCTACATGGTATTCCTTTTCTTCACGGTATAACCAATCCCTGAACTTACGTTCCGAAATCCTACATGTTATTCCTTTTCTACACTGTATTTACGATCATTGTTAACGATGCTACAGTTCCGAAATCCTACATTGTATTCCTTTTCTTCACGGCATTACCAATCTTTGAACTTACGTTCCGAAATCCTACATGGTATTCCTTTTCTACACTTAATTTCCGATTATTGTTAACAAGGCTAAAGTTCAGAAATCCTAAATCGTATTTCTATACGTTCCGAAATCCTACATGTTATTCCTTTTCTACACTATATAGTCGATCATTGTTACCGAGGCTAAAGTTCCGAAATGCTACATTGTATTTCTTTTCTTCATGGCATTACCAACCTTTGAACTTCCGTTTCGAAATCCTACATGGTATTATTTTTCTTCACTGTATTACCGATCATTGTTAACTAGGCTAAAGTTCCGAAATCCTACATTGTATTCTTTTTCTCCATGGCATTACCAATCATTGAACTTACGTTCCGTTTCTACACTGTACTTCCAATCATTGTTAACGAGGCTAAAGTTCCGAAATCCTACATTGTATTCCTTTTCTTCACGGTATAACTTTAAACTTACGTTCCGAAATCCTACATGATATTCCTTTTCTACACTGTATTTAGGATCATTGTTAACGATGCTACAGTTCCGAAATCCTACATTGTATTCCTTTTCTTCATGGCATTACCAATCTTTGAACTTAAGTTCTGAAATCCTACATGGTATTCATTTTCTACACTTTATTTCCGATCATTGTTAACGAGGCTAAAGTTCCGAAATCATACATTGTATTCATTTTCTTCATGACATTACCAATCTTTGAACTTACGTTCCGAAATCCTACATGGTATTCATTTTCATCATAGCATTACCAATGTTTGAACTTACGTTCTGAAATCCTACATGGTATTCCTTTTCAACACCGATCATTGTTAACGAGACTAAAGTTCCGAAATCCTACATTGTATTCCTTTTCTTCATGGCATTACCAATCTTTTAACTTACGTTCCGAAATCCTACATGGTATTCCTTTTATACACTGTATTTCCGATCATTGTTAACGAGACTAAAGTTCCGAAATCCTACATTGTATTCCTTTTCTTCATGGCATTACCAATCTTTGAACTTAAGTTCCGAAATCCTACATGGTCCTTTTCTTCATGGCTTTACCAATCTTTGAACTTACGTTCCGAAATCCTACATGGTATTCCTTTTCTACACTGTACTTCCAATCATTGTTAACGAGGCTAAAGTTCCGAAATCCTACATTGTATTCTTTTTCTTCATGGCATTACCAACATTGAATTTACGTTCCGAATTCCTACATGGTATTCCTTTTCTACACTGTACTTCCAATCATTGTTAACGATGCTACAGTTCCGAAATCCTACATTGTATTCCTTTTCTTCATGGCATTACCAATCTTTGAACTTACGTTCCGAAATCATACATGATATTCCTTTTCTACACTGTATTTCCGATCATTGTTATCAAGGCTATAGTTCCGAAATCCTACATTGTATTCCTTTTCTTCATGGCAATACCAATCTTTGTACTTACGTTCCGAAATCCTAAAGGAATACCATTTTCTACACTGTATTTCCGATCATGGTTAACGAGGCTAAAGTTCTGAAATGCTACATTGTATTCCATTTCTTCTTGGCATTATCAATCTTTGAACTTACGTTCCGAAATCCTACATGGTATTCCTTTTCTACACTGTATTTCCGATCATTGTTAACGAGGCTAAAGTTCCGAAATCCTACATTGTATTCATTTTCATCATGGCATTACCAATCTTTGAACTTTCGTTCCGAAATCCTACATGGTATTCTTTTTCTTCATGGCATTACCAATCTTTGAACTGTTATCAATAGTTCAAAGATTGTTATAATAATAATAGTTTGGCGCTACAGTCCTGTATAGAACTTCGGCCGAGCTCTCTCACCATTTTGAGCTGTGTATGTTATATTTGTACTCAAAGTGGTGGGACCTACAGTTTATTGCCAAATCCGAACGGCGGGTGAGAGCTTTTTCATAGGCAATGTTTTACTCTTTGCCATTTATTGCCGAGAGGTAGCTCGGTATAGAAAAATGTTTCTATGAAAAGATGATGTTAGCCCCGGATGTTGAACCGGGGACCTTTCGGCTCGCAGTCCAACGTACTAACCACAGAACTACCGCAGGTACTACGTATTGTTAACGTTCCTAAATCTCACATGGTATTTCCTTTTTACATGGTACAATCCTATCCTATAATCCTATATGATATGACGGATTCTGGGTTTACGAACACCTTAACGTCGGGAACGGTACTATGATTTCATATATGACGGGGCTCCGTGATTTGTTATATATTAATTTAGAACTCTCTTTGTTTAATGTTCTTTCTCCATCTGAGTTTCCAAAAGATACATTATTTATATGTCCTTATTAACACCTATCTCTCTCTTAACCTGGCTTCTTGTCATCATTTCATTTATTTCCTTACTTGCTAAACGTCAATATATAGAAAACAATTTATGAATTGAACTCTCTATATACGATTTATTTCATTGGTTTCAGTTTTACATATGTATTGTCTCTGATAATGTCGAATCTAACTTTCTTTAACATATTTTATTTACCTGTAATTGTGAGCCCTTGTTTTTTAACCTCACATTTCGCAATCTAACTTAACTGTACTTTACTATAGTAGGAGTAAAAGAATATATGCAGTTTGTCCATTCGTTTGTAACACCCAGCAGGCGATGTTCTGGGTTGATATATATTCTTGACCTCCTGAGTCGATGTCCGTCTGGCTGTTGAAATCACGATTATAGAAAAATTAGAAGGTCTAGATCAATGAAACTCCGAAGTTAGGTTATTAATACATTGCTATTGAAAATAAGCACAATCGGTCAAGAGTGATCTGTGACTCGACCACGTTTGTTAAAATATCTCATATACAACTAAACTCTACGGGTTTACGCTCAAATTTCTTAACCTTATTGTTTACACCTCACTTTCGGAATTTCGCTTTCTGAATTTATTTCTGATTTATAATAATAATAACCTTCCACAGTTTTGAGCCGTCTCTCCAACAACATTTTCACAAACTTCATTACGCGCCAGTACATGTACGTCTTCGCGATCTCGTTGCCCTACACGAAGCCGCATCGCTATGATCATTACACAGTCTCGTTGGCACATCATGTGATTGCCGGCTGGTTTTTAAAGGTGAAGCTAGAGTATCGCAAAAATATTGTCACCTACATTATATCGGTGAGTTCCGTTTTACCTTTGTCTTTATCTCTATATCTATCTTCAGCTGTACACATATCCTGTTCTTGTATTATCTTTGATTCCTATGATATATTCCTATATCCTTTGGTCACAGTCCATTCAATCGAACGCCAGCATGTTGTTCGAGGACATCAACAAACAGACGCGCAATATTCAACGACAGGATTTGAATTCTCTCAACGAGGATTCGTCAAATCGCAAGCGCAGCACTAGTCTGACGGAACGCGGCAGTCGCAATGCAAATGTACGCAATGACTCCGATATGCGACCGAAGATGAACGATAGCCTGAAAAGCTTTCATGCGGAGCTGGCCGAGACGTGCATCGATTTTCTAGCGAGGCACACGTTCTCACCGTGCTCGGCGTTGCCAAAGCGGTAGGGAATATTATTGATTTATTTATTGATTCTTATATCATCGATTTATTGATTTATCGAATGGTTGATTTATTGATTATAATGCTTTCCACCTTTTCAGCCTCCCCGCCGTCGAGTTCCTGCTGAAGGACGGTCTCTCGCAAACCTGGCTCGTCGGCCACAACCTCGTCACCATCACCACCGCCGGTTGCCCCTCGGTGCCGACTCGCAACGGACTCTGCGATCGCTGTCTGCAAATTGGCAAAGCGGCCAATCTGACTGCAAAAAGCGACACCAGCGGCACAACGCCACTCTCACCGGAACTGAGTGCAGGCACAGCTGCTTCTGGCACTGCATTGCAGCCACAAGTTGGCGCCAGCGGCAGCACAGAGCTAAACCCGGAGCGACGTTACACCAAAGTTAGTCTACAGCATAGCAGCGGCAATGAGTCCGCGGGCAGTAGCGATCTGACATCGTCTACTTCTTCGTCGTCACATCATGCTGGTGCAACGCAGCGACAGACGTCAAACAGTTCGACCGCCTCGTATGAGGCACTCTCCAGGCGCGGCTCTAATCCGGAAGCCGATGCAAATATTGCAGCAACGGGCGGCAGTGGCACATCTACATCACCCTCGCTGCTGCTGCAGTCGACGTCGGCAATGACACCACCGATGCAGTCAGCGGTGCAGCAACCCATCTGCATACGCAGCTGCACCGGTTGGGCGGAGGTACTCGTGCGTCGTCCCACTGGCAACATCTCCTGGATTACGCGCATACAAAATCCTATTGCCAACGATTGTTTTGGGCACGATATGCCACTCAGCAATATAGCGGCGCTATTTTTACCCACAATTCATGGCGGCGTCTTTGGGCCAGACTTTGCGGATGCCATGTCGCCTGAGTTGGAGGCGGATGTGGAACTAGAGGTGCAGCCACAAGTGCCATTGCAACGCAATTCCTCATCGCGCGAGTCTGTCGCCTCGTTACGTGGTGCCGTTGGCGTCGAAGAGCCACGCAAGCAGCGCGCTTTGCAGCGACAACAGGAGATTAGTGCCACCATCGGCACCGCTGCCATTGACATACCGCAAATGAAGCGCAGCGCCGCCAAGGAGGCGCTTTCGGGCAGCGTCAGTGATGGCGATTTAGATGACGCCGATGTGGCTGCCGCCTATGCAGATGGCAACGGACGCACGCGCAATCCCGTGCGTCGCGTCAACTCCAGTCCAGAGATGAGCAGCAGCTGGCGCAGCGCTTTTCTGGCAAACAAACCGGCACCGCTCTCACAACAATTGGCGCAAAGTAAAAAACCAGATGAGGAGCTGGAAAAACTAAGCGGCAACACAACAGAGCAACAACAACAGCAGCTGCTGCTGCAGAAAAAGAAAAGCGTTGGCTATACGAAGGATATGCGTGTCAGCTGCGAAGCAATACCAGAGGAAATTAACTCTGGCTGCACGCCGCCCGCGCAGACGACAGACAAATTGTCAGTGGTGGCAACAACAGAAGATGTTGCTAAGTTGCCTGCGGAGCCGTTACAACAAAAATCGCTGGATTTGCCTAATGCTGCGCAACCACAGTTGCCGCTTAAGCAACACTCAGCGGATGATGTCATCAACCAGTTGTCCTCCTTAAGTTTGAAAGTAACGCCAGAGGCTGCTGCAGCTGCGCAAAAATTAACGGCCAAGCCGCCATTATCGCCGGCGCCACTTTCACCGCGTCTGCTTGCGAAGAATACGCAGCACATGGGCCTGGCAAAATCAAGCAGCAGTAGCGCTGCAGGCAGCGGTGGTGGTGGCGGCGGTGATAGTAGCAGCGCTGCTTTGACTGTCAGTGGTGGTAATAATAATAACAATGATTACAACAATGCCGACATGATACGCGCACGCTCTAAAACCATCTCCGTGGTGCGCGAGGTAAATGGCAAAGGACGCGCTGGCGCCGCTGCTGCTGCCACCTCGACCAGCTTTCGTTTTGGCGGTCCCAAGCCACCACAAATCAATACAAAACTCTGCATGAATCCGAGTTTTGTTTTTATGCAGCTCTATCACACGGGGCAGCTGCAGGTGACCGACGCACCCATGAAAGTGTTGCCGGAAAATATGAACGCCATCTCGTTGCTCGATCGGGCAGCGCCTTTTGAGACGCACACCATCGGTGTGCTGTACGTGGGACGCGGTCAGTGCAACAATGAGACGGAAATCTTGCGCAATGCGTACGGCAGCGTGCGCTACGTGGAGTTCTTGCGCAACATAGGCACCTTGATTAGTCTCAAGCATGCAAAGGAGAATAATCTGTTCATTATGCTGGACACCGATGGGCCGGATGGCAAGTTCGCGTACATCTGGAAGGATGACATTGTGCATGTGAGAAAATTTGGTTTTCAGTTTCGGGAATAGGACAGATTTTGATTGAAATTCGATAGATTTGGTATTAATATATCTGAATTTTTGAATTTGATTCCTTTATACAAGAAATAGATTTCCAAATTTATTCAAATCGATTTTAAATCATTTGAAAAACAATTTTTGGATTGCAGAAAATTAAATTAAATTTGATAAATGGGAGTTTTAATGCAAAATCGAAAAAAAAACAATAAAAGGCTTGAAAATGTATATTTGAACATTTTCCAGCCATTTTTTAATTTTTTTCGATTTTGCATTAAAACTTCCATTTCCATCAGCTCTTTTTCCAACGTTATACCTACTAATTTCTGTGAACAAATTTAATTTAATTTAAGTTTTTGTGTCTGTTTCGGAATAAACATGCTTCGTTGCAGCTGTGCTAAATGACTGTTAACTAGTAATATTAATTGATACAATTTTCACTTTTTTTGTTTCTTCAGGTTACTTTTCACGTGGCCACGCTGATGCCTACCAACCTCAAGAAGGATCCAAACTGCTATGAGAAGAAGAAACACATTGGCAATGATTTCGTTATAATCGTTTATAATGAAAGCGGTGAGGAGTACAATTTGAACACCATTGTGGTAAGCATTCTAAAACATATTTTTTATGTGAGACGTTGGGAATCAAAATGGGGCTAAGTCATTGAATTTTGAGAAAAACACGAAAAACTTGTATTAGATAAATGGTTTTTTAAAATGTTTAATGTCAAATAAATTCCGCAAACAATCAAATATAACATTTTTACAACGTCTTCCCCAAATCAAGGTGCTATAATCTAGAAGATATAAATATCCTATCCTATCCTATTAATATAATAAATCTGTTTGTTCGTTTGTACGTTTGTACGTTTGTTCCGCTTCTCCGTCTAAACGGCTGATCCAATTTTTTTGAAATGTTTACCACAGATGCGGTATGGTCTGGAAGGAATGATAGGCTATATATGGGCGGGATTGGACACATAGGCATGGCACCTCCCATACAACCTAAACTTTCAATACGATATAACTCGACACTTTCACCAGCTACGAACATGAAACAAACAAACTCAAATACAAAAAAAAAATTAAACTCATGACTAAAACTCATCACACTAAAATTCACCACACTATAATTCCCACACTAAAACTCACCACATTAAAATTTCACCACACTAAAAATCGCCACATTTAAACTCAGCACACAGAAACTCACCACATTAAAACCCACCACACTAAAATTCACCACACTAAAACTCAACACGAAGAATTATTATTTGGTTACCACATTTATAAAACCAATAAAAAAACTTCAACAGCTAAGTACGGGCCTCTCATATAAATAATAAAAATGTTTTTTATTTTAATAAAATCGCTCCATATCATTGAATTCACAACATCTTGGCACGAGTCGTGAACGGGTCCAGCTAGTTTTAAATATGGCCTTAGCTAATTTTGATTCGCAAATATGGACTTTGTATCGAATTTTAATGCACACTTTTGGTTGTTTTAATATATGTCAATATGAGAAATATTATTAAAAAAGCATTTTTTTATTGCGCTAAAAACCAAATATCGTCGTTGTAGAACGAAAAGTCACCAAATACATTTTTATGATAAACTTAAATTTCGAGTTTGTTGATTATTATTACAAAAAGTAATTGATGCATTTTTAAAGTTGAAATATCAATTGATAGATTTATATTTTCTTATCATGTGGCAGAAAAAATTGAGATCATCGATTAAAAATTGACAGATATATAAAGATTTTTGTAAATGAATATTTGGCATTTTGAAAATGTATTTGATGACTTTTCGTTCTATAACGACGATATTATGTAAAAAATATTGAAATTAAAGCTGTTTGATACGAGATTCTAGATTTCACGTATTTTAAGCGCACATGGAAACTTTTGTTACTAATCATTTTAAATCATTTACGAGGTAGCTTTTAAATGTAATTTAGATGTTAAACATGTAAAAATCTGAAAATGTTGAAAATATAATATACGTAAGAACAGTTCTAGAATACGAATCTGTATTCAAATTTTTTTTTCAAAAAATAGACTGCCATTCTTGACTCCCAACTCTTCATATATTCGTAATACAAAAAAATAATAAATAAATATTAATTCTTTTTACTTGAAATTCTTTGAATAAACTGTATTTTTGATAGCTTTATCATAAATTTTTGGTACTAAATCAAACTTTTTCGTAAAACAGCTTTTTTATTATTCAATATGTTTTTTTTTATTCACTAAAATTGTTTTCATTTTTATTCATTGATTAAAATTTTTTAAACTTAAATTTTTCTTTCAAAGAAAAGTTTTTGATTAAAATATATTTTTTTATAATTTTTTAAATTTAATTTTGATTGTTAATAATTTTTTTTAAAGCTTTTCTTTTTCCAATTTTTTTTATAGACATTTTTTTTTTTATAAAAAGCTTTTTTTTATGAAAAGCTTTTTTTTTTATAAAAAGCTTTTTTTATGAAAACCTTTTTTATTTTATCTTTTTTTTAGGAATTTTTTTTAGATTTTTTTTTTATAAAAAGGTTTTTTTTTATAAAAAGCTTTTTTTTATGAAAAGCTTTTTTTTATAAAAAGATTTTTTTATGAAAAGCTTTTTTTTTATTTTATAAAAAGCTTTTTTTTTATGAAAAGCTTTTTTTTATGAAAAGTTTTTTTTTTTTGATAAAAAGCTTTTTTTTTATAAAAATCTCTTGTTGAGAATGATATAAGTTTTTTCTATAAATATATTACATTTTCGTTCCCCTCCAATTAGTATGGCATATTTTATAAGTCTATGTATTTTTTCATCTAAACAGACACAATTCAATTACGCCTGTGTCATCGTGCAGCCGCTGGAACTGAACACTAATCGCATCTACGTCAAGGCGCGTCCTGAGATCTCGAAGTACGTCTGTCATCCGGATGCGAAAATCGTATCGGACAGCAGTGCGCCACTGTTGGCTCGACAGCTGGCGCTGCATGCAAATGTAAGTGAATTTTTGAAGTAAATTATAAAAAAATTTTAAATTTTAAAATTTAAAAAACGCAAATCACAGCTCGCCGCACTCGTCTATCAGAGTGTCAAAATGAAGCATCCGTATGCCTCCAATTGGTTGGAACGTTTGCGCATTATCAAACGTCTGCGTACTAAGGTAAATTATACTTTATAATTATAAAAGTCTATTTAAAAATGAACACTTTGTATTTGCAGCTAATTGAAAATCAAAATAGTCAACAACATAGTGGCTCAGCGGGTGATATTGATGACAATTCAACGGATCCGCTCAAGCGACAGCATACAAATCGTGATTTTACTAAATATACCTAGAAAAAAGGGATATTTCGAAATTTTTAAATTAACAATTTATACTAATTTCAACGCGCAAAACGCATTGAGTTGCTATATACAAATACGCTATAAAGTTGTATGAGAAAGCCTTTTTTTTGTTGTTGTTGGAAAGCTCAAAGCTATAGCCTATCGCAATTAAAATAAAATATAATATAATAAAAAAACATGAAGATTTTTCGATTTTTAATTTTGAATGCATTTTTAGTTTATTTCATGTGTAATTTAATTAAACAGTTGGAAAAAGGAATTCTTGCCTAAAAATATCTTGCTTTTGAACTGGTTTAAAGTATTGTGAGGGCAGATTCAGCTGACAACAAATTATCTGTATTTTTTGTGGAGTCGACTCAATCGACTTTGTGCATAACGAAAAATAATTCTGAGGCATCTAAAAAAAATGAAGAGATTAATAAAATAAAAGTTTGAAATACTCAAATATTATATAAAAACTCATTGGTGTGGCTATAGTGAGGCCAATGCCTGGCACTAGCGCAAAGAAGAAACAAATCGCAAGGCATTTTCTTCTTTCTGGAACTAGAGGACGTCTAGAAGTATCCGCTGCAACTGATGAAATTCATTAGGTCATCTGTATATAACAACACAATGACGACAGCGGGAAGCAGACAGTAAAATAAAAACAGAAAAAAAACGAGTTGGGATATTAACCCTCAGAATATTATTCATATATCAGAAATTTACGTCTTATATCGCCATAAATTAAAAATGTATATAAAATATAAAAAACTAAAAAAAAAAATAAGAAAAACCCGTGAAATAATGAAAAAAAAGGGGGCGGATTACGCCCATTTTTGGACCACATATTTTTAGGTGAATTCTAACAATACGTTTTAAATTTTATAACTATACCTTGAATACTTTTCGAGTTATTAGTTCCGAAAGAGTTATATAAAAGTGACTTGTATGGGAGGTGGGCGTGTCCGTTGACTGATTTGATTCATTTTCAAACTCAGTTCCTACTTTTGGCTAAAATATATTGAGAATTATATTGAAATTTCATCGCATTCTGATCAGTATTTCTCAAGTTATTCTGTATTCGGACAGCAAGACAGCAAGACGGACAGACAGACAGACGGACATGGCTAAACGGACTCGGGTAGTGATGCTGATCAAGAATATATATACTTTTCCATACCGGACACGCCTCCTATGGGGCGTTACAATATATGCACAAAGTTAATATACCCTGTACCTCTTAGGTGTAGGGTATAATAATACATTATAATAAATGGAAATTACCCCAATGAAATGTAAACTTTAGTATATTAGTATATATATAATAAACCTATATGAGGAAACACAATGGACCAGATATCGTCATTATCATGCCAAAGTGGCGAAGGTGTAATTTTTGACATTTGCGTTTTTTTTATATTTTTTAAAAAAGGGCGAATTCGAAAAATTTAAAATGTTATCATGCCAAATGCACCTATCGATTGGCATAATTATTTAAAAATATTTTGTCTTTCATTTTTCTGGCAAATAACAAATGGCATATTAATATTTGGAAAATTATTTTGAAACAATGATGCCCATCGATAGGTGTTTTAAAAACAAACAATTAATGTCATTATATCACTATTTTAACTTGCGCAAATAACGTGATATAGCATAAAAAACAAAAATATTTGCGTTTTGGTCAGGATATAGCCTCACAAAATCCATATTTATAATTCAGTAAGTTGTCCAAATCCAAAGATATTTTATATACGTTATAATAATTGATTAATAAGCCAAAATAAACCAACATTTTTAAAAATGCACATTCGCCCATTTGGCATGGGCGAAAGTCGTTGGAAGAAAGTTGGAAGTTTCTTCAATCACTGTTGAAAATTGCCAACACCCCCACAACATAAACCTAATACATACATTCCATTTAAAATTGAAAAGACATCAATTGAAATTCTGAATTTCCATTTGAAATTGAAAAGACGTCAATTGTAATTCTGAAATTCCACTATAAATTGGAAAGATATAGATTGTAATTCAAAAATCCATTTGAAATTGAAATAAGTCAATTGTATTTCTGAAACATCATTTGAAATTGAAAAGACATCAATTGTAATTCATAAATTCCATTTGAAATTGAAAAGACATCGATTGGAATTCAGATATTCCATTTGAAATTCAAAAGACGTCTATTGTAATTCAAATATTCCATTTGAAATTAAAAAGACATCAATTGTTAATCAGAAATTCTATTTGAAATTCAAAAGACGTCAAATATTATTCAGATATTAAATTTAAATTTAAAAGACGTCAGCTGTAATTCAGAAATTCCATTTAAATTGAAAAAACATCAAAATTAATTCAGAAGTTTGATTTGAAATTGAAAAGCCATCAATTGTTAATCAGAAATTCCATTTGAAATTGAAAAAGACATCGATTGCAATTCAGAAATTCCATTTGAAGTTCTAAAGACGTTAAGTGTAGTTCAGAAATTTCATTTCAAATGGAAAAAATATCTTTCTTTATTCAGACATCCCATTTGAAATTATAAAGACATCAATTGTAATTCAGAAATTTCATTTGAAATTAAAAAGACTTCGATTGCAATTCAGAAATTCCATTTGAATTTAAAAAGACATTGAATAGACATCGATTGTAATTCTTATATTTCATTTAAAATTCAAAAGAAATCGATTGGAATTCAGAAATTCCATTTGAAATTGAATAGACATCGATTGTAAGTCGGAAATTTCATTTGAAATTGAAAAAAACATCAATTGTAATTCATAAATTATATTTGCAATTGAAAAGACATCAATTGTAATTCATAAATTATATTTGCAATTGAAAAGACATCGATTGCAATTCAGAAATTCCATTTGAAATTGAAAAGACGTCAATTGTAATTAAGAAATTCCATTTGCAATTCAAAACATATCAATTGTAATTCAGACATTCCATTTGATTTTCTGAATACATCAATTGATATTCATAACTTTTTATTTGGAATTCTGAATATTTAGTATATTTTCAGTTGATATTTTCTGAATTCCAAATTGAAGTTAATGAATATCAATTGAACTTTTTGAATATGAAAATGGTGTAGTTATATTTCCTACAGTTACAGTTTTTGTATTTTATTTATTTTACAAAAAATCCCCGCTCATAAACAAAAAGTTTTTGAAAAGGAAAACCTTAATACTTACCTTTCTAGCTATAGCTAAACCCAAATAATAAACACCAATTATTTTAGTTTATGTTTGCTTTAGTTTTATTAAAAGAGCAAATAGTATTTTTTTTTCTACAATATTTGCGACAATTTCATGCGTTCATAAATTTGTTTTTCCAATACTTTCTTTAATATATTTATCTTTTATATATTTCTCTTTTAAAATATAAAAACAATAAATGTATATTGTTGTAATTCCAAGTTGTATTTTTTTTACATGCGCAATAGTTTCCTTTGTACTATACACTAAGTATTTATATTTCAAAGTTTAATACGTTTAAAAAGTGATCAACACTATTTAGAAATTTGCTATTTGTTACATGTAAAAATTTCCCTAAATAACATGTTAAAACTGACCATGTACCGTTTTTTTTAATTTCGGCTCAATATTAATTTTAATAATTTATATATTTCACTGTAAAATTTTGTAGTATTTTGTTTTTGCTTTGTGTTGTTGCTTTTATTGGTCCTTTAATATTATTTTTGATTTATTTTATAAAACTTTTTGAATTTAAATATTTGATTAATTGTTAGTTTTGTGCTTATGGAAAGTTTAAGTCGGTTTCAAAAATAGTTTATTAAAATGAATATTTTAATTTAAATTAACATTTTAATAAAATAAAATGTATGTAAACTAAATTTTGTGTGTTTTTTTTATTGTTTTTCACAATTTTCAAAAAATAAAATGTTTTTTCTTTTAATTTTTTTTTTTGTTTTATTTTAAGAGTTTTGCTTAAAACTACAAATATGGTATTTAAACTGTTGTGCATAAATATATCATTGAAATATGTCCTGTAACGGAAAATTGTGAGACAGTCAGATGAGAAAAAATTCAGATCCAATCATTATTTTTTGAAAATATTTAGACCGTTTTCCGTTTTTGGGAGTTGCTTTATATACGGATTTTAACTCAGATATTGCATATTGGATATGTATCGTGTTATACATCATTTTAAAGAGCAAAGAATTTTCTCTTTTCAGAAATGATTATAATAATTCCATAAGTAAAACTGACAAAGATATATAACAAAAAGATATATAACAAAGATATAAATGTAAAAATGTGAGCAAAAATGTTAAAAATGCTCTTAAAACTATGGTAGAAAAAGTAGATAGAAGGTTGATGTCAAAGTAAAATTTGTTCTTCATTTTAAGACAGATCATAATATGAAAGTATCAAATCTTTATCTGCTCTAAGAACTATTTTATGGCATATTGAAAATACTGTCATGCATTTGCAAATTGTGAGACAGTCGGACGAGTTGGAGCAAAATTGTTAATAGATTCGTGATCAGCGGCTAAAAATGATTATGATCACGAATCATAAGTTTTTTGGAAATTTTATGACTTCAAAATTTTATGCAATTCTCAAATCCCGTTTTTATGCATGACTTATATTTATCAATTTTTAACTCGGTTATTACATGCGAATGCTTATCGTGTTGTATATCATTTTAAAGAGCAAAGAGTCTTCTCCTTTCACAAATCATTATAATAATTCCATGAGTAAAACTTACAAAGATACAAACCAAAACGTGTAAAAATTGTAGTCAAAAAGTTAAAAATGCTCTTAAAACTATGGTAGAAAAAGTAGATAGAAGGTTGATGTCAAAGTAAAATTTCTTCTTTATTTTAAGACAGATAATAATCTAAAAGAATCAAAACTCTATCTGTTTTAATAACTATTTCATGGCATTTTGAAAATACCGACATGCAGTGGCAAATTGTGAGATAGTCAAACGAGTTAGAGCAAAATGGTTAACAGATTCGTGAACAGCGGTAATAAATGATTGTAAACTCGAATCATAATTTTTTTGGAAATTTTAAGACTTCAAACTTTTATGCAATTCTTAAATTCCGTTTTTGGGCATGACTAATATTGATCAATTTTGTACTCGGTTATTACATGCGGATGTTTATCGTGTTGTATATCATTTTAAAGAGCAAAGAGTCTTCTATTTTCAAAAATTGTTATAATAATTCCATGAGTAAAACTGACAAAGATACAAACCAAAACGTGTAAAAATTGTAACAAAAAAGTTGAAAATGCTCTTAAAACACTGGTAGAAAAAGCAGATAGACGGATGATGTCAAAGTAAAATTTATTCTTCATTTTAAGGCAGATAATAATCTGAAAGAATCAAAACTCTATCTGTTCTATTAACGATTTTAAGGCTGATTGAAAATACCGTCATGCAGTTGCGGAAAAAAATGATAAACTCGAGTAATTTTTTTTTTCGAAATTTTATGACTTCAAAATTTTGTGCAATTCTCAAATCCCGTATTTATGCATGACTTATATTTATCAATTTTAAACTCAGTTATTACATGCGAATGTTTATCGTGTTGTATATCATTTTAAAGAGCAAAGAGTCTTCTCCTTTCACAAATTATTATAATAATTCCATGAGTAAAACTTTCAAAGATACAAACCAAAACGTGTAAAAATTGTAGTCAAAAAGTTAAAAATACTCTTAAAAGTGTGGTACAAAAAGCAGATAGAAGGTTGATGTCAAAGTAAAATTTGTTCTTCATTTTAAGACAGATAATAATCTAAAAGAATCAAAACTGTATCTGTTCTAATAACTATTTCATGGCATATTGAAAATACCGACATGCAGTGGCAAATTGTGAGATATTCAAACGAGTGAGAGCAAAATGGTTAACAGATTCGTGATCAGCGGTAATAAATGATTAGAAACTCGAATCATAATTTTTTTGGAAATTTTATGACTTCAAAATTTTATTCCGTTTTTGGGCATGACTAATATTGATCAATTTTGTACTCGGTTATTACATGCGTATGTTAATCATGTTGTATATCATTTTAAAGAGGAAAGAGTCTTCTATTTTCAAAAATTGTTATAATAATTCCATGAGTAAAACTGACAAAGATACAAACCAAAACGTGTAAAAATTGTAGCAAAAAAGTTGAAAATGCTCTTAAAACTCTGGTAGAAAAAGCAGATAGACGGTTGATGTCAAAGTAAATTTTTTTCTTCATTTTAAGACAGATAATAATCAGAAAGAACCAAAACTCTATCTGTTCTAATAACGATTTTAAGGCTGATTGAAAATACCGTCATGCAGTTGTAAATTGTGTGACAGCCAGACGAGTTAGAGCAAAATGGTTAATAGATTCGTGATCTGCGGTTAAAAATGATTATGATCACGAATCATAAGTTTTTTGGAAATTTTATGACTTTAAAATTTTATGCAATTCTCAAATCCCGTTTTTATGCATGACTTATATTTATCAATTTTTAACACGGTTATTACATGCGGATGTTTATCATTTTGTATAGCATTTTAAAGAGGAAAGAGTCTTCTATTTTCATAAATTATTATAATAATTCCATGAGTAAAACTGACAATGATACGTATCAAAATGTGTAAACATGGTTGCAAAAAAGTTAAAAATGCTCTTAAAACTATGGTAGAAAAAGTAGATAGAAGATTGATGTCAAAGTAAAATTTGTTCTTTATTTTAAGACAGATAATAATCTAAAAGAATCAAAACTCTATCTGTTTTAATAACTATTTCATGGCATATTGAAAATACCGACATGCAGTGGCAAATTGTGAGATAGTCAAACTAGTTAGAGAAAAATGGTTAACAGATTCGTGATCAGCGGTAATAAATGATTGTAAACTCGAATCATAATTTTTTTGGAAATTTTATGACTTCAAACTTTTATGCAATTCTTTAATTCCGTGTTTGGGCATGACTAATATTGATCAATTTTGTACACGGTTATTACATGCGGATGTTTATCATATTGTATATCATTTTAAAGAGCAAAGAGTCTTCTCCTTTCACAAATTATTATAATAATTCCATGAGTAAAACTTACAAAGATACAAACCAAAACGTGTAAAAATTGTAACAAAAAAGTTGAAAATGCTCTTAAAACTCTGGTAGAAAAAGCAGATAGACGGTTGATGTCAAAGTAAAATTTATTCTTCATTTTAAGACAGATAATAATCTGAAAGAATCAAAACTCTATCTGTTCTAAAAACGATTTTAAGGCTGATTGAAAATACCGTCATGCAGTTGTAAATTGTGTGACAGCCAGACGAGTTAGAGCAAAATGGTTAATAGATTCGTGATCTGCGGTTAAAAATGATTATGATCACGAATCATAAGTTTTTTGGAAATTTTATGACTTTAAAATTTTATGCAATTCTCAAATCCCGTTTTTATGCATGACTTATATTGAGCTATGTTTAACTCGGTTATTACATGCGGACGTTTATAGTGTTATATATCATTTTAAAGAGCAAAGAGTCTTCTCTTTTCACAAATGATTATAATAATTCCATGAGTAAAACTTACAAAGATACAAACCAAAACGTGTAAAAATTGTAGTCAAAAAGTTAAAAATACTCTTAAAAGTGTGGTACAAAAAGCAGATAGAAGGTTGATGTGAAAGTAAAATTTGTTCTTCATTTTAAGACAGATAATAAACTGAAAGTATCAGATCTTTATCTGCTCTAAAAACTATTTTATGGCATATTGAAAATACTGTCATGCAGTTGCAAATTGTGAGACATTCGGACGAGGTAGAGCAAAATGGTTAACATATTCGTAATCAGCGATTTAAAATTATTTTAAACCCGAATCATAATTTTTTATATCATATCGTCACTATCATGCCAAAGGGGCGAATGTGAAATTTTTGACATTTGCGCTTTTTTACATTTTTGAATGTAGTTTATCCTCAAGTATGATGTGCCAAAATCGCGTGTCATTTTGTTGAATATTTATAAAAGACAAAACCAAATGGGCGAATTTGAAAAATTGAATATCTTGTCATGCCAAAAGGGCGAATCGTTTCGTTTTTTCGCCATAACTTTTTATTGGTATAAGATAAAGTAGTAGTGTAAAGGCATTTATTATTTGTTTAAAAATATTTTAGCAAACATTTTTTCCTGCAAATAACAAATGGCAAATTAGTGTTAGGCAAAATATTTTTAATTAATGATGCAGATCGATAGGTGCTTTAAAAACAAACAATTAATATCTCTACATTACTATTTTATCTTGCGCTAATAAAAAGTTATAGCATAAAAAACAAAAATATTTGCGTTTTGATCAGGATACAGCCTTACAAAATCCGTATTTATAATTCAGTAGGTTGTCCAAATCTAAAGATGTTTTATATACGTTATAATAATTGACGAATAAACCAAATAACAAAATATAAATATAACAAAATATAAATTTTGCTAATTTTTAAAGCACTTCAAACTTTAAAATTTGATTTCCCAACATTTTTAAAAATGCACATTCGCCCCTTTGGCATGACAGTGACGATATATCAATTTTTAAATTCGATATTACGCATTGAATATGTAACGCATTATGTAGAATTTCAAAGTGGAACTTTTGGGCTTTCCTTTTATTTTTCCCTAGAGTGAAACGAAGCAACAAATTAAACCATAAGAAAGGTGTGATTTCTTAATTTTAATTATATTTTATAATAATATTTTATATATTTTAAAACGTTTAAAACAATTTGATATAAATAAAGTAGACATGAAAATCATCAAAAGATCATATTTCCGTATAATTCATGCACAACTTTTAATTAGTTTTATTAGCGCTGCATATTAATTAAACTCAGCCATTTAAGTAATGTTCAGTTTATAAATAGTTGTATCTAAATATTATATATTTATATTAAATATAAGCACTTTTATACTATGCTAAACATGCATCTTGTACAATTAATTTAGAAATCATTTTACGCTTTATCCACGCTCTATGCAGAGTCACAGAGAATCTTAAAAATTTGTTTTCTTCTTTTTATTTTTTAATAAAGGATTTAAAAGCAACCATTAAATATACAAAAATATTTAGTTTGAAAATATTTATAATATTTATTTAAATATTATGCGTATTATTGAAATACTGCTGCTGCTAATTGCTTTGCTACATAGGTAACTACTATAAGTTTAATAGTATCTATAGTATTATTATATAAATATGGAATTTTAGTGGGAAGAACATACGTTTATTTCCAACTAGGTACCTACTACTGTTACTTAGGCATAGTTATATAAAGAAGAAGGCCAAGAGAATATTTTTCGATTATTATTTTAATAACTATTAATAGTATTATTTATAGTATTACAGTATTAATTATTGTGATCGAATAAAAATCATAGACACAGACTAAAGATCACACAACACACTAGGCGCTAGTCAACTAAATGTTCACAGTCTGCCATTAAAATGTTTGGACTTGACTTGAACTCTACTAAGTTTCACATAAGATTGCAACGTTTTCTTCAATTAAAATTTACAAATTTACTACTGAAAGTTATGTAGTTTTGGTTTTACTTTTAAACTAGTTTTAAATTAATTTAAGTTTTTCTCAGTTAGTTTAGCAGTTAAGTACATAGCTTAAGTAGTTTCTAAATGTTATAGTTATAAATGTCTTTGCAGTTTTATTTAAAATATGTCTTTTTTGTTTGTTATTTTTGGTAATTATATTAAAGTTGTTTTAATTTTTTTTTTATATATTATAAATAGTTTGAATGAAGTACTTTTTACATTTATCACATTTTTAAATTTTAGAACATTTTTGTTTTACTAATTTTACTATTGATTTCGGTGCTTATATAGGCAACTACTTAGACATTTTGGTAAAATGCGCAATTTTCAAAATTTGATTTTTTTTCGTTACGATTTACTACAACAATTTGACAGCTGTCATTTGCCAGCGCTGACAGCTGTCAGTTGCAGTTTTGACATTACTTTTGTAAGCGTGCAGTAATTATTGCAGCTGTGCTAATTCAACAGCTTTATATAGTATATTTGCTACTTTTGTTTGTATCCCTAAGTGTCATTTAAATTAGTTTCTTTTTGAATTTTTACAAATTTTTTGACATATGCAAAAAGAGAGCATATGTCAGTTAGTATTTTAACAAATCTTATAGTATAGCGTATGTTTTGTGATATGATTTTGCACTGGTTATTTATTAAACTTAATAAATTTTATGCTTGACAATTTTTGTGTAATTTGGTTTTCTTCTTAAGATTTGACAGCTGTCAAATACTTGTTACAAATGCTATTTTAAATATGTTTATTAATTTTAATTTTAATATTAAATTTATATTTTATTATTACTTTGTTGATTACTGTTCTTACTGTCACTACAAACATAATTTTACAACTTATTAAAAATATGCATTTAATTGTTGCATATTATGTCAAAAAATCTTATAATAAAGTGTACTTAAAACTCTGTAATAACTGTCAAAAGTTTGAACAGCTGACTGTCAAAGTCAGAGCTGTCATTTATTAAAGCAAAGTGTCATTCTTAAAAGCTAAAAATGTGTAACGCCAATTACGAACTGTAGATCGTTACTGTAACGCTATCGAGCAACTGTCTATTGTTAATAATATCTGTTGATAGAGTTTTACAAATAATAACCTAGTTATTAATTATATATTTTGTACCTTAAAAGTAGCATGGAATCGTTTAAAAAATTCTCGTTTCAACAAAAATATAAAAATGCCATAAACATTTTAAAACTGACATCTATTTATCAATAGACAGTAACGATAACGAAAAGTTGTTGTTGCTGATTTTTATGTCTCTAATTTATTTGCACCTGTCAAAAAATTGACATTTCGTTGTTACTGTCGTCGTCGTCTTCGTTGATGTCACCAGTTGCACCAGTCACCGGTAGACTGGTCCTCTTCTAACGCATATTGTTGTTGTACAACAATACGCGGCATCATTACATGACCGCCCAAAACAAATCAAACATCCGTCTCATTGCCAAATTGCAGCTGACAATTACTACCTGTCAAACTGCAATTTGAAAGTTTTAAAGCTGCAGTATCACTAGCCATAGTCGTTTCGCTGGGTAGTGTAGGTGCTGCCGCAGGTGAATTGCTGCCGCTGGTGTTGCCAACTTTATTGCTGGACGCACTATGTTGTGCGTTTTGTTGCGGACTCGTTGGTGTGGGTGTGGCAGGTGTTTGATGCCAGTTAATACTGTTCTGTGATGTGATGTTGCGTGTTTTGACTAGTGGTGGATTTGATTTGATGGACGCTGAGAATGCCATGCCGCGACGTAGTGGTACCCTGTAAAAATTTGACCGTTAAATTTGAAATAAATAGTGGCGCAAATTTGGAACTCACCTCGTTGGGCTCGGTGGTGGATAGGAAATGCCACGATGACAGGGCGACAACAGCATGTTGCCCGAATGACTGCTGGTTGTGCCGGGCACAAGCAACGTATTGTTACTATAAGTATGGTAAAGGTTACTATAAAAAAAGAAGAAGAAAAAAAGATACGCAAAAAAAGAGCAAAAGAAAAAAAAATATACAATAAAAATGTGAAGCCACAACGTCGATAAAAAGAAACAACACAGCTGTTTGTGAGGGTGAATATAAATGAGTTTTGTGGTGAAAATGGTGAATATAAGTTGTACTAGATAAATCAGGTGTTGTTTGAAGTATTGGTGCTTGGTTGTTAAATTCTTTGTAAGTTTCGTTGTTTTTTTGTAATAAAAGTGAGTTTTCTATTTTATTATAGATTTATTAAATCACTACCTACCAACTACAATTTATTGCAATCTAAACAAAGCTAATCTGCATGATCTAATTTATCAAACTTTTTGATTAATCGATTTCTGATTAATTCATTAATCGAATTCTGATTAATTCATTAATCAATTTTTGATGAATTGATTAATAAATTTCCGAATATTCGATAAATCTGAATTTTTTGCTTGTTTTTTTTTAATAAAAGTGAGTTTTTTCCATTTTATTATAGATTTATTAAAGCACTACCTAGCAATTACAATTTACTATAACCTTTACAAAACTATTCAGCATGTTCCAATTTATAAAACGGTTTGATTAATCAATGTCTGTTTAATATATTAATTAATTAATGATTAATTTATTAATCAATTTCTGATGAATTGATTAATAAATGTCTAAATAATCAATTAATCAGGATATTTGTTAAAACAAAATATTGATTAATCAATGAATCAGATTTCTGATTAATTTAGAATTTTATCGTGAAATATTTTATTGCATGATTCTTGAACATTTTAAATACTATTTATATTATATTGATTATTTGAAAAATACATTTTAAAAATAAAATGGTTCATTTTAATTTAATCAAAATCTAGATTCATCATTTCATATGAAACTTGATTAATCAATCAGTAAACTTGATTAAACGATTAATCAAGATTCTTATTAATCGATTAATCAGGATTCTGATTGATCAAAATATAGATTAATCGCACAGCCCTATTATTTAAAATAGCCTACGCCCTAATTTGTTTTTGCTTTACCAGAGGAGTTCGATTCTTTAATACAAAACAAACGTATTCGAATTTAAAACCTTAAAGTTCTGTGGAATTAAATGAAATTTTTGTAATCGTATTTGAATTTCGATATAGAGTGAATTTCCCTTAGTTACACTATGCAAAATATTCTAGAATGTTTCAACTTTCGATCGAAATAGTAGTTAAAGTCAATACGTTCGAATTTGTATTTTTGCTGTTCTGGAATTAGATTTTTTATATTGGAAAAATTAAGGGATTTCAGTGTGAATTAAAGTGTATAAGTTTTGTGTTACGAATCGAATTCAATTTTCTGGTAAAATATATGAATTTTGAACAAACTTCTGATAGAAATCGTATTAAAATTTCAATTTATTCGAAAAAAAAATTATCAACAATCAGTATTCATCATATTGATGAATTCATTCATTGAATTAAAATCGTATTTTTTAACATCAAATTTCAAACTAAAATTTGTCTCTATTTACACATTTATGTATTTATAATTCTTATAAGTTTTATAATATTAAATTTCTAATTATGCCAAGACTCCCTCTAAGCATATTAATGAAAAATTGTACATCATATTGATGAATTTTGTGTATCAAACTATATTTATTTAAATATCATAAATCTTATCAGAATTATAAATACATAAAAGTATAAAATTTAGTTTGAAATTTGATGTTATAAAACATATTGAAAATAAAAAACATTGAAAAATACGTTTTTAGTCATTATGATGAATACTGGTTGTTGGTATAATTTTTTTGTTTTGAAATTGGATATTTGAATTTTGAACGAAAATTAATTTTCGATAGTTTATTGTGTAACATATTATTTAATTTTGAAAATAAAGGCATTACCAATATATGAAAATTTGCAAACTATGCTAAAAACTAAAATCAAACTAAAATATATTCATATTTCGTTAAATTTTCGACAAAACTTTGTAAACAACATATTAAGGGGATTCAAGTCAGCCGTGTAAAACTCAGACAAAGCCTTCTATATTTGTAAATAGTAGAAATTTACGCGAATTTGTATAATAATTGTATATTTTATATAAGAGACTTATGAACATTTTCAAATAAAGGAGATGTGATGTGTTCAACGATTTCAGTAAATTAATTAATAGTATTCACCATAATTTTTATGTGAAAAATACTATTAAAAATATAAGTGTTAATAGCAAATCACATATATACATTATTTATATACCTAAAATTTAAGAATGCTGATTTTGTCAGCATATTCTGTTTTTTTTTGGCACCTATTTGAGAATAAAAAATTACCCAAATTTATAAAATTAGTTTAACAAAAAACTTTAAACGCAATTTTTATTTGAAGTAAACAATAAAAATTGAATATAAAATAAATCTTAAAACTCCAATTGTTTTTAAAATATTTGGATCTAAACTTGAAAACTTTAAATTTTTAATTTTTTTTTTTTTTAATTTTTTTTTATATATATTATATATAGTAGGTAAATAGTGGGTTTTATTTTTTATATTAAAAGTTTATTGGCAATTAAATGAAGAAATGATTTTTTTGGGATAATTTTTTATGAGAAGTGCTGTAATTTTTGTATTTCAAAAGGGACACAAAACTTTGATAGTAATTTTCATAAAAACTGTACATGATAGGAAAAAAATCAGCATTCTCGAATTATATAAAAATGATATACAGAATGTCCATGAAAAAAACGATGTTCAGACTAATGTAAATACAATAATTGTGTAATATAAAAATAGAAAAAAGTATCATAAATCATGTAATATCTATACTCAGAAAAGAATCCATTAAAGAACCTTTAAAATTGACCAATTGTTATAAGCATTAACTTAATAGTATACAAAACAAATATTTTAAAATAAATTCCCTAGTATTTCATGGTATTTAATGGTATTTAACAACTAAAATAATAATTGATGCTATTAATTGACGCAAAATTATGTTAATAGTAAAAAAACTATTAATTGAATAGTATTTATCCCATTATACAGTTAGTTATGACATGCAGAAAAAAAATCGCTCAAATCCCATTAAAATTGGTCAATAGGACAATTATTGATTTAATAGTATACAAAAAATACATCTTTTCATATAAACTCAATGGCAATGTCATGGTATTTTTTGTATTTAATAGTATTTTCCGAATAAAATAATAATTTGTCCTATTGACTATTTTTAATAGTAAAAAAACTATTACTTATATAGTATTTTTTCTGGGTGTAGGTTTTATCGGAACTTCAACGTTTGAGTAAAGAAAAATCTCATTTTAACAGCTATCTAAACTTAAAGCTTTTAAAGCTTAAAGAATATATAGTATTTTGTAGTATTTGAAAGTATTTAACAACCAAAATAATAATTAATGCTATTATCTAATGTTAATAGTAAAGAAAACTATTAACTAAATGGTATTTATCCGATTATACAGTTAGTTACTAGGTTTTGTCGAAATTATAACGTTTGAGTAAAGAAAAACGTCATTTAAACAGCTATCTAAACTTAAAGCGTACACAGTATTTTGTAGTATTTAATGGTATTTAGCAATTTAAGTAATAATTTAAGCTATTGACTAATGTTAATAGTACAAAACACTATTAATTGCATGGTATTTTCTCTGAGTATACCGTTAGTTACTAGGTTTTGTCGGAATTTCAAGGTTTGAGTAAAGAAAAACCTTATTTAAACAGCTATTTAACTAAATGCTTAAAGCATACGTAATATTTGTGGTATTTAGCAAATATAAATAATAATTTTAGCTATTGACTAATGTTAATAGTACAAAAAACTATAAATTGTATGATATTTTCCCCGAGTGTACTGTTAGTTACAAGATTTTATCGAAATTATAACGTTTGTGTAAAGAAAAACCTATATCTATACTTAAAGCATATGATTTTGACAACTAAGCAATAATTTTTGACACATAACAGCTGTTTTTAGACGCAAGCTTTTCGGTGGGTGACAGACATAAAACTGCAGTGAATTTCCGCCATTGCCAGCATTAAATAAAATTTACATCGTTTTTTTGTTTGTACATTATTTACAAGCGCTTCTCAACTGTAGCTTTTATTTGTTTTGAGCTTTTTACACAGTTAAACACTTAAGATTACAACAAATATATTTAAAACTATATATTTCTTTATATATATGTTATGTAAAAATAATAATTAAATCAATAATCAAAACGAATAAATTACAGTTTTAGTTTTTATAATTTAAAAGCAACAAACAACTAATTTACATATAATATTAAATATTTAAAATGTCTTTTAATTTTTTTTCATTTGGTTGGTTTTTGGGGTTAGGGAGAGTTTTGTTTGGTAAAACCAATAAAAAGCTTTGAAAGCTTTTTTCGCATTGCTAATTTTTTTTAAAGTGTAATTTTGCCTAAAGCACAGACACTAATGCTAACGGTAAATTTAACTGGTTATTATTTTGACATTCGCAACTCACGTTTGACTATGATGCAAATTAAGATTGGGCAAACTTTGTCCCAGATGCGTGACCGGCTGCACGGACAACGTATTGGCGGATGTGGTGGCGACCTTAAGTTTGTGCGGACTCGTCGTTATGTTTTTGCACTTTAAAGGATAGGCAATGCCAGTGCCTAGTGTAAAAATATATATAAAATAAATATAAAATTTTTAATAATTTAATTAAATATTTTACCCAATAAGCCAGAGCCCTCATCGCTGGATAGCGAATTCGTTTTCTCGAAATCCACCGAAATATTGCGCGAATCATTCCACTCGACAGAGCCGCTGTGACTGTTATTGGCACTGGTCACATGACTGCATATCGACGAATTCATCGGTGACTTCTTGACGCCCAGCGAGTCAACGGTGCCGCCACTGACACCGCCGCCGACGCCACCACCACCGCTGCCGCCTAAGCGAAAACTATCCCAATTGGCGCCGCCCTGCTTGAGACGCGTATAGATCATTTTGGCGCGTTTCAGCGACTCGTACCAATTCTTGGCCTCGGAACATTGTAGCGTGAAGGCGGTCACCGCCACCTGGAACTCATTCAGATAGACACAGCTCAGCGTGTTGCCCTGATGATGCACCATCAGTCGATCGGTCAGATACGGTTGCCGTATGATCTTCAATGTACCAAGACCCTTTTTGGCGATCGTCTTGCAGACCAGTAACATGTCCGTCAGCAGAAAACAATGCACGTCCGCCTTGCCCAGATGATCCTTGAACTTGTGGTCACCCTCCATGAAGAGGTGACGCACCTGATGGGATGCACAGCCCTTCATGGGAGCGCAGAGGTCGAACATTTGGCTGTACTGTTTGACCATTTTGTCCAGCAGTTCGTTGTTTGTGTCCTATAATGAAGAAAAAGAATTTCAATTTTATAGTATTTAACTATAAAAACTAAAAAACTATAAAACTATAAAAACTATAAAAACTATAAAAACTATAAAAACTATAAAAACTATAAAAACTATAAAAACTATAAAAACTATAAAAACTATAAAAACTATAAAAACTATAAAAACTATAAAAACTATAAAAACTATAAAAACTATAAAAACTATAAAAACTATAAAAACTATAAAAACTATAAAAACTATAAAAACTATAAAAACTATAAAAACTATAAAAACTATAAAAACTATAAAAACTATAAAAACTATAAAAACTATAAAAACTATAAAAACTATAAAAACTATAAAAACTATAAAAACTATAAAAACTATAAAAACTATAAAAACTATAAAAACTATAAAAACTATAAAAACTATAAAAACTATAAAAACTATAAAAACTATAAAAACTATAAAAACTATAAAAACTATAAAAACTATAAAAACTATAAAAACTATAAAAACTATAAAAACTATAAAAACTATAAAAACTATAAAAACTATAAAAACTATAAAAACTATAAAAACTATAAAAACTATAAAAACTATAAAAACTATAAAAACTATAAAAACTATAAAAACTATAAAAACTATAAAAACTATAAAAACTATAAAAACTATAAAAACTATAAAAACTATAAAAACTATAAAAACTATAAAAACTATAAAAACTATAAAAACTATAAAAACTATAAAAACTATAAAAACTATAAAAACTATAAAAACTATAAAAACTATAAAAACTATAAAAACTATAAAAACTATAAAAACTATAAAAACTATAAAAACTATAAAAACTATAAAAACTATAAAAACTATAAAAACTATAAAAACTATAAAAACTATAAAAACTATAAAAACTATAAAAACTATAAAAACTATAAAAACTATAAAAACTATAAAAACTATAAAAACTATAAAAACTATAAAAACTATAAAAACTATAAAAACTATAAAAACTATAAAAACTATAAAAACTATAAAAACTATAAAAACTATAAAAACTATAAAAACTATAAAAACTATAAAAACTATAAAAACTATAAAAACTATAAAAACTATAAAAACTATAAAAACTATAAAAACTATAAAAACTATAAAAACTATAAAAACTATAAAAACTATAAAAACTATAAAAACTATAAAAACTATAAAAACTATAAAAACTATAAAAACTATAAAAACTATAAAAACTATAAAAACTATAAAAACTATAAAAACTATAAAAACTATAAAAACTATAAAAACTATAAAAACTATAAAAACTATAAAAACTATAAAAACTATAAAAACTATAAAAACTATAAAAACTATAAAAACTATAAAAACTATAAAAACTATAAAAACTATAAAAACTATAAAAACTATAAAAACTATAAAAACTATAAAAACTATAAAAACTATAAAAACTATAAAAACTATAAAAACTATAAAAACTATAAAAACTATAAAAACTATAAAAACTATAAAAACTATAAAAACTATAAAAACTATAAAAACTATAAAAACTATAAAAACTATAAAAACTATAAAAACTATAAAAACTATAAAAACTATAAAAACTATAAAAACTATAAAAACTATAAAAACTATAAAAACTATAAAAACTATAAAAACTATAAAAACTATAAAAACTATAAAAACTATAAAAACTATAAAAACTATAAAAACTATAAAAACTATAAAAACTATAAAAACTATAAAAACTATAAAAACTATAAAAACTATAAAAACTATAAAAACTATAAAAACTATAAAAACTATAAAAACTATAAAAACTATAAAAACTATAAAAACTATAAAAACTATAAAAACTATAAAAACTATAAAAACTATAAAAACTATAAAAACTATAAAAACTATAAAAACTATAAAAACTATAAAAACTATAAAAACTATAAAAACTATAAAAACTATAAAAACTATAAAAACTATAAAAACTATAAAAACTATAAAAACTATAAAAACTATAAAAACTATAAAAACTATAAAAACTATAAAAACTATAAAAACTATAAAAACTATAAAAACTATAAAAACTATAAAAACTATAAAAACTATAAAAACTATAAAAACTATAAAAACTATTAAAACTATAAAAACTATAAAAACTATAAAATTATAATAAACGCTAATAATAATCAATAATAGAAAATTCAACACATTTTCACAAACTCACCACAACATCATAGGACTCAATTCGCGCCATGACGCCCTTCAGACGCTCGTTTTCCTGCCGCGTCGTCAGATGATTATTGACGCTGCCTACGAAATTCTCCACCGTATGTATCTGCAGTACAAAAAAACAATTAACAAAATTCACCACAGCACTGTATAGTTTAACTCACCATGGTGTCTACCGTTTCGATGTCTTCGACATCTGTCATATGCTTCTTAATAGCTGCCAGCAGTAGGCTGTACTTTGTCAGACGCTGCATCGGACGGACGAGTATGTCCGCCAGACGCAGCCGATTGCACATTTTTTGCGATTCACACCACGCCAGATACGAGGTGAATAAAGCATTTGTGCGATTCAATTCCTTGCAGTAGAACTGACACGTGCTCTGCTCGGCGCAATACTTTTTGTAGGGTGCAAAAGTCGAGGCAAAGCTGGTGAAACCCGGTTGAAAGTAATCGATGCGCAGTGGCGCACGTGTGGCAACACTGTGCGCGACCATGGGGTAAAGATAAAAGGTCCAGAACTTGAGGTTAGCCTCGCAAATATCGCGCACATTCGAGAAGAGACGATGCTGATCGACGTCCGTGAGCAGTTTCTCCTCTTGCACCGCTTCCAGGTCCGTGAGCAGTTTCTCCTCTTGCACCGCTTCCAGGCAGGCGAGAAAGAGCTGTAGAAGAGAGGGTGGTGAATTTTAAAGTGTTGAAATATCAAAGTGTTGAAATATAATGTGTTAAAATATTAAGGTGTTGATATATAATGTGTTGAAATATGAAGTGTTGAAAGTGTTTAATTATCAAAGTGTTGAAATATCAAAGTGTTTAAATATCTAAATGGTGAAATATCAAAGAGTTGAATTATCAAAGTGTTGAAATCCGATTTAATGTGGTCAATTTAAAAATGATTAATATTTAATGTGGTGAATTTAAAAGTATTTCTAAGTCTCAAAAAGTAAATTTGAAATTCTAAGTTAAAATTTTAATTAAAAATATGGTGAATTTCAACTTACATCTGTCACCGTGCGCAACGCATGTATGTAACACACTTCCGTCGTGACCAGCTCCCATATCGCAGTCTGTATTCTCGTCTCACTGTCGCTCATCTCCTCACACTGTACAAAGTCCCGCCAGGTGGCGTGCATATTGTCCAGATAAGCCTGCGCCGCATCGCTGTCCGGATGCTCAAAATTCAATTCAGCCGCTGCGCCCTGCGGCACTCCCAGTCGCGCGTAATTGTTCAGCAACTCACATAGTTGCGACTGTTGCGGATTCTTGATGCCGAAAAGACCGGACCAGCGCTGTTTCAGCTGCTTGCCGGGTATGGCACGTTGATCGGTGGCTTCGGTGGTTTCCTCGGTGGAGGCGGACGAGAGCAGACGTGGTGGACGTGCGCGTGAACCCTGTGAGTAGTTTTTAAGAAGAGCTATAAATGTTTGGAGTTGCTTTAAGAAAGCCAAAAAACACTTACAAAAGAGGCTGCCTTTTGTAGGGTTTTGCGTGAACCATCGCGATCGGTGATAATTAAGTGACGACCAGCAAGATTTTCCACCTGTGTGTGCTCATCCAAAGAGCTAGCGTAGAATGTGGGGCCTAATGATGAAGGGGAGGGTAAGAATATTTCAGAGAGTTAAATATAATAAAATTGTGGTGAGTATTCATTTTAAGGACTGGAATTTTAAGGTGATTTTTGAAAGTTAAAAGGTATATTTGTGGTATATATTTGGTGTATTTATGTTTAGTGTGGTGAGTTTTTGGTGTGATAGATTATTTATGTGGTGAGTTTTTGTTGTGGTGAGTTTTCGATGTGGTGAGTTTTTGATGTGGTGAGTTATTGATGTGGTGAGTTTTTCATGTGGTGAGTTTTTCATGTGGTGAGTTTTTTATTTAAGTATACGGAATTAAAGTATAGTTTATAGAAGTTCTAATTACAAATATGGTTAGCTGGTGGAGGTTAATATGATTCGATTGTGGTGAATTTAATCTCTGGAATTTTAATCTGGTGTTTCTAAGTAATAGGTTTAAGTTTGTCAGGTTTAAATGAGTGGCATGTTTAAATGTGGTGAGTTTTTCACGTGGAGAATTGTTGTGGCAGTTTTGATACGGTGAGTTTTCTCGAATTAGTACTAGTGTGGTGGTTTTTGATGTAGTGTTTTTTTTTTTGATGTTTTGGGTTTTATTATGTTGAGTTTTTGAAGTGGTAAGTTTTTGGGTTCAGTTTTAGTTTAGTTATTATTAATGTGTTGAGTTTAATTTACTGAATTGAATGTACACTTCCATTAAAATATTGATAATGGAGGTGAGTATAAGTATGGTTTGTTCGTAGATATAAATATAAAAATGTTGTGCTGAGTATTAATTTTTTGTTTCTATGCAATAAGTTTTAGTTTGTTGGGTTTAATTGTTTGGATTGTTTAAATGGTGAGTTTTCGTATGGTGAGTATCAGTGTTCTGAGTTTGAGTGTACTGAATTTAAAGGGTACCGATGTAAAGTACGGTTTATTTCATGTGTGGTGAGTTTATGTATGGTGATTTTTGAGGTAAGTCTGGTTTGCGCGTTTTGTTTGGTTAGTTTTTTTTTTGGTGAGTATTAGTGTTCTGAGTTAAAGATTACTGAATTTATAGTGTACTGATTTAAAGTACGCTTCTTAAACGTGGTGAGTATAAGTATCGTTTGTATGATAGGTACGATTATTATCAATTTCAATATAGACTTTTCAATTATGTTGAGTTTAATTGTGGTGAATTATATAAAGTATGTTGAGAAGTTGTATTACGTGATCAAAAAATATGTATGTGGTGAATTTAGAACTTGTTAGTATCTTATAACCTACCGGTTTCCAGAAAACTAGGCAACTGCGTATTATTGTCAGTGATGGTGATTTGTGAAAAACTTAAATTCCTTCGCCGCAGCGATTGATTTAAAGCCGTACTAAAGTAGATATTAGAAAATTAAAAATAAATCTATTAAACAAAATCTACGACTTACGATAAAGTCACGCCTTTGGTTGCTGGTATGAATTCCTCTTCTTGGCAGCCGTTTTCAAGATAAAAACTCACCGAAAAGAATTCAGAACTAGAGACCTGTGGAGGGTACAAAATATAATTAAAGACATTAGTAAATTTGAAAATTCAGATAGGTTTTGTAAATCTAGAAAAAGTAAAATTTCACATTGACTTAAAGTTAAAATACAACAATTAAATTATAGTAGAAGTTTACCCAAATAGGGTAGATCATGTTTAGGGCCTAATTATGTTTATAATCTAACTGGAGTAGGTTGTGACAAGGTAAACATATAATGATTTGTTCTTTAACACGATCATAGTAGAATTGTAACTAGAACATGGCAAAAACAATGATTTCACTCTGATGGTTTCGTTTTTAACGAAATACTTATGATTTTCGCATAGTTAAGCCTAATATGGTTTTGGTTCAAATTGCGGTTTTCATTATATTAACCCAGAGAGTGAAATTTTAATGGTATTGAAATGTTATCGATTATATAATTATCGGTAACATAAAATTTGACTTTCTGGGTTAATATAATAAAAACCAATATTAGAATATTATGGATCAGTATACCATTTTTAAACTTTAAACTGAAATATAAATGGAATCAAAATCTATAATCGATACGTAATAGAGATGGGTTTTAAAATCGTTTCTTTGTTATCGTTGATGTATTTATTAATCACTTTAATCCCATTCTTTTTATATTGAAACTTTTTAATATTTTATAATATTAACTATAATAAATATTATAAAAACTGAAAACGAGTACTTAATAGGTCGCATATCTTCATAATTATTTTCCATTTTAACATACAAAACATCTATCAAAATAAATGAGATAACAAAAAATATATATATATTAAAAATCTATTTAAATTTTTAGAATAGACTACTTTTTGCAATAGAACCTTTAAGAAGCACGCGACTTTGTGCACAGAACGTGCAGACGCTCAATGAGAAAAAGTGAATGTAAAAAATAAAATAACAAATATCAAAAAAAACCAACAATACTAAAAAAAACTTCAAAAACCTTTTGCTTTGACCTTGAGGCACTGCAAAACGTTATCATCATCATCATCCACAACAGGAGCAACATCCTGCGTTGCCTTTGCTAAAACAACGCTATCTTGCATATCCTTCATGTGTTGTTGTTGATGTTTTCCTCTGCACCAACAAACGAAAAACAACAACAACACGAAAAATCGAAAAAAGTATAAAGCAGAAAAAAAGGATACCAAACAGCTGTGTAACGCATTAAATATATCCTTTATGACATATCAGAATTAAAGGTGGCTTATAAAGTGAGTGGGGGATTTTTGTAACATTTGCAAGCTTATATAAGAGAATTTAATACAACTTGAGGAACTTTAGTTGGAGTTGAGGGTTGAGTTGTATAACTTTTGAAGAATCAGAACTGCATTTAGCTACAAAAATTTATGAAATATGCATCATACTTTCGAGTATTTTTAAAATATTATGCAGAATTTACAATTGAAAAGTTATTTTGTGTACAATGAAATGTGATTCATATAGCATCGATGGCTCAGTAGTTAGTGTGGTGAAATACAAGTCAAAAGGTCCCGTAGCTCAGGTTCAAATCTGTGCTGGGACTGTTAACATCTTTAAATGTTACTATGCTACCACTTGGCATACACGGAGAGAAATGTTATTATAAATTATGTATTATACGCATAAATTTTGCAAAAATTAATCGTGATATATAGCAAAGAATAAGTCAACATAATGATTTGGTTTTAATTCATAATATATGATTAAAGTAAAAATTAATTATTATGATTAATTGAATTAAATCATGCGTATGTTTACTCATGTTTCATGTATAAGATATTCATAAGTCATGAGTAATTGGAATAGATTATGACACATTTTATGATTTATTATTCATAATGGTGATATATAGCAAAGAATAAGTCAACATAATGATTTGGTTTTAATTCATAATATATGATTAAAGTAAAAATTAATTATTATGATTAATTGAATTAAATCATGCTTATGTTATAAGATATTCATAAGTCATGAGTAATTAGAATAGATTCTGGGACACATTTTTTGATTTATTATTCATAATGGATGATTAAAATTTCATTCATTGTACAGATGCCAAAATAAATCCTAATTACGCAGAAGAAAGTAAAAAATTTCGCATTTGAAAATATAATACGACAATGGGAATGGAACACTAGGAAGGAATCTAATAATAATTGGTTTTATTTTTATTCATAATATATGAATAAAGTAAAAGACAATTATCGTGATTAATTAAATACAATTATGCGTATGTTTACTGTTTTATGTATAAGATATTCATAAGTCATGAGTAATTGTTTCAGATTCTGGGACATGTTTTATGATTTATTATTCATAATTGATGAATAAAATTTCATTCGTTGTGCAAAAAAACCGTAGCCTGCAGATGCCAAAACAAATCCTAATTATACATTATAAAAATATCGCATTTGAAAATGGAATACGTCACTGGAAAAGGAACATTAAAAAGGAATCTAATCATAATGATTTTATTTTTATTAATAATATATGAATAAAGTAAAATTATGCGTATGTTTACTCATGTTTTATGTATAAGATATTCATAAGTCATGAGTAATTGTTACAGATTCTGGGACATTTTTTATGATTTATTATTCATAATTGATGATTAAAATTTCATACATTGTGCAGATGCCAACACAACTCCTAATTATGCAGAATAATGTTAAAAATATTGCAGTTGAAAATATAATACGTCGATGTGTAAGGAATAATAGAAAGGAATCGAACATTAAAACAGAAACAATTGAAAAATACTTCACTTTAACTTATTTGTTTTTAAAATTTCACATTTATTTTCAAATGACACATTTTTCTCCTTATTCACTCACTTATTATATCCATTAGACTGCAGCTACACCGTGGTTTTCAACAACTGGCGTGAATTGCGCATTAAGAAAATGAATATGGAATATGGAACACAAGTTATGAATAAATATTCATAATTTCGCATGTTCTGATTTATAATAAAATTTGTAAAATTTATGAATACTATTCATAAAAAAATCATAGTGATTTATTTTTTTTTTTTTTTACAAATTAACAAATTAATAAATTTATGAATGTATTATTCACAAATCATTAGTAAACAATTCTCTTCGTGTAGCGAACAATATACGTTTAATCTGCAAATTCGCTAAAGAATTTAAATGGATTCTTAAATTTTAATCAGAAATTTGGAAACAATGCTCTAAAATCAGATAGTTAGAGCATGTTGTGAAATTTGGCAACAATGTAGTGGATTTTAAATAAGACTTTTGAACTAATTAAAATATTTCCATCGCAATATCAGAATTTTTCTAAATACTAACACGGAGTGCCTACATTGTGTGCTTGAAATTATTAAAATATTTTTTACAATCCAAGAGAAATTTGGATTGCCTTATGTCGAGCCTTAAAAATCATTTAAGATTTACATGAACATGCTGTAATCTCTAATATATTCGATAAGTGCTTGCGAAAATTTGGCAACAATGCTGAATTTATATTAGGACTTTTGAATTTAAGTAATTGAAAATATTACCAACGCAATGTTAAGTGTTTGATCTCTACTAATAGTGCCTCGGCTACATTTAGAAATACTCTTAAAAAAACAAACCTTTAGAATAACCTACAAAATCTCCAAAAGTTTTCCGAAAATGCTGAAAATTTGCAGAAATTTGACAACAATGCTGAGGTTTGTATTCAAAGGTGTAGACTTTTAAATAATTTAAATATTAATAAAAAATGTAAAATATATCCATCGCAATGTTTTCGAAATTTCGTGGCTCTAATTTTTTTTAAACCGTATACTTGATATTTAAAAAAAAAAAAAATTAAGTAAGAAAAATATTTGACTAATATGTCATAGTTTTAATTGAAATGCAAAGACTTATATATCGTCGTTGTAGAACTAAAAAGTCACCAAATACATTTTTATGAAAATCTTAAATTTAAAATTTGTTGGTAATTATTACAAAAAGTATTTGATACATTTATAAAGTTGAATGACCAATTGAAAGATTCAGATTTTCTTATCATTTGATACAAATATTGAGCTCATCGATCAAATATTGAAAGATATATAAAGATTTTTGTAAATGAACAATTGGCATTTTGAAAATGTTGTTGGTTACTTTTAATTCTACTACGACGATATATATTCATCACAAAGACACGCTTAAACTGCATAGTCTTTAAAAGTTCTTAGAAATTTGGCCACAATGTCCAAGTCTTAAGGCCAATTTTAAATAAATCAAAATATTTTCAAAAACCATTAAAAAAAATTTGTAATTTGGATGAAATTTGTCAATCAAAAACTCTTTAACTTTGTGGAAATTTGGCAACAACGTCTAACTCAAAATGAAACCAGTTGGGAAGGTTAGATCACATGGGCAATTTTAAAGTAGGGACATTTTATAGTATGCGTTATCATGATAGTTAGGATTATCAAAATTATTGTCGGTCTAAGCCGAATTTGAACGAAAGTTGGCAACTACGCGTAGACTTTAAAAGAAAATCTATGTAGAATCTACGTTTCTTAAGTTTGTGGAAATTTGACAACAGCGCTGCAGCCTCTTTTTCAAAATAATAGAATTTATTAAAAGTTTTTTTAAAATTTTAGCGAAATTTGGCAACTGCACCGAAGCTTTAAAAGAAAAACCGTAAGCCCACAGAACTTACCAAAATTCTTTAAGTTTGTGGACATTTGGCAACAACATATAATTGAAATTTATAAAAACTATAAAAGGATTTTAGAATTTTACGAAATTTAGTAACTGTACCGAGGCTTTAAACTAAAACCCGCCTTTAACAAGAGAACCTACAACGGATTCGCATAGGTTTTGAAAATTTGGCAATGACGAATAAATGAAAATAAAATGAAAATTATAAAAACTTTTAAAAATATAAATTTAGAAACTATGCACAGGTCTAAAAAAATAACGTATACCCTGCGAAACCTACACACATTTTTTTTTTGTAAATTTGACAACATTGCAGAGGATTTCAAATAAACTACGTATTACCTAAAGAAATATCAACAAATTCTTTAAGTGTCAGGAAATTTGGCAACAACATCTAATTCAAAATTATTAAAACTTTTAAAACGTTTTAATTATTTAAAAGAAATTTGGCAACTATGCAGAGGATTTAAAAAACTTAATAGAGAATTTACTAAAAAAATCTTTTAAATTGAGGAAATTTAACAAAAAGCTATTAAGTTTGTGGAAATTTGGCAACAACGTTTAATTCAAACTTATAAAAACTATAAAAGGATTTTAGAATTTGTGCGAAATTTGGTAACTATGCCGAAGCTACCAATTAAAACACGCCTATAACAAGTAGGACCTACAAAAAAATTTTTGATTTTTGGCAATAATGTCGAACGGAAAAAACTAAAACGTAAAACTATTATGTGATATAAATTTAGAAACTATCATGCGAGACCTAAAAAAAATATTTTTTATGGAAATTTGGCAACTATGTCGAAGATTTCGAAAAAAACTATGTACTACGTGCAGAACGTTCAAAATTTTTGTTTGTTAGTTTGAGGAAATTTGGCAACAACGCCTAATTCAAAACTATTAAAATTTTCAAAACTTTTTTAATATTTGAAAGAAATTTGGCAACTATGCAGAGGATTTAAAAAACTATGATTAACTTAGAGAACCTATTAAAAATTGCTTCAGTTTGAGGAAATTCTCAAAGTTATAAAAAACCATTAATTTATTTAATTTTAGTAAAATTTGGCAACTATGCTAAAATCTTTTAAAGAAAAACTATATATCACCTGCGGCTTCTTAAAAAAAGACCTAGAGTTAATGGAAATTTAGCAACAATGTCGGGAAAACGAAAAGATTACTAATTACTAGAAAAGTCTATGTTTAAAATGTCAAGATTGTCGTATAACCAACAGTGTGTGTCTGAAGCACCTTCAGTCATGCTCTTGAAATTGTTAAAAGACCAACATTTTTATTATAGTAGCGCACTTCATATGCTCTACATGTCAGCAATTTTTATATGCTTCTTTTTTGTGTGTTCTTCTCATTTTTTATTGTACTTCTTTCCTTCTGTTACGCTTACACGCTAACGCGTTAATGTCGTCCCCAAGTGCATCCTCGTAAAGGATGCGATTTTTCACTTTCGTTGCACTTTTTAGATTTTATTTTTTTTTGGGGTTTGCTTCATACAAATTGAAACAACATTATGTTGTTGCTGCTGTTACAAACAACTGACGTTGCATTGTTATGCTAAACATTGCGGAACTGAACAACATAGCATCCTTGTTGTTCTGCCCCGTCGCGCGACTTTTTGCGTATGGGCGCCAAGAGTCCTGGGGTATCCTCTTCACTTAAGCGCTGCTGTTGAAATCAAGATATTTTGCATGAAAAATCGTTGACTCTTTTTTTTTTAAACGTGGATTTTGTGTGTGTTGCAAAATATTCTTTCATAAATCGTTGTCAATTTTCTCTGGCACAAGGAGAATGTTCTTTAGTGGCTTTATGCTATGGAGCAGCAGCAAAGTTTTGGCGTCTAATCTGATTTAAAATATTGCGAAAAATTATTATTCTTATTTTGTAGAATGTTATTTAACTCTAAAATATTGGCGCTAATTCAAATGGTTTTAATCATTAGTAGCAGTCCGATATTCTGTTTTACATCTTTATTTATTTATTTATTTATTTATTTATTTATTTATTTATTTATATTACACAACTCTTCTTATTCTTTATAGTGATTAACTTTTGTTTGAATTTTACATTCTTTAGTTTTCGGTTATACTCAACCATTGATCAGTTAATCAATATATCTAATTCATATTAATTCTATTAATTCAAAATTTAAATGTAATATGAGAATGATTTAGCTCATATTAATCATATATATAATTAGTAGGGACTTCGGGCTTTTTTATTTTCAATGTTGAACTTTTATCAAATACAATTCATCCCCGAATAATTCTATCCCAGATAAATCTAACCCGGACTATTCTTACGCGTACTATGTTCACAGAAACAATATTTACCAAGACAATTTTTCCCGGATAATTATTCCTCAAGACAATTTTTGTCTTTTCACTTGAACAGCACATTGAATGTATATCAGTGTTAAGTCTTTGTGGTGAGTTTCAGTGTGGTTAGTTTTGGAGTATTGAGTTTCGGTGTTATGAGTTTCGAAGTGGTGAGTTTAAGATTGTTTTTGGTGTGGGGAGTTTAAGTGTGGGGAGCTTTAGTGTGGTGTGTTTTAGTGTGGTGAGTTTTAGTATGGGGAGTTTTAATGTGGTGAATTTTAGTGTGGTTAGTTTTGGAGTATTGAGTTTCAGTGTTATGAGTTTTCAAGTGGTGAGTTTCTAAGTGGAGAGTTTAAGATTTTTTTTGGTGTGGTAAGTTTAGGTGTGGTGAGTTTACGTGTAGTGATTTTTAGTGTGGTAAGTTTTAATGTGGTGAGTTTTAGGGTGAAGTATTGAATTTCGGTGTTATAATTTTCGAAGTAGTGAGTCCTAAGTGGTGAGCTTAAAATTGTTTCTGGTGTGGTGAGTTTAAGTGTAGTGTGTTTTAGTGTGGGGAGTTTTAGTGTGGTGAGTTTTAATGTGGATTATTGAGTTTCGTTGTTATGAGTTTCGAAGTAGTGAGTTTCTAAGTGGTAAGTTTAAGATTGTTTTTGGTGTGGTGAATATAAGTGTGGTGAGTTTTAGAGTGGTGAGTTTTAGTATGGTATGTTTTAGTGTTGTGAGTTTTGATATTGGTGTGGTGAATATAAGTGTGGTGAGTTTTGGAGTGGTGAGTTTTAGAGTGATGAGTTTTAGTATGGTAAGTTTTAGTATGGTGAGTTTTGATAAGGTGAGTTTTAATGTGGTTAGTTTTGGAGTGGTGAGTTTAAGGATCGAATCGATATTAATTTATCTATGTTTGTTCATCGATATTTCATCATTTATATTTTTCAATATTTTTCAATCTATGTTTGTTTCATCAATAGTTGCTCATATATATTACTTCATTAATTGTTGAAACAAACATAGAGTAACAAATATTGAAATATATAATCATCAAATTTTGTACATCAACATTCGTGCATTATTATTTGTTCATCAATATTGATTCGTCGATATTTATTGATTTATATTTCTTCATTTTTATCTGATCATTAATACTTATTCATCAACAGTTGATTATCAATTTATATTCTTCAATATTCATTCATCAATATTTATTAATCTATGTTTATTCGTCAATATTCATTCATCAATAGTTGTTCATCAATATTTTTTAATAAATATGTGGTAAATATTTTTTTATAATTCGCCGACACGCCCGTATTTGTTGACAACCATAGCGAACTTAGCTCAAATCGTTGACAACCGCGTCGACGAGCTATTGGAATAATTGATTGCTTAGAAAAGCGAAGTGAGCTATGAGATGGGGTTTTTCTCACTCAGTATTTTTTTATAAAAAAGTTACTTGTTTGTATTTAGAATATCTTACAAATATTTATTAAAAATTATGTATTCAGAAACATTTGTACATCAACATTCGTGCATCAACATTTGTTCATTGAAAAATGTTTATCGAAATATGATCATCGATATTTGTTCATTGATATTTTTCATTTATACTTGTTCATCAATATTTAACCATCAACATTTGTTCATTAATTATTATTCATCAACTGTTGCTGAATAATTGTTATTAATGAATATTCATTCATCAGTGTATGTTAACCTTTGTTTGTTCATCATTAGTTGCTTATCTATATTTCTTTATAAATATTTATTTAAAAATATATAATCATCAACTATATGTGTTATGATATTTGTTCATTTTTATCTGTTCATCAATATTTTTACATCAACAGTTGCTTATGAATTTTTATTTCTTAATATCATAGCATCAATATTGGTTAATCTGTGTTTGTTCATCAATAGTTGTACATCGATATTTCTTTATATTAATTAATTAAAAAAATATATATTCAACAAAATTTGTACATCAACATTCGCGCATCAACATTTGTTCATCAATATTGGTTCATCGTAATTTGTTCATTTATATTTGTTTATTTATATTTGTTTATTTATATTTGTTCGTCAGTATTTGTTCAGCCGCATATGCTTTTCATTTTTTATTCCCAAATATTCATTCATCAATATTTGTTAATCTATGTTTATTCATCAATAGTTGCTCATCTAAATTCCTTCATATATTTTTATTTATTTTAAAATATATAATCGTAATCATTTGTACATTAAAACACTCGTGCATCAACATTTGTTCATCAATACTGGTTCATCGATATTTCTTCATCAATATTGGTTTATCGATATTGGATCATTTGTTAATTTATATCTCTTCATCAATATTTATTCATCAATATTTATTCATCAATGTTTATTCATCAACAGTTCATTAATCAATATTTGTTCATCAATATTTATTCATCAACAGTTCATTAATCAATATTTGTTCATCAATGTTTATTCATCAATATTTCATCATATTCCTTCACCAATATTTGTACATCGATATTTATAAATATGTAATTATTCATTAATATTTATTCATCATTATGGGTACATCGTAGGGACTATTCCTAGACTAACTGCCTAAAGTATATTTGACGAAAATATAAAACTTTATTTTTAAGACTAGCTTTAAAGTCACACTCGTATTTTCTAGATCTTAAAAATTCATAAAACAACATATATCAATATTGATATCGATTATAAAATACATATTATGGTGGGCGAGATACGATTAAAATAAATATCGAAAATTGAGCTAAAAAAGGTTCACTTTTAGGTATTTATTTCTCGGGATTCAGGTGAGCACCTATCTTGTAATTTATATTTTAATTTAGTATAGCTCATCAATTTCAAAACGGCTCTATTCAATTAAATCATATAGTTGTGATCATCATGCAGTTTTTATAAATCATAGTCACCATTACAAATCATTCAGAATGTTTATAAATATTCGTTCAGATGTGAGTTTAACTATTTGTTGAGTATTTAGCAGAGCGTAATATTTAAAATACAAAATTAATATAAAATTATAGAAGAATTATTCTAAAATATGAAAATATATTTTATAATTTATTTAAATTTTTATAATATGTTGTAAATGTTAACAATTCTTAAAATTTTTAATAAAAATCTTGAATTTTTTTTTTGAGAATTCTGTGAATTTTCATTAACAATTCTTAAAGTGTTTAACAAAAATCTTGATGTTTTTTTTAAGAATTCTGTGTATGTTCATTAAAATGTATTTCCCGCTTAAAATTTGTATTCTGTCAGTCGATATTTTAAACTCTACAAAATGAAGTTCTGACATTCTTTGCAGCAAAAAGTTTGGCATCAATTTAAAGCCACTAATTGCAGCTGTTGCATATTTTAAGGTGCGCAACTGTGCATTTTTTCAGAACATTAAAAAACTTTCCACAAAGATGTCCGAGAATGAAAACAACAGGTAATTAAAAATTAAAAAAAAAGGTTAAAAGTCTCCACCCAAACGTTTGAGCAGCCACATTTCGTTGAATATATTTCCAGCACTTGATTGCATTTATTCTTGAGTAGAATTCAAAGATGCTGTGAAAGCAAAAAGTGTAAATAAAACTAAAATAAAATGAAAATGAAGAAAAGGCTAAAAACTACTCAAAGGCAATTGGTAGAGAAGTAAGAGCCTGCTACCGAACGGTATAACACAATTTTATAGTAAGTCTCAAAGGTAATTGAATATTAAGATTGAAAGCAATTGGAAATGTAAGCAGGAAAAGTGACGTGAACGCAAATAGAAATGCATTAAAATAGTAGAGAACAAAAAAAAAATAAATTAAGAATAAAATAGAGAATAGAAAAATGGTAAAACTACGGTAAAGCATGGCCTTAGTGACAAGGTTAACGAGTAGCATTTTTTAATAGTTTTTTTTTCAAATAAAAGAAAAATAAAATTTATTGTACGTATAATTATAAAATAGTAAGGTGGTTTAATTTTAAATTATATATTAATAAATCGAAGACATATTTATGTGTAAGTTCAAGTTCAAGTGAAATTGATTAAATTACAATTGAAATTAAGAAGAAAACTAATTAAATTGTAAAATTTACTTAGTTTTAAGAAATATTTTTCTAAAAATTAAGAATTTTTTGTTATTACAAAGAAACATTTTTTTAATACTGAAAATATACCTCTTTCTAGAATCTTTTCCCTATTCCAATTTCAATTCTATTTTCTGATTGTTTTTTACATTCTATGGAATGCAGTATGTACAAAATAAAATCCAGAAATTTTTAAATACATACAAATTTTGATTATAACTTTAATTTGACATTCAGATTTGGAGTCTATGTCGTATAATCATAGACAATTTAAAGACGACTTTAAATTTAAAATCAGCTTTTTTACAATTTTTTCTATACAAAATTTGTCAAAAAACGTCGAATTTATTTTTAAAGTCGACTTTAATTTTTCCATGATTATGCGCCTATGTTATTTAAAAGTTCCGTTCAACATTAAAATAATAGCCATTAAATTGAGTAACTTCAGAAATTGAAAATTCAAATTTTCATTTGACATTTAAAAATATCAATTGAAATACAAAAATTTAATTTAGTATTCTGAAAAGTGCAGATGATGTTTGAAAGTTCTATAATTAACCAATGACATGAAGTAATTTCATAATTTGTTATTTAAAATTCCAAAAATACCAATTAAAATTTGCATTTGAACGTCAGAAAATATTGATGACTACATAGAAAAAAAAAATTGGTGAATTGCGTTCCTCAAAAAAAAAAAAATGTTCATCAATTAATTTATTTTGAAAAATAAAATTAAGTTCAACAATATACATCATATTGAGTATTATTTTCATAAATATAAATTTACGTCATATTGATGAATTCCGTACTTCAAACCATGATTCTTCATTGTATTGAAGAACCATTCATAATATTAATTACTAACGACATCAATGTTATGAATGTAATCATAAATATGATGAATAATACATTTGAATAATACGTTTCATCATATTAATGAACAAATACATAGAATACAAAATATATGTACATTAAATTGAAGAATATTGTTCATCAAATTTTTATTAATAAAAAGTTATATTTATAATAAATATATAAAAAATATATATATATTTTGAAAAATTCTTTTTCCCAAAAAAAGTTTTTTCGGACAACATTTTTTCCGGAAAATAAAATGTACTCGATTTTTTTTTTTTTGGAAAATAAAATTTTTTAAGATTATTTTTTTTTTTGAAAAACAATTTTTTATAATTTTTTTTTATAATAACATTTTTTTTATGACTTTTTTTACGAATTATTTTTAATTTTTTTTTTTTTGATAAATTTGTACACAAAAATTCCATCAAGTAATTTATTTTGAAAAATAAAAATAAAATTAAAAATTTTTTTCGGACAACATTTTTTTCGATAAACATTTTTGTCCGAAACATTTTTTTTTTAAACAAAATAATTTTCTCAGATAATTTTTTTTTTGGAACAATATTTTTTTTCTCGGATTATTATTTTTTTTTTTTTTGAAAAACAATTTTTTTTTAACAACATTTTTTTATGATTTTTTTACTAATTATTTTCTACAACAAAATGTTTTTTTTTTTGAAAAATATGTAAAAAAAATTTCCATCAATTAATTTATTTTGGATAATAAAATTTTGTTCAACAATATTCATCATATTGAATATTATGTTCATAAATATTATGAACAATTTACAAAAAAAATTAAATTATTTATAGATACTATGATTATATTCATCAATATGACGATTCATATTCATTGTATTGAATATTTCGTTTTTCACTACGATGTTCGATAGTATGAATAATATATAATATATGAATGCATTCATCAATATGACGTTTAATGAACGGTGGTATCAATATGATGCAGCTGGTTGTTATTAGAAAAACTCATAATATTTTTAAATAAATTCATCATATTGATGAATTTTTTTTCTGTCAATTTACAAACAAAAATTTAAATTATTCATATCGTCACTGTCATGCCAAAGGGGCAAATGTGCATTTTTTAAAATGTTGGGAAATCATATTTTAAAGTTTGAAGTGCTTTAAAAAATAGCAAAATTTATATTTTCTTTAATTTTTTCTGTTATTTTAGTTTATTCATCAATTATTATTACGTATATAAAATATCTTTGGATTTGGACAACCTACTGAATTATAAATACGGATTTTGTGAGGCTATATCCTGATCAAAACGCAAATATTTTTGTTTTTTATGAAATAACTTTTTATAAGCGCAAGATAAAATAGTAATGTAGAGGCATTAATTGTTTGTTTTTAAAGCACCTATCCATCTGCATCATTAATTAAAAATATTTTGTCAAACATTAATTTGCCATTTGTTATTTGCAGGAAAAAATGTTTGGCAAAATATTTTTAAATAATGATGCCAAAGGATAGGTGCTTTGAAAACAAACAATTATTACCTTCACACTACTATTTTATCTTGCACCAATAAAAAATTATAGCAAAAAAACGAAGAAATTGGAAAAATTGAAAATCTTGCCATGCCAAAAGGGCGAATCTTTTCATTTTTTACTATAACTCTTTAATGCTACAAGATAAAATAGTGATGTAAAGGCATTTATTGTTTGTTTTTAAAGTACCTATCGATCTGCATCATTAATTAAAAATATTTTGTCAAACATTAATTTGCCATTTGTTATTTTCAGGAAAAAATGTTTGGCGAAATAATTTTTAAATAATGATGCAGATCAATGGGTGCTTTCAAAACAAATAATAAATGCTTTTGCACCACTATTTTATCTAATACCAATAAAAAGTTATAGCGAAAAAACGAAAAGATTCGCCCTTTTGGCATGACAAGATTTTTAATTTTTCAAATTCGCCCTTTTGGTTTTGTCTTTTGTGGCTAGAAATACCCAACAAAACGACACGACATTTTGGCACAGCATACTTGAGGATAAACTACATTCAAAAATGTAAAAAAACGCAAATGTCAAAAATTGCACATTCGCCCCTTTGGCATGATAGTGACGATATATACTATGATTATATTCATCAATATGATTATCCAAATTCATTGTATAGAATATTTCGTTCTTCACTATGATGTTCGATAGTATGAATAAGTTCATATATATAATGTGTGTATTCATCAATATGTCATTTAATGAACGGTGGTATCAATATGATGAATCTGGTAGTCGGTAGAAAATTCATAATATTGATGAACTTTTTTTCTGTGAATATAAAATTTTAATTTAATATTCTGAAAAGTGTATATATATTTGAATGTTCTATTTGAAATTTAGTTATTGTTCATTTTATTAAAATGCTAAACAATTAAAAAAAAAAAAAATCATAAAATATTCAAGCTAAATTGTGAATCAAAAAATTTGAAACAGTTAAAAACAGTTGTTGTATTTTTGGTTTCAATTAGTTTTTCTATTTTGAAATATATTCTAAACTTTAAATGAAATATTTCATTTGTTATTTTTCGAAATTTAAATTGAAGTATAACTTTTAAACTATCGTTCATTTACTACAAGAGTGTCATAACTCAAAAAAATCGATTTTGTAGAAAACACGTTTAAAGTTTTTAATTGATTCTCTTTTTGCATATAAAATGTATGAGGCATATAAAATGTGGTAACGGCATATGCTCTTCTCGTGTGGTGAGTATACAAGATACGAATACGAATTTTTAACTCAAGATGAAATATGATATAACGAATAATTCTGCATCATTAACTCAAAAATCGCATTTTTTGAATTATGACACTCGTGTAGTAAATGAGCGTTATATTGAATTTCAAACGTTTATTTTTAAATTATATTTATTTGATTGATTGGAATTTTAAATATCTGAATTTCAAATGATCTTTTTTGAATTTCAAATAGAATTCTTGATTTTAATTTTATTCATTTTGATATTTTAATAAAATATTTGAATTTAAATTTCAACTAATGAAATTTTTAAATTTTTACTTATGTATTTTATGAATTTTAAATACAGTTTACAATAACATTTGATATTTTTTGAATATAAAACGTTAATTTCTAAATTACAGCGAAAGCTCGGTTCAACGAATGATATATTGTGAAGTCTTTTTCTTAATGGAACAATTTTTTATGTAGAAAATAATTGAAACTTCGTTGAATGTAGTAAAAATAAATGCGTATGTAGTCATTTTTCTAAATATTTTAAAAGTTTAAATAAATAGAAAATATAGTAATTTTAATAGCAAATGCAAACAAATTTTGTACTGAAATACATGAATTTTATGTAGTTGTTTTATGTAGAAATTAATTACATCAATGTAGTAAAAACAAAAACATTTAATTTTGTACGTTAATTAAATAGAAATGTATTTATTTTCAATATATTTTTTCTTGTTTTTAATACAGATTTTTTTTAGAAATATTTATAAAATATGTATTTTGAAAATTTTGGGAGTTTTTTTTTAGTTTATTTTAAATTGTTCCTTCAGAGTATCTGCTTTATTTAAAGACACCTTTAGACATTTAGAGACACCTTCAGAGACCTTTAGAATAATACACCAAAGGAACCATACAACAACTAGCACAACAACATCAAGAACAAGAACAACAACTAGATCAACTAAAACTCACCTCACTGCGCGTCAACAACGGTTTTTTTCGTTGCATAAACGATGACTTCTTGCGGTGACTGGTGGGCGTACCGACGCCGCTACTCCCTACAGACGCAGCCTGACCGCTGGCTGTTAAAAGGCTGCCACCAGCAAAAGGAAACAAGGACGAAGGTGTGCCGCTGCTGCCCGTGGGCGTAGCACAAAATATGGCTGCACCAGCGGCGCCTGGACTAAGGGTCAACTGAGCCGTTGATGGCGCTGAAGCAGCGGTTGTTGTCGACGAATATGTCGTCGTCTCGCCGATGCTCTGCAAGGATAACGACGGTTTTTGAAGAGCTGCATATGAGTTGTGGCTAAGGGAGCTAACGGTAGTGGTGGCGGTAGTGGAGGTGGTGATAGTATTGGTGCTGGAGATGGGACTCATAGGGTTGCCACTGAGTTTATTGTTATTGTTAAAGGTGGAGAGGGTGATTGAGGTATTGGTGGTGTTGGTATTAGTGGTGGTACTAATGGATGAGGTGGTACTAGTGATGGTAAAGGTGGTGGCACAGGTGGTGTTGGCGACATTGTTCATTGTGGGCGAGAGCGCTAGCGGCGGCGAGCGACTGTATTGTGCAAAGGGGCGTGTGCTAGACTGCTGCGGCGAATTCGGACGAGGCTGTGGCAACGCGTGGGCGTAGGGAGGCGCGGGAGGAAGTGCCGTGTGGTGTGCTTGGGGGGATACAGAGCGCAGGGGCGGCTGCAGAGGCGGTGGCGCAGTCACCAAGGGCGACTGTGCGAAGTGATACAAGTTATGGACATATTTTCGGGGTTTTGGAGATGATTTGGAATGTAATAGAAGGTAATGGGATGATAATTAGAAGAAAACAATATAATCGGAGTAATTACGATGTTATGTGGAAATAATTGGAAGTTCATGTAAGAAAAGAAATAATAATATTGAGGTTATTAGAAATATGAGGGGTAATTGAAAGGTAATGGTGAAAAAAATGAGAGATAATCGAAAGAAATGAAGCAAATGGATAGGTGATAACCAGGAAATGGTTGTGAAATAGCGTTGGAGCAATGGGATATTTATTGAGAGGTAAAATGGATATTTTAAAAAGTAATGGAATGTTTATTAGAAGGTAATAAAATAATAAAGAAGGTGATAATGAAGAAATTAGTAATAGGAGTTAATAGGGTAATTTAAAAGTAATGGGTAATTGAAGAGTAATGGGTATTTGAAGAGTAATGGGTAATTGAAGAGTAATTGATAATTAAAAAGTAATGGGTAATTAAAAAGTAATTACAAAGTAATCAAGGTAAATACCAGGTAGTTAAGTTATGTGGAAATAATTGGGAGGTCATGGTAGAAAGAGACATGGTAATAAAGAGGTTATAAGAGGTATGAGATGTAATTAAAAAGTAATAATAAAAAAATAGGAAAGTAATTAAAACGAAATTGGATAAGTAGATGGGCAGAAAATTATTGTAAAGTAGCATTGGAAAAATGGGAAATTAATTGAGCGGTAAGTTCGATGTATTAAAATGTAATGGGATATTTAAATTGGTGTTGGAGAAATTAGATATAGAAGTTAATGGAGTGGTAATTAAAAAGTAATAGGGAAGTAAATACAAAGTAAGGACGATAATTATGAAATTATGTAGACAAAATTTGAAGATAATGGTCATGGACGGAAAAGAAGTAGCAAAGAAAAAGGATTAATATGATTGGTAATTGAAGGTGGTTGATATAAAATGGGATAATTCGAAGAAAATGAAACAAATGGGAATGGAATGGGACCAGAAAAGTATTGTGAAGTAGGGATGAATAAATAGGAGAGTTAATTAAATGTGATTTTTATGAGGAGGTTATGGAATAATGTGGTGATAAAGACAGTGAGATGAAACAAAAGTTAATTAGTGGTACAGATGAGGTTGAGAATATGTAGAAGGAAAAACGAAGGATGAAGGAAGGGGGGAAACGAGGAAGGAAATTAAAATTATGGGAAGAGGGAGATGAAGAGGAGGAAATGTGGGGAGATAAAGGAGAGGTAATGTAAAGGTAATGTAAAGGTAACGTAAAAGGTATAGAAAAGGTAACGCAAAGCAGAGATAATGGAAATGTAAATGAGAGATGAATGGTAATGGCCAAGTAATAGGATGGTAATGGGAAAGTAATAGGATGGTAATGGGGAGGTCACACAAAGACAATTGATAAGTTATGGTAAGGATAGTAACGAAAAGGCAAAGAAAAGGTAACGCAAAGCGGAGATAATGGAAATGTAAACGAAAGAAAAATGGTAATGAGAAAGTAATAGAATGGTAATGGGCAAGTAATAGGATAGTATTGGGGAGGTCATACAAAGACAATTGGTAAGTTATGGTAAGGATGATGTAAAGTTAATATAAGGTGATAAAGGCGATAACATTTGATGTTTAAATGGATTAATACGTAGATATTGGTAAGAACAGATGGCAGTTCAAAAGGTAATTGGGGGGTAATGGCAAAGATATTTTTATTTTTCAGAGAAATTTGTTGTTGGGGAAGGTTACATATGGAATACGAGGAAAATTGAGACGCATTGTGCACGAAGACGTAAGGCGTGTGTAAATCAAATTGAAGGCAGTAAGGAGAGTGAGGAAAAGAGTAAGTGTATGGAAGAGAGAGAGAGAGATAAAGAAAGAAAAAGAGAAGAGAGCATGAAATAAGCGGCTGGCTGCTGTTATTTTCTTAAATACAGTAAAAAAAATAATGAAAAATCCAGGAAACAAAAGCAAAAAAATAGAGCTACGTGAGCGGCATTGTAAGTAGATTCATTTCAATTCAATTAAATTATAAAATAAACGACATGACAATTGCAAGCATGCGGAAAAGAGCGATAAAAGAGAGAAGATGCAAAAAAAATAAAAAATCGAATAACATAAAATAACCAACAACTAAAACAGATTAGAATAAATCAAAAAAACTGTATTTGAAAAGACAAATAATAGAAAAAAAGAAACGAAAGAACCAGAAAAAATCCTCAAAACAAAAGAAACTAAAATCCCCACAACAAATCAAACGTTAAGTCGGCCAACAATTAACGGCAGTTGACAGCTGAGTCCGAGAAAACGTGCGCGCAAAAACAGCTGACTTTCAATGACATTCAATTTCAGTGACATGTGCAAAATTGAAAACAAGAAATCAAAAGACGAACCCAAAAAAAAAAAGATGCAATAAATGAACGCATACGCACAGAGAAGCAATTCATGCAGAATATTGTAGAACAGACAACGAAAAAAAGGAAATACAAGAAAAACAAGAAAATTGAAAAAAGAAAAAGTAGACAATACATAAATCAAGTAACTGACAAAAGCATAAAATTCACAAATTGACAAACAGCATTCAATTAGTAGAATGACTGAAGACGAATGATATATGACAGATGGATGACGGGGGGCGGCATGACAGGTCCGTTGAACATGTGACGGTCATTTAGAGCATGGAAAGTATGCTGAGAGTAGGTCACCACTCTATATCAGCTCCATTTCATTTCTTGTGAATGGGAGACTTGTTTAAAATCAGCATGTCAATGGATGAAAAGTCAGAGGCATTTTGACTTTAGACAGAGGGAAATTTTAAAAATGTTATATACAAAAAATTAAAAGATAAATATAAAATATTTAAATTTAAATAATAAACTAAAAAAAAAAAAAATAAAAACTTTAATATATAAAAAAAAAAATTAAACAAAAAAAAAGATAAATAAAAAAAAAAATTAAATAAATAATTAGACAGAGGGAAATTTTAAAAACGTTATATACAAAAAATTAAAAGATAAATATAAAATATTTAAATTTAAATAATAAACTAAAAAAAATAAATAAATAAATAAAAAATTAAACAAAAAAAAAAAAAAATTAAATAAAAAAAAAAATAAAAAAAAAATAAAAAAAATAAAAATTAAAAAATAAATATAAAATATTTAAATTTAAATAATAAACTAAAAAAAAAATAAATAAAAAATTAAACAAAAAAAAAAATTAAATAAAAAAAAAATAAAAAAAATAAAAATAAAATTAAAAAATATAAAAAAATTTAAAAAAATAAATAAATAAATAACACGGTGCGATATCAAAAATATACAAGAAATAAACAAGAAAATCAATAAATATCCTCATTTACAGAATGTCTATATCACTTCGAAATGACATCTCGACGGGGAATATAGCTTATCTCGATCAATAGATATTTTAATATAAACAACCTACAAAAATATTTTTTTGTAACTTTGGATCACTGTATCTCAGGATAAAGTTGTCCGAAAAATTAAAAAAAATTATTGACCAAAACATTGCAATTGATCCTTGCATAAAAATATAACCAAAATCCAAGAGCTTTAAATCTCATAGTTGACTTGATTTGGTAAATATAGTGTGGGAATGAATCGGTTAAAACATTTTATTATTTAATCGATCATAACTTTGTTGTTGAAATTTTGATAAATTTTGATAAATCTAAAAGTTATGATAAGATAATTGAATTTCCTTTTAATGACTGTAAAAATGTGTGGATTATCTTACCAGATGATTTTTTAACGATTTTTCAAAATTGAAAAATGTATTCAAATTTGCATTGTTTTGTCGTATAATGACCTATAACTCAGGTATTTTTAAACCTATTTTAATGAATTAAAAAGTTTTGGTAAGCTAAATGTGTGAGTTTTACAAAAACTTAGACACTTTTAAAATAACTTATGTAGATGCTGAGTTTAAATTACATACGTAACTCAAGGTAGGAAAATGCAAATTTGCACACAAAAGTGCAAATTAAAAAAAAACTCGAAGTGATACAGAAATTCTGTAAATGAAGATATTCATTGTTTTTCCATGTCTATCCAAAAAAATAGGTAGTATACGACATTTTTTGGAATTTGTAGCACAGTGTAATTAGACAGAGGGAAATTTTAAAAATGTTATATACAAAAAATTAAGAGATAAATATAAAATATTTAAATTTAAATAAAAACCAAAAAAAAAAATAACAAAAAAAAAAAATAAAATAAAAAATAAGAAAATTAAATAAAAAATTTTAAATAAAATCAAAATTAAAAATATAATTTGTTATTTTATCAAAGTAAAATTTTCTCCTAAAAAGTTTGCATCTTAAAAAAAAACAAAATAAAACTTTAAAGCTCTAAATTAAATATATAAACCTATTTGATTTAAGTGCAGTACTATTTCTTCGTGCGTTATATATTTTTTTTAATATCTTCTCATTTGCCACAAATAAAAACGTGCGTAAATTGAATTTTCTTTTCTTATTTTGTCTAAATATTTTCAATTTCATGCTTGAGCGCTATACTTACGCCGGGTTTTGCCGCCGGTCCATGTTGACAGGCAACCATAGAGTCGAGGCCATCCAAGTGTGTCAGACTCTTCGATTTTAGCTGCAAGAGAAAAGAAAGAGAGAGAAAGAGAGAGACAAAAGAAAAAGTGATTTAGTAATTGAAGGATTTGGTTATTTTTTTTATAAATTTTTATAGATTTTACATTTTATAAATTTGCAATTAAAATGAGATTTTTTAAATATATAAAATATCATGTATTGCATTGGTTGGAACCGAAATCGTAACCGCTACTTTAAAAATCTTGGAACCAGATCAGATTTTCTAAATGTTAGGGACCGCAAAGAACCTAACTCGGAACCGGAAACGTTTCGTATTTTGGAACTGAAACCGGATTCATAACCGTTATTAAAACGAGTTGGGAAAGTTAGGTCACATGGGAAAGTTCGGTCACATGGGGCGGACTTTTATAGTCGGTCGGGCCCGACTATGGAATACCCTACACCTTTGGTGGGGATATTAATGTGGGATATTTAATTGCATACCTTAATTTTAAAGATTTTAATTATGCTGAACCTCCCCACCCTCAGAATATTATCCACATATCAGAAATTTGCGTCTATAAAAAACTAATAAAAAAACTAATAAGAAACATATAATTGGGCGGACAACGTCTATATTTAAAATTTTGAAAGGCTAATATTTCATAGATTTGATTTTAATAATTTACGGATCAAATTTTCACTATGAAAACCCGGGAAATAAAGAAAAAAAAAGTGGGCGGAACACGCCCATTTTTGGACCACATATTTTTAAGTGAATTATAACAATATTTTTTAAATTTTGTTACTATATCTTGTATACTTTTCGAGTTATTAGTTTCTAAAGAGTTATATAAAAGTGACTTGTATGGGAGGTGGACGTGTCCGTTGAACGATTTGGCTCATTTTCCAACTCAGTTCCTCCTTTTGGCTAAAATATAATAATACGAAATTTTATCGCATTCTGATCAGTATTTCTCAAGTTATTCTGTATTCGGACAGCAAGACGGACATGGCTAAACGGACTCGGGTAGTGATGCTGATCAAGAATATATATACTTTTCCATACCGGACACGCCTCCTAAGGGGCGTTACAATATATGCACAAAGTTAATATACCCTGTACCTCATAGGTGTAGGGTATAAAAATGTGTGAAAACGCAATCAGAACCCATATCTTTTTTTGATTGGAACCGGAACCGCTATTTTAAAAGTCTTGGAACCAGAACCGATTTTCCAAATGGTTTTAATTCCTGTTAGCGAATTTAACTTAAATCAGAACCCTAAACGTTTCGATTTTTAGAACTGCAATCGGAATCGGAACCGTTATTAAAAAGTTTGTGTGGAACCGTAATTGGATCCCATATCATTTTTTGATTGGAACCGGAATCGCTACTTTAAAAATCTTGGAACCAGAATCGATTTTCCAAATGGTTTTAGTTCCTGTTAGATACCGCAAAGAACCTAAATAGGAACTAGAAACGTTTCTATTTTCAGAACTGAAAACGAAATCGTAACCGTTATTAAAAAAATTTGTGGAAACGCAATCGGAACCCATATCATTTTTTGATTGGAACCGGAATCGGTACCGGAAGCGTTATTTTAAAAATGTTGGATTCAGAACCGAAACCGATATTCCAAAGTGTTTTAGTCCATGCTAAAAGGTATCATTTAAAACTACCAAAGAGCTTATAATTCAATAATTTAATTTCGGATACCCTTGATGAAGTGATATCGAGAATTGAAAACAAAAATTTATGATACTCGAAATAATAGGCCATCACATAATATCGAAATAATAGGTCCTCAGCAAATATAGAAAGAATAATCCAAACTTCATATGAGAAATGAAAAAAATTATAGTAGAGATTAAGTCGATCACGGACTTGGTTCGCACCGTTTCTAAACAAAACTATTTTGACAAGAAAAACTAGGCCTTTTGTAGAAATACAATTTATTTTATTTAGTCACATAGTGTTATCAATAGATCCAATTTAATTATCAAAATAATATAATTTAATTTGCATTTAATTTTTGTCCGTGTTGAAAAACCAAAGTCTCAGCAACCTTAACCGCTCTAATACTCATTCTCGCCTCCCTCACCCTCACCATCACCCGAGTCCATGCCGACCTCTTCGTAATCCTTCTCAAGCGCTGCCAAATCCTCGCGAGCCTCCGAGAATTCACCTTCCTCCATGCCCTCACCGACGTACCAATGCACGAAGGCACGCTTCGCATACATCAGATCGAACTTGTGATCCAGACGGGCCCAGGCCTCCGCAATTGCCGTGGTATTTGACAACATACAGATGGCACGTTGCACCTTGGCTAAATCGCCACCCGGTACCACAGTTGGTGGCTGATAGTTGATGCCGACCTTGAAACCGGTGGGGCACCAGTCGACGAACTGTATGGTACGCTTAGTTTTGATCGTCGCAATGGCAGCATTCACGTCCTTGGGCACAACATCGCCACGATACAACATGCAGCAGGCCATGTACTTGCCGTGTCGTGGATCGCATTTGACCATCTGATTGGCGGGCTCAAAGCAGGCATTGGTAATTTCGGCGACGGACAGCTGCTCGTGATACGCCTTCTCGGCGGAGATGACTGGCGCATATGTGACCAATGGAAAATGTATACGCGGGTAGGGCACCAAATTGGTCTGGAATTCAGTCAAATCCACGTTGAGTGCACCATCGAAACGCAGCGAGGCAGTGATCGAAGAGACAATCTGGCCGATCAGACGATTCAAGTTGGTATATGTGGGACGCTCAATATCCAGGTTACGGCGGCAGATATCGTAAATTGCCTCGTTGTCTACCATGAATGCGCAGTCGGAATGTTCGAGTGTGGTGTGTGTAGTTAAAATCGAGTTGTAGGGTTCAACGACAGCGGTAGAGACCGAGGGTGCAGGGTAGATGGCGAACTCTAATTTTGACTTTTTGCCATAGTCCACGGAGAGGCGCTCCATCAGTAACGAAGTAAACCCGGAACCAGTGCCGCCACCAAACGAATGGAAGATGAGAAAACCTTGCAAACCAGTGCACTGATCGGCCAACTTACGAATGCGATCCAACACCAAGTCGACAATTTCCTTTCCAATGGTATAATGACCACGTGCGTAATTGTTAGCGGCATCTTCCTTGCCAGTGATGAGCTGTTCAGGATGGAAGAGTTGTCTGTAGGTACCGGTGCGTACCTCATCGACGACGGTCGGTTCCAGATCGACGAAGACTGCGCGTGGCACATGCTTGCCGGCGCCGGTCTCACTGAAGAATGTGTTGAACGAATCATCACCACCGCCGACTGTCTTATCCGAAGGCATCTGCCCGTCTGGCTGGATGCCGTGTTCCAAACAGTACAACTCCCAGCAGGCGTTACCAATCTGGACACCGGCTTGACCAACGTGTATAGAAATACATTCACGCATCTTGACTTTGGCTAATTTTTAAGAAGCTGAGCTAGTTTGACTTACACACAAAAATTCACAAATTAAAAAAAAAAAAATTGAAATATATTGAAAATATTAAATGATCAGCATTTATGACAGTATAGAAAAATAAAAAGTAATAGTATCAGAGCACAGTGTTTTCGCTAAGTGTGCAGGTATTATATTGATATATAAGACAAAGTGAGGTCGAAATAGTAATATTTTCGAGTAATGGTAAAGAAATTATGCAAAATTTAAACCAATTTGAACCAAAAACCAAGCTAAATGATGGGTGAAAGATGGAATAGTCTCCGTGGATAGTTGTCTAGAATTTTCCAATTTTAAAAATTTTAGATGCACAGTGAGTTTGTTTCACAGATGTATCCTACGAATTAAGAACGAATTTTTTGTGTGAAGTCCGATTTAACTCCGAAGACATGTGCTTGCTCCCATGTCCGAGTAAAACGAGAGAATACACGATCCGGTTCGAGGCTATATTTCCTCGAACAACTTCGATTGTAACGTATTTACAAAGCAATATTACAGAGACAATGATTCTTCGGTGCTCAAAAAAACCAATTACGGTAAAAAAATGTCGAATTTTCTGTGTTTTAATCCGACTTAACTACGAAGACATGTGTTTGATCCGATTTCTGAGCAAAATGAGAGAAAACGCAATCCAGTAGGATGCTAAATTACCTTGAACAACTTCGATTGTAACGCACTTAAAAAGCAGGATTACGGAGACAATGATTTTTCGGTGCACAAGAAAACCAATGGATGTAAAAAAATGTCGTAACCTACGGGAACACCAGGGAAACTCCTACCCAAATGTACAAATTGAATTCATCTTAAGGCAAAGATAGCTAAACCCTTTTTAAAATAGCCGAGGCTTTCGAAACATCAAATATATAAAAGCTTCAGCGATTAATGAATCAATATGTCTTTTTAGGGGTGGAAGGAATTATCCAAAGGAGTAATCTAGTTGGCTTTGTAAATCCCCATCATCTCATCCCTGTCAATGCAGAGATTACGTCTCAATTGTGTTGTTAAATACAATACACCTGAAACTGATTTGGATGTCGGGCCATAAAGGAGATGAATGAAACATCTGACAAAATAGCACGTAATGGACCAGAACCTGTTGGACCAGAACATTTAGGACCAGTTGTACCAGAACCTGTGCTTCCATCTACGGGAAAACTACCCATCAGCGCTTGGGTCGCCTCTGTTCACACGAGCAGAAGTTAAGTTAGGTTTTGTTGTCGACCACTTAGACCAGAGTTGACCCTTTGTATTCCATCTATATAGCAGATAGTGGAATGAGACCAAATGCAGATTCTCCAAGCTGACGATAACTAATAGATCGCCCTCTTTCTGCTTTCCTTAAGTAGGAAGGATCGCAGATCACAGACGAAATCTGCTAATGGAACACAACTCATGTGAAAAACACATGAACGAAATCGACCTGGCCAAAAGCGGCTTATTTTCATCCTGATACGAAAAATCTCTGTGACTGCCTAGCATATGCTAGAATTAGGAGGCAGATCTTTGGCACCGCCGATATGAATGACAAATCCTTACTTTGGAAATGGAAAGCCTTTCAGAAATGCCATTGCAATTGGTATTGAACAACCCTGGGAAAGCGCAAAAAGACAGAACTTAGATTACTAGTAGGAATTATCACAGGACAAAACACCTTACTATCACATCTTAGAAAAATGGGTTTAGAGGGGATGACCTGTGTAGGTGGTGTGGAGAAAAACAGCTATCACTTCCTCTCCCAATGTCCTGCACTATCGATCAAACGTAACAAAATTCTAGGCTCTTCTTTCTTCCAGGAAATAGACAACATCAAGAACAAACATCCGCTAAAAATAATGAAATTCTCGATGGATGGACGAAAATGGAAACACGTCCAGAGGACACCATATAGAGGGAACACAATGGATCAACTCTGCTCTAAGTGGTCGACAACACAACGATTGCCGACAACTCAAAACCTAACATAACCCTGGGAAAACTAGATAAACATGGCATAAAAAACAATTTAATATAATATGGAAAAAGTAAAAACTCACTCGATCGAAACTACTGGAAGTTTTAAGACTGCAACCTAATTCATCCCCAAAAGATGAATACAATTATTTAAGTTTTCGGAAGAAGGACTTCAACTAAGACACCCACTAATGTGGTACTACGGAAATACCTATATGTAATTTGTCATAACACACTCCATAAAAATCTTTGAATGTATTCAGAACAAGGCAGAGAGAGGACCACCATTATGCCATCCGTAAATCTGGTATTACGGAAGCCATATTGCCAGTATCTGAGTAATTCGTTGTCTTCAAGATATGTAGTTCATATTTGGCGTATTGCAATGGGTTGGTGAGTTTCAGTGTTTAAAGCCTCGCTCTTTTCTGGAACTGTCTGCATGTAGACAACATTCCAATATGTCGAAAAACTCCTGTCGTCCATGATAAGTTGAGAACTTTATGCCTCGGACATGTTAACTTTGATACTATTTATTTAACAAAAGGGGACAATGTGCAAGTCTTTTAAAACATGTTTCAATACCCTCCACAGGTCTTTCTATAACATCACTATGGTATTCTAGTTGTATTGCACAAAAGGGGATGTGTCCGCTAAAGTATGTATAGATATATTCTCGATCAACCTTACCTCTTGAGTTAATTTGGTGATGTCCGTCAGTCAGTTAAGACGAAAACCAGTTGAGATAAGTCAACGAAACTCAAAACTTAGATTAGTTTCTACGCTATTTAACATTGAAAATGGCTGTGGTTGGTCGAGCTTGGACTTCTGTTCCGTCCACACTGTATGAGTACATCAAAATTTCACATGTGGCCTCCCCTTTATTACTGTTTTTACATTTCAATGTTTTCCTAGTCCACCTGTAAGAGTACTTGCACCTTCTTTCTTTCTTTCTTTCTTTCTTTCTTTCTTTCTTTCTTTCTTTCTTATATTCTTTACTTCTTTACTTCTTTACTTTTTCATTTTTTTCTTTCTTTCTTTCTTTCTTTCTTTCTTTCTTTCTTTCTTTCTTTCTTTCTTTCTTTCTTTCTTTCTTTCTTTCTTTCTTTCTTTCTTTCTTTCTTTCTATCTTTCTTGCTTTCTTGCTTTCTTGCTTTCTTGCTTTCTTGCTTTCTTGCTTTCTTGCTTTCTTGCTTTCTTTCTTTCTTTCTTTCTTTCTTTCTTTCTTTCTTTCTTTCTTTCTTTCTTTCTTTCTTTCTTTCTTTCTTTCTTTCTTTCTTTCTTTCTTTCTTTCTTTCTTTCTTTCTTTCTCTCTTTCTTTTCTCTCTTGATGTCTTGCTTTCTCTCTACTTTCTTGCTTTCTCTCTACTTTCTTTACTTCTTTTCATTATTTTCGGCAACTGAATCTTTTAAATGTCGACACACATTGGATCGGTTCAATCGTTGCTTTATTATTTTAATTTGCCACAAAAAATTATCTTAATTACTCCTAATTCTTAATAAATGAAGTCTTAAAGACCACAACACCTATCAATAATTTAGTACAACAACTAATTGACACCACATAGACGTCGAAATCACTTAAGTTGCGGTTTTCATTTGTTGTCACTTCCATTGATTTTCAATATTTCTCAAAGCTTAGAAATTTACTTAGATTTTGGCAGCACCAACGATGACAAATCAATTGATTCGCAATGTAAACAAACGTTTTAAGTGTAAATTTAAAATTGATTTGTCTCCGAAACACATTGAGCAGCATCATCGACTGAGACACTTTTCCATGCGCACGTTATTCACATCCTGTTGGTTGTTAGCACTGAGTGCATTAAGGACGACATTTATTTCTAGAGAACGAAACAACAAGGACACAAAGAGAACAAGTAGAGAACAACAAAAACTACAATGTTGTCGTCGTGAAACAAATTTGAATTATTTCGTCTCTAGTTTACATTAGCAGCATCAACAGAAGTTGACATGAGTCCTTCAATTTAACATTGAATATTGTATGACAGTCGAATAAACCCGAAGTAAAACCACAAAAAATAAATGTAGTCTAAACAATTTTTCTATATAAAAATGATTTATCCATTATTTATTAATTTTAAGAAATAAAATATAATATGTTAATTTAAAATTTATTTTGATCAATATGTCTTTAATTAATCCCTATGCATTGAGATATATTCTGCTTTTTAGCGCTAATTCTCTAATACTCATTTCCTTCTTCTCCCTCACCATCACCCGAGTCCATGCCGACCTCCTCGTAATCCTTCTCGAGCGCTGCCAAATCCTCGCGAGCCTCAGAGAACTCGCCTTCCTCCATACCCTCACCGACGTACCAATGCACGAAGGCACGCTTCGCATACATCAGATCGAATTTGTGATCCAGACGAGCCCAGGCCTCAGCAATGGCCGTGGTATTTGACAACATGCAGACGGCACGTTGCACCTTGGCCAAATCGCCACCGGGTACTACAGTCGGTGGCTGATAGTTGATGCCGACCTTGAAACCTGTGGGGCACCAATCGACAAACTGTATGGTACGCTTGGTCTTGATGGTCGCAATGGCGGCATTGACGTCCTTGGGCACTACATCGCCACGATACAACATGCAGCAGGCCATATACTTGCCGTGCCTTGGATCGCATTTGACCATTTGATTGGCGGGCTCAAAGCAGGCATTGGTGATCTCGGCGACAGACAGCTGCTCGTGGTACGCCTTCTCGGCAGAGATGACTGGCGCATAGGTGACCAACGGGAAATGAATACGTGGGTAGGGCACCAAATTGGTCTGGAATTCAGTTAAGTCCACGTTGAGTGCACCATCGAAACGTAGCGAGGCGGTGATCGAGGAGACAATCTGGCCAATCAGACGATTCAAGTTGGTATAGGTGGGACGTTCAATATCCAGGTTACGGCGGCAGATATCGTAGATAGCCTCATTGTCGACCATGAAGGCGCAGTCGGAATGTTCGAGTGTGGTGTGCGTGGTTAAAATTGAGTTGTACGGTTCGACGACAGCAGTCGAAACCGAGGGTGCCGGATAGATAGCAAATTCCAGTTTTGATTTCTTGCCGTAATCTACGGAGAGGCGCTCCATCAGCAGCGAGGTAAAACCGGAACCAGTGCCGCCACCGAACGAGTGGAAGATGAGAAATCCCTGCAGTCCAGTGCACTGATCGGCCAACTTGCGGATGCGATCCAGCACCAAGTCGACAATTTCCTTTCCAATGGTATAATGACCACGTGCATAATTGTTGGCGGCATCTTCCTTGCCAGTGATGAGCTGTTCCGGATGAAAGAGTTGCCTGTAGGTGCCCGTACGCACCTCGTCGACGACGGTTGGTTCCAGATCGACGAATACAGCGCGTGGCACATGCTTTCCGGCGCCGGTCTCACTGAAGAAGGTGTTGAACGAATCGTCACCACCGCCGACTGTCTTATCTGAGGGCATCTGGCCATCGGGCTGGATACCATGCTCCAAACAGTACAACTCCCAGCAGGCGTTACCAATCTGGACACCGGCTTGACCAACGTGGATAGAGATACATTCACGCATTTTGAGTTTGGTTTAATTTTTCTCACACAAATTCACAAATAAATTAGTTTTTAAAATAAATTGAAAACTAAAATTACTGAAAAACACAATGATAGAACAGAATGTAAAATATTTGTCGGCACGCACAGTTTTTATTCTAAGGTGTATTGGGGGTTTTGGGAGTGATTTTTACAAGGCAATGTAGTGAGTTTATGATTTAATGTATACAAAAATTCGCTAAATTAAGGTTCGCGATATTGTACGATGAGGAATCAGGCGAACTACTTAAAGACCACGGTTATCGGATATGTAACTGGCATCTCCGGACCTTCTAAATGGAGGTGGTCTGGTAAGTGTACTTGAAAAATACTTGGTTGACATGCCGATATTCTGTTAAAGCGATTGGCAATCATTGACAGATTCCACACAGCCAACTGAATGTTCAAGACCAGACAGTGGTAATGGCAAGACTATGGCAAAGTCTCCATGGAAAAAGACTCTTCTGACCGAACCAATGCAAAAGAACGATACAAACCGAAGAGGATAAAGACAACTTTCCGTTCAAGGAAATGAGTTGTAGACAGATGTGAGTTTGATTTAAATATATAGGAACCGTAGTTGAATATTCTTCGAGAAGTTAAGATGCCTAGACAGATGTTCAAAGTTCGAAGCCTATTCTTGTAAATAAAATATCGAGGGCTTATATTCAATACAGTCTATCTACAAAAATATGCCAAGGTCTCGAATTTCTGTATACTCTGCCCATAGAATAAGCCGAGTATAAGATCTGTGAACAGAATGATTGGACCTTAAAAACATCAGACCTAACTAATTTAAGATGGAATAGATTTCCACATTGGAGCTAAGTCTTTGAAAAGACACAAGAAAAGTGGAACGATACCGGAAAAGGGGAAGGATCACATAATTGTGAATTATAAAGCTGTATTCTGTAGTTCGATAAGAATACCTTTATGCATCTGTCATAAAGGTACTTAAAAGAGACTCGAAGGAGGACAGCATAAAAAGGACGTATTAATCTGAGTTGGAAATATCAAGTTACGGCTAATCTCTATTGGTATTTTCAAGTGGAGGTAGTTACTTGCGATACTTTTAAGCTGCAACCAAGACAGATAAAAGCCCAAGAAACATTTCTACGGAGCTCCGGCACAAACGGAATTACAATTCCGTCATTGTCCATCCAATCAGGTACTAAAACGAAGCGATAACGTGCCGATAAATCGCACGACTCCGTTTGTATGCCGAAATTTTCCGTATTTCGAAAACAATACGTTTGAACATCGTTTTGATGGTGCCGTTTTCGTGCCGGCGGAGACGGATTAGACCGTTTTCTTCCCGTTAATACTCCGATTAGCCGGTGCCGATTTTCATCCGTTGTAACTATTTGAAACATGAAATCAAAAATAATTTCATTTTGCGAAGCAGGGCGTAGAGAGTCGACATTCAGGACATTGTAAGATAACTAGCATAAATATAATTAAAATAATCTTAATATATATTGTCTTCCTCATTGCAGACTAGCATAGGACACTTTTGATTATTAATGGTGGAACAAAACCATGGATCATCGAAGCAGAAATCAATGTCTTCGATACAACGAATCAATTAACGGCTGTATCTGATTTGTTCAACTGCTCCCATATTTTCTGCAGCAGTCTTAACTGCGGTTTACAAACTGATTTTTTGGATACAGCAAAGGAGACGATTACCTACAAGAATTCGCACATAATTAGCGAAGCCATTAAGGCATTGATAGATGGTGCTGAACATTCTTTATTTAGCGAAGGATTCGAATCTATAGATATATTGTTGCAGAAAGGCCTTCAATGGCAATGATGAAATCTTTAAGGCCCACATTAAGTTCTCAGGTGATCAGCCGATCATCTCAGTTAGTGTGATGAAAATTGCTACTTTGTGAACCATCTTGATTTAATGATTAACATAATAGCTGCGTTCCCGTGGTACTTGAACCAGATCTGTTTCACGGGAACGCCATCGGTTCTGTTTTAATAAATTTGGCAGCACTGTTTTCTTCTGCCTCTTTTTTTCTACAGAAATTCTTCTTCTTATTAAGTGATATTCATAATAGCATAATACAAATTTACTTTTGATACGTACAGTACCAGATCAGTAATTGATCCAAAAACGAAGCTGTTTCTAATTGTTTGTTTATGTTTTGTATTTGAAAATGATCTACGGATCCGGATCAAAAACCACGGGAACGCAGCTAATATTATAATGCAATTTGTTAATAATTAAAATTCTCAATTCAAAATAACATACAAATATATAATGTACTTGTTTTAATTTACTAATATAAATGATATTACAGTAAACTTATATTTTTCCACACAGTTTACAGCACGTATATGGTACATTTTATTGTATTCCTCTCCGTTATTCTTATAAAATTACGCTACGATAATGGCATGTTTTCGGTACGTTTCAATCGTACTATAAACAATTGTATTCAGTTTAAAGTACGATACTATAGCACGTTTTCGGCACGTCAAAACGGATTTTCAATTGATTCGAATACATTTTTGATGTTCCTTAAAACCCGCTCTCCAACACGTTTTGGGATTCAAAAATCGCACGTTTCCGGAATATGATTCCGTTTTGCTGTACCGATAACGAAACGAATTGTTTCTTGGGAGGATTTCCTTGTATCTTAGTAATTATTTTTGGTTTCCATGGGTACGTCAAAGTTAATTTTACATATAGATTAAATTTACATATAGTTCGTAGGTATTTTTTTTTTATAAATTGTATTGTATAAAGCATGGATAAAGTTCACAATAAGATGGTATAAATGAAGTACTATTTTCATATCGTATATTTTTCTCTCAAAGTATTCTTTAAGAATTTTCAGAGTTTTTTGAGAGAATTATTCAAAAAACATAGCAAACATCTTCAGCTGCTCATGTTGCATTTTAGATTTTATGACCAAATTGATATTTGGCTGTGGGTTCAAATTGTACAAACATAAAATCACATGGCTGCATATACTACGTAGAGCACATTTTGACATTCCGAAGGAAGTCAATTTGTGGCGAGGATATCAGGAAGAAATCTGGAAAAAAGCAAATTGAAACTAAAAGGTTGACATCATAAAACTCACAAAGTATTAAATATTGAGTTGTGTGTGTGGAAAAAAAACAATTGGCAGGAAAAATAAATAAAAATGTATAATATTGAACTATATAGAAAGTAATCGAGTGGAATTGTAGCAATGCAGGAAATAAATGAAAGTTTTAAAATAAAAAAATTATTAAACAATAAAAGTTTTAGTAAAAAATTAAAAAAATTATAGAAAATTAAAAAAAATATATGGAAAAATTAAAAAAAATTAAAAATTATATTAAATTATAAAAATATATAAAATACTATACAAAATATAATCATAAAAAATAATAAAAAATTATAAAAAATAATAAAAATTATAAAAAATTGTAAAAAATTATAAAAATTTTAATAAATTATATAAAAAAATATGTAAACAAATATAAATAATTATAAAAAATTATAAAAAATTATAAAAATTTGTAAAAAATTCTAAAAATTAAAAAAAAATTATAAAAAATTATAAAAAATTATAAGAAATTATACAAAAATTTAAAAAAAAAATATAAAAAATTATAAAAAATTATAAAAATTATAAAAAAATAGAAAAAATTAGAAAAAAATTATAAAAAATTATAAAAAATTATAAAAAATTATAAAAAATTATAAAAAATTATAAAAAATTATAAAAAATTATAAAAATTATAAAAATTATAAAAAATTATAAAAAATTATAAAAAATTATAAAAAATTATAAAAAATTATAAAAAATTATAAAAAATTATAAAAAATTATAAAAAATTATAAAAAATTATAAAAAAATTTTAAAAAATGATAAAAAATTATAAAAATTTATAAAAAATTATAAAAAATTATAAAAAATTATAAAAATTTTAAAAATAATAAAAAATTATAAAAAATTATAAACAATTATAAGAAGTTATAAAAAATAATAAAACATTATAAAATAAAAATTATAAAAAATTTATAAAATTTATAAAAAATTATACAAAAATTATATAAAATTATAAAAAAAAAAATTATAAAAAATTATAAAAAAATATAAAAAATTATAATAAAAAAATATTAATAAATTAAAAAAGTTAAAAAAATTATAAAAAATAATAAAAAATTATAAAAAATTATAAAAAATTATAAAAATTATAAAAAATTATAAAAAATAATAAAAATTATATAAATTTTAATAAATAAAAAAAATTATAAAAAATAATAAAAAAAATTAAAATATTATAAAAAATTGTAAAAAATTATAAAAAATTATAAAAAGTTATAAAAAATTATAAAAAGATATATAAAATTATAAAAAAGTATAAAAAATTATAAAAAAACTATAAAAAAATTATAAAAAATTATAAAACATTATAAAAAATATTAAAAATTATTAAAAATTATAAAAAATTATAAAAATTTTAAAAAATTATAAAAAATTATAAAAAATTATAAAAAATTATAAAAAATTATAAAAAATTATATAAAATTATAAAAAATTATAAAAAATTATAAAAAAATATCAAATATTATAAAAAATTAAAATAAAATAAAATATTATCAAAAATTTCATATATTATTAAAATTTATACAAATTGAAAATTAAGTTATATAAAAAAAATAAAAAAAATATATACAAATTTATAAAAAGCTATAAAAAAAGTTTTAAAAATTATAAACAATATTTAATTTTTTTATGGATTAAATAATTTCCTTTCTTCTATGTCTGTCTTGCATTTGCTTCATTGTTATCAACGCCTTGTGATTTCAACACAGCATAATGAAGTTTTCTTTCTTCCCATTTATTCATGCATTGTAAGTAATGCCAACAATATAAATTTGCCTAAGCGAATATGCTTTTTATCGCCATGACAGACAAAGAAAATTGTCTATAAATAATGCCAAAACTAGCACAAATTAAGGCTTAATGCATTAAAAATATAAGAAAAATATGTTTCTTTGCAAAAAATAAATTATTTTCTGCAAAAAGCTTGAAGTAAGTCTCTATTGTGTTGCAAATTGCATCGTTTGCTTAATAACAAATAAATTAGTTTAGTACCACATTATAATTAATATAATAAATAAATCTATATAAAATAACGCACATTTATAATGTCACTACAATCCTTAAGCTGTCTCAAAGTCATATTCTACATATTCTATTTCAGCGATTTACCATGCCTTAAACCCATGTTGATGTTGCTGTTTGTTTTTTTTTAGTTTTTTTGTAATTTTCTATTTTTCTATTTATGGCTTTCCATTTTTTATCTATTATCTATACATGCATAAGCAGCTTAAAGCGCACATGTTACTTTTTATACTTTGCGCCATGTATTTGGTATGACTTAGAATAGCTTGTAAAAAATCTTGCAAAAAAAGTAACAACATAAATACGTTTGTAATATAGACATAATACGACATTAATAGTAATAAAATTATAATATAAATAAAAGCAATAAATATTATACAAAAACATTGAATTATATTGAGTTGTAGAACCGCGCAACACACCATGGCGTATGAGTAACTTCTATTAGAGGCTTCTAATAAAACTGCTCTATTTCCGAAACTAGTTCAGCGATTACGTTAAAATTTGCGGTACTTCTTAGGTAATAAATAAAGGAAAATGATGTCATCAAAAATATTATTCTATTACTATAAGAAGATATAGTTTTTTTAGGTATTTGCAAAAAGTAATGATATATTTCATATTATTATTTTGTTTTTCTTCATATTATGTTTTACTAAGTATTTGCAGTATTAATGCGAATTATTCTTTGTTACTGATCTGATTGGCGAAATTACAATAAATATAATGAAAAATTTTGTTATATTTAATACCTTTATTCTATGGTGCGTATGATTGACTACTATTAGAGGTCTCTACAAAAAATGCAATATTTCTTTAAGCAGTTCTATGATTTGTTTGCGGTATAGAGCAATTATTAGCAAATAATCCTACGGTAATAATGCTGTATAAATGTTCATTAGGCAGCAATTAGACGATGTATTTTGAAAGATGATTTGCAAAATAATATAAATAATAATAAATAAAAAAAAATAAGTTATAAAATAATATTTTTTACTTTGATAAGAAAAATCTATTAGCGCCCCCTAAGAAAATGCCAATATTATAGTTTTTCTAATAACTGTGATCCACTATCTGTAAAATGAATGTAAACTTGTTGATATTGGTTTTAAATTGTAGAAGTTATAATTAAAGATATGCTTGTAACTACTTTTATAAAGTAAGTTTTGAAAACACCCTGTATATCATTGGGTGTTCCTGATTTAACCCAACTTTGGAACAATTTTATTCATGAAATGAATCAAGGAAAATATCGAGAAAATATTGAATTTTATTAAAGCTATATATTTGAAATTTCAGCACCTATGTCGGAATTACGTACACTGCACATTTGCATGCACCTAATTGCCGAGACTTTGCAAATGTATGTAATTTATGAAATAAAAATAAAAAAATCGAAATAATCGAGAAATAATTTTGAACATTTACTAAAATTATAATCATTATTACTGATCATTAATAATATGTTTAAAATTATTATGATTGGTTAGGAAATGCTAAAAATGAATTGGTCTATCATTATAAATTAGAAAAATGGGGTGATCTGTAGCGAAATTTTGAGAAAATCAATGACAAAGTCAAAATTTGTATTTTTATTTTTGTAAATTTCAACTGTGCGTGCATTTTAAGAAAAGAATAAATGATACGGTGCAAATTTGTGATACACCATTTGAAAGGTAATTTAATTGTCTAAAACATGAGTGCAAAATTGATATTTATTTGTCAATTGATTGTACATTATAACCAAGTTTCTTGACTAGGTTATGTCTGTAATATGCATTTGTTGTACCTCCTGTATCGTAAACTGGATGCATAATTAGACATTTTTGTATTTAATATTATTTTTATTTTTTTGAGTCATAGAATGACCCTTGAATTATTGACTTGGATTAACCTAAACACCCTGTATAAATAAACGACAGCATGTATGAGCAATCTTTACTGGATGCTGCGCTATAAAGTGCTATAATTCGGTTAATAGTCGTGCGATTTATACGAATTTTTAAGCAATTGTTAACAATAAATGAAGCAATAATTTAAATTAAATGAATTAAATATTATATGATGCATTTAAAAATAAAATGCAATGAACATGGATGCACCAAACATCCTGTATAAATAAACCACAGTTCGTATGAGCAACCTTTATTTGTTGCGACACTTTAAAGTGCTATATTTCGGTTAATAGTAGTGCGATTTATACGAACTTGAAAGTAATTGTAAACAATAAATATAGCAATAATTTAAGTTAAATAAAAATTATATTATATGGTGCATTTCAAAAATATTTTCAATGAAATACTTTTAATTGAAAAAAATCAATTTTTGTATTTTAGTGAATAATTAAAATTTTAATTCTATTAGAAATAATTCAATGCTAAGAGCATTAAATAAACGCAAACTGTGCAAAGAAAAGCTACACCATATTTAATGCAAACTAGAAAATGTGTGTTTTTGCTAGCATCAACTTTAACATTTGGCCAAAGGCTAAAATGCATTTAAACTTTGTGTGCAGCAAATACGTTTATGTTATTAAAAAAAAAATCTTTGCAAAATGTAAAAAATATATTAAATTAAAAGAAAAAGAAAATTTTAGTGAACATATAAAGAGAATTTGCGCGCTGTACGCTATAAAGGAGCTAACGCTTTAAAGCAACTGCCGACTGTTGTGAATTTTGTAATTTTAGACTTTTGCAATTATCCAGCAGTCAGATGGTATAACTCTGTCCGTCTGTTTACCTACAGAGCGTCAATGAAATTGTAATGCTTTACACAAAGGACTCACGATACATATTATCCTTAAAAACGTATGTAGTATGCACAGACAAAGGCACCCACAGCGCCATTGGCAAATGCATAGAATTGTTTACTATTTTCACATTTCATTGCATGCTTTCTCTACCACCAGCATTGCATAGAAGTAGGAAAAATGGTAAAGTAGTAAAAAAAAAAATAATAAAAACCTTCTTTAACCTTTGTAGAGCGGTGCCAATGTCCTTGCCGTATTATGTCGTTGCATGTACAGCATTTGCTGTTATGTTAAGCCAAGGAAATGAATTATTAATCGCAATGGCAACAACTGCAACTTCCGTTTTGTAAACTGCACCAGCAGCTGCAGCTGCACCTGCTGTTTTTATTTTGTGAAAGCATTGCAAAAATGTGCTGAAATACTAAAATTTCTTTGGGGATTTTGTGTTGTGCTTTTATGCGATTAGCTTTATGGCATGTTTAGGTGTTGGCAAGTATTAAAGGATTTTGATGTTATTTATTAACTTGTTAATGCTAATAAAAGAAAATTATTTTTAATTGTACTTAAAGGTTAAGTACGTTTATTTCTGAAATTCTTTTTAATCTACTTTAAAATTTTATCAAAATTAAAATTTATGAACAAATTATAATATGTAGATATATTAGAAATTTTAATAGTTAGGATTTATTGATTATATTATTTATCGATTTATCGAGTTATTGATTTATTTATTTTAATTTATTTTATTTTATTGTATTATGTATTTATTGGTTTTTATTGATTTACCGGTTTTGGATTTATCATTTTTTATTTATAAATTTTTGATTTCTCGATTTTTGATTTATCGTTTTTTTTTTATTAAGTTATTTTTTGTTGATTTACCGTTTTTGGATTTATCATTTTTTATTTATAAATTTTTGATTTCTCGATTTTTGATTTATCGTTTTTTTTTATTAAGTTATTTTTGACTTATCGATTTTTGGTTTATCGATTTATTTATAGATTTTTAAATATATAAATTTTGAAATTTATCAATTTTTTGACTTATCGATTTTTTTGTTATATCGATTTGATTTATTAATACATTTTTTGTTATTTATTCAACGAATTGTTTCTTTATAGATTTTTATGTATTGATTTTTTATGAATCGATTTATTTATTTATCGATTTATCGATTATGTTATTAATTAGCTGTTTTTTAAATAAATTATTTATCGATTTATTTTGATGATTAGTCGATATATTGATTTTAATGTTAAATTGATTTTATTTTGAAATAACGATATATTTAATATTTAATATTAATTTTTTTTATTTAATAATTTTTAATTTCATATATTTTGTAAATTTTTTGATTTATTGATTTCTGTCTTATCGTTTTATTGATTTTGTTTCAATCAATTTGTCTATTAATTGATGTCAATACCAATTTATTGTATTATTCATTAGTTGTTTAAATTTAATTAGTAATCGATTTATTTAATGTTTTTATTATGTCGATTAATTGATTATAACATTTATCGATTTTATTATTTATCGATTATTTTGAAATATCGATATTTATTTATCGGATAATTTGAATTAACTATAATTCTGTTTATTGATTTTTGTAATTTGATGTGTCGATTTATCTATTTATAGGAAACAATATCAATTTACTATAATATCAATTTACTGATTAATCGATTTTTTCTATTATTCATTAGTTGTCTTTTTCTTTTTAATTATTTATCGATTTATTGATTCTAATGTTTAATCGATTTTTTGAATCTCGATATATTTTTAATTAATCGTTTAATTAATTTTTGGTTTTATTGTATTTTTAAATATTAATTTTTAATTTAGAGAATTTTATTGATTAATTGATATTTTTATCGAAAAATAATTTACAGATTTATTGCAAAATTGAATTCATTTTTCGATTTAGTGAATTCGTATTTTGTATTATTTATTAGTTTTTTTGTATTATTTATTAGTTTTTTTTAATTAAATCATTTATTGAAATTAAATGATTTATCGATTAATATATTTATTAAATTTTTGTTTTATCAATAATTCTATTTTGTTAATACATTGAAAATCAATAAATTTATTTAGTTATTTACAGATTTTTTGTATTATTCATGTTTCTTTTTTTTATGTTTAATTATTTATCGATTTATTAAATCTGATTTTTACCGATTTTTTGAATTATCGATAAATTTATTTATCGTTTATTTTATTTTTGTTTTTTAAATATTAACTTTTGATTTATCGAATTTTATTGATTGATTGATTTAATTATCGATAAATAATTTTTACATATTTATTACAAAATTGAATTATACATTTTTTCTCAGTTATAAATTTATCGATTTAGGGAATTTATAGTTTTATTATTAAATTTGAATTTTAGAGCTTTTTTATTTATTAATTATTTAAACTCAAGATTTATTCATTTTTAAGTTTGCAGATTTATTGATGTATTTACTTATTGTTTATTTTGATTTATTGATTTTTTCAAAATAATAATATAAATAATAATAATATTAATTGTTGTTTTAATGATTATTGATTTACTGCTTAATTTTATAATTTATTTTTTGTAAATATTTTTAAAAATTAATTTTAAAATTTTGTCATTTCAATCAATAAACCAAAAGTTATTTCCTGTTTAGCAAGAAAACACAATTTAAATTCATTTGCGGATGCAATCAGTCTGTGTTTATCGAGTGGATGATGAAAATGAAAATTCGATGGTTTTTTTTTTTGCCATTGTGACCGTTGCCACTGCGGAAAGCAATCAGCTTGATGCGCTGCCAAATGTATTCAGCGCGCATTAGATTTTCCGCAATTTAAAATAAGTTTCTCCATTCATCATGCCGGAAATAATAATAAAACGAAAAACATAAAAATTTTTACCGACAATAATTGAGTAGTTGCTATGAAGCTTTTTCTTTTGGGGAATTTACAATTTTTGGTGTTTTTCAATTTTAGGAATTGGAATTTGTGGGAGTCGATTTTTTTGGTTTTTAAAGTTGTATATGGTTTTATTGAATTAATTAATTAATTAAAGTAGGATTGAAATGAGTTTTAAATTAAATAATTTCATCGTTGTAGAACGAAAAGTCTCCAAATACATTTTCGAAATGCCAAATATTCATTTACAAAAATCTTTATAAATCTGTCAATTTTTAATCGATGATCTCCATTTTTTTACCACATGATAAGAAAATGTAAATCTATCAATTGATATTTCAACTTTAAAAATGCATCACTTACTTTATATAATATTAATCAACAAAATCGAAAATTAGGTTTTTCATAAAAATGTATTTGGTGACTTTTCGTTCTACAACGACGATTTATTAAATTTGAAAAATTTGAATTCGATATTAAAAAAAAAATAAAAATCATTAAATAATTTCATCGAATTTCATAAATTCGTAATTTCAATGAATTCACTTAATTACATAAATTAATTGAACTTCAAAATATGAGAAAATTTTAAAAATTCATCTAATTCCATGTAATAAACAAATTTCTCTTCGAGTTTCAAAATTTCATTGAATTTTATGAATTCATAAATTTTTCTAATAAACTCTAATACAATTTTAAAACATAACACATTTTTTGAAACAAATATGTTCGTTGAATTTCATAATTTAACCAAATTTCAAAAGTCCCATAAATGAATTGACTTTCATATTTTGAAAAAAATTTTAAAAATTCATTTAATTCCATGAAATAAACAAATGTATAAAATTCAATGAGAAGAGTTTCATATATATTTATCAAATTTTATGAATTCATCGAATTAATTAATATAGTTGACTTTAATAAAACTTTAAAATTACATACATTTTTCGAACGTAATATATTTATTTAATTTCATAAATTCATCGAATTTCATAAATTCATCAAAAACCAAAAATTCATCAAATTTCATAAATTCATCAAATTTCATAAATTCATGGAATTTCATAAATTTATCGAATTTCATATATTCATCGAATTTCATAAATTCATCGAATTTCATAAATTCATCGAATTTCATAAATTCGTCGAATTTCATAAATTCATCGAAAACCAAAAATTCAACGAATTTCATAAATTCATCAAATTTCATAAATTCATCAAATTTCATAAATTTATCGAATGTCTTAAATTCATAAAATTTCATAAATTCATCAAATTTTATAATTTCACCGCATTTCTTAAATTCATCAAATTTCATAAATTCATCGCATTTTAGAAAACCATAAAATTTCTAAAATTTATCAAAATTTTAAAAAATCATCAAATATCATAAATTCATCGCATTTCATAAATTCATCAAATTCATCAAATTTCAAAAATTCATCGAATTTCAAAAATTCATGGAATTTCAAAAATTCATTGAATTTCATAAATTCATCAAATTTCATAAATTCATTAAATTTCATAAATTCAACGAATTTTATAAATTCATCGAATTTCATAAATTCATCGAATTTCATAAATTCATCGAATTTCATAAATTCATCTAATTTCATAAATTCATCTAATTTCATAAATTCACCGCATTTTATAAATTCATCAAATTTCATAAATTCATCAAATTTCATAAATTTATCGAATTTCATAAATTCATAAAATTTCATAAATTCATCAAATTTTATAATTTCACCGCATTTCCTTAATTCATCAAATTTCATAAATTCATCGCATTTTAGAAAACCATAAAATTTCTAAAATTTATCAAAATTTTAAAAAATCATCAAATATCATAAATTCATCGCATTTCATAAATTCATCAAATTTCATAAATTCATCAAATTTCAAAAATTCATGGAATTTAAAAAATTCCTTGAATTTCATAAATTCATCAAATTTCATAAATTCATTAAATTTCATAAATTCATCAAATTTCATAAATTTATTAAATTTCATAAATTCAACGAATTTTATAAATTCGTCGAATTTCATAAATTCATAGAATTTCAAAAATTCATCTAAATTCATAAATTCACCGCATTTTATAAATTCGTCAAATTTCATAAATTCGTCGAATTTTATAAATTCGTCAATTTTCAAAAATTCAGCAAAATTTAAAAATTCATCGAATATCATAAATTCACCGCATTTCATAAATTCATCAAATTTCACAAATTCTTCAAATGTTATCTAATTTCATCAATTTTTATAAATTCATTAAATATCAAAAATTCATTAAAATTTCATCAAAATATCACATATTTACAAAATACATATATTCAAGGCATTTCATAAATTCGATAGACAAATCTTTAATTTAAATAAAAATATTGATGAACAAATTTTAAAAGTATTCTAAAAAATATACCTAATAAAAAATATTCAAATTTAAAAATTCTTAAAATAGTTCGTCATATGACGTATTTATTCCTCCATAACCCCTTTTCCCTTCCCTCAAAAGAAAACCCAGTGTCAACAGTGATTTACGGTGCCACATCGTTCGCCATGTTGCCACCAGACGGACGGCAGCCATTTTTAATTCATTACGCAGAACGCAATGCTTTGTAAGCAGCCACCAAATGGCGGCCGGAAGTGGGTTAAGTGGGTAATGAATGCAGTTACACGAAGGGTTATCGTTAGGGTTCGGACACGTTTGGTAGGTTTTATATTTGTGTGTTTTTGTGTGTGCGTTTGAAGGTGCGCACTTGCAGGTCATCAATTGCGCCAGCCTTGACAGCTCAGCTGTCGAAGTCGTTGTTGTTGCTGTTCTTCTTTTACTTGTTGTTGCAGTTACTATTGTTGTTGTTGGCTGGGTGCCTGACGGCTCCTCAATTATTTATGCATTTCTGCTGTTTTTGGGTCAGGCTGCTGCATATTTTTACAGGCCAATTAATTAATTTAAGTTAAGCGCCAGCACATACAACTGACAACAACAGCAACAAAAACAACAACTTCAACAATTGCAACAAAAACAGCAGCAGTTGCTGCATTAAATGATCTCTATTTGAGACAAAATTTAAAAAAAATACGTTTTTCACATTTAATTCATAGAATTTGGCGATTTAAAAAAACGCAGATTTTTTCAAATTCGTTACAAATTAAAATTTCATAAATGGAGCGAATTTTTACGAATTACATCGCGTTTCATAAATTCATTAAATTTTATAAATTCATCGAATTTTTTAAATTCATCAAATTTTATACATTCATCGAATTTCATTAATTGATCGATTTTCATAAATTCATCGAATTTCATTAATAAATTCATCAAATTTTATAAATTCTTTGTATTTCATAAATTCATCAAATTTCATACATAAATTTGTCGAATTTCATAAATTCGTCGAATTTCATAAATTCATCGAATTTCATAAATTCATCGAATTTCATAAATTCACCAAATTTTGTAAATTCACAAATTCATCAAATTTCATAAATTCATCAAATATCATAAATTCATCGAATTTCATAAATTCACCAAATTTTGTAAGTTCGTCAAAATTCATCAAATTTCATAAATTCATCAAATTTGATAAAATCATCGAATTTCATAAATTTATCGAATTTCATAAATTTATCGAATTTCATAAATTCATCAAATTTTTTAAATTCATCGTATATCATAAATAAATATATAAATAAATTCCTAATTTCATCAAATTTAATCAAATTTAAGTAAATCGAAAATCATAAATTAATCGATTTTCATAAATTCATCAGATTTAATAAATTCACAGTATTTCATAAATTCATCGAATTTCATAAATTCATCAAATTTCATAAATTCATCAAATTTCATAAATTCATTGAATTTCAAAAATTCATCGAAATTCATAAATTCATCGAATTCATAAATTCATCAAATTTTTTAAATTCATCGTATATCATAAATTCGTCGAATTTCATCAAATTTTCTACATTCATCGAATTATTTTCTTTACTAGAATTTCATAAGTATATCGAAAATCATAAATATCGAATTCCATAAATTCATCAATTTTTATAAATTCATAGAATTTCAAAAATTCATAGAACTTCACAAATTCGTTGAATTTCATAAATTCATCGAATTTCATAAATGAATCGAATTCCATAAATTCATCAAATTTTATAAATTCATAGAATTTCATAAATTCATAGAATTCCATAAATTCATCAAATTTTATAAATTCATAGAATTTCAAAAATACATAGAACTTCACAAATTCATCGAATTTCATAAATTCATCAATTTTCATGAATTCATAGAATTTCATAAATTCATAGAATTTCATAAATTCATAGAATTTCATAAATTCATAGAATTTCATAAATTCATAGAATTTCATAAATTCATAGAATTTCATAAATTCATAGAATTTCATAAATTTGTCGATTTTCATACATTCATCGAATTTCATAAATATATTCATCAAATTTTATAAATTCATCGTATTTCATATATTTATCGAATTTCTTAATTTCATCAAATTCCTAGAATTTCGTAAGTAAATCGAAAATCTTAAATTAATCGAATTCCACAAATTCATCAAATTTCATAAATTCATCGAATTTCATAAATTCATCGAAATTCATAAATTCATCGAAATACATAAATTCATCGAATTCATAAATTCATCGAATTCTTAAATTCATCGTATTCATAAATTCATCGAATTTCACGAATTCATTGAACTTCGTTAATTCATCGAAATTTCTAAATTTCTCGAATTTCATAAATACATCGAATTCCAAAAATTCATCGAATTTCTTAAACTCATAGAATTTCATAAATTCATAGAATTTCATAAATTCCTAGAATTTCATAAATTCATAGAATTTCATAAATTCATCTAATGTCATAAATTTATCGAAATTTATAAATTCTTCAAATTTCAAAAATTCGTCAAATCTTATAAATTCATCAATCTTTATAAATTCATCAAATTTTATAACAATTCGCACACATCTTTATATCAAATTACATAAATTCATTAAATTTGAAAAAACATTTTTTTTTTATTTATTTTGCACTTCAGTGCATTTCTGCTTAATTTACTTGCAGCTGTCTGTCACTAAATCAGAGTCAGATGCAGATTCAAGCAAACACATGACCAGACATTTGCCTTGATATTTTATGCAAATCCTTTCAAGAGTTCTGTTCGTCCGCTCGTTCATTCGTCGACTGCCGGAATTTCCTGCAATCATTCAGGCGTCATCCACTGGTAGCAGCAACAGAGTCAGCCAGCCAGCCAGCCAGTGTTGCCAACATAACTATTTAATTGCTGAATGTCAGCAGTTAGTTTGTTTTATTTTTTCACATCTATTTTCAGCCACTGCCCTATGTTTGACTTCATTTTGCGGCCAGGTTAAATTGTGAGCTTTCGAGGCCGCAGAATAATTAAGCTGAATTGAGGTGAATTTATTTTAAATAGAAAACTAAAATTTTTATATAATATAAAATGTTCAAAACTACAAAAAAAAGTATACTACATTATATATTTTTAATTTAGTTAAATAGATATTTTTTAAGTTTTAAATTATTTTATAAATTTTCATATAAAATTTTTCTCTAACTTAAGAAAATGGTTTTATATTTAAAACTAAAGAACTTTTCAATTTTACTTAATTTATACTTCATTATATGTTTTTAATTTAATTAAATATATTTTTTTTAAGTATTTTATTTTTTTATTGTTTTTTAATTTGAAATTTTTCCCTAACTTAAGAAAATATTTTTGTATATAGATCTAAAGAACTTTTCAACTTTACTTAATGATTTTTGGCACTTTTGTTATTTCTGCACGTGAGCTCACTTTTAAAACTCATGTCACATATCAGACACAGAACTGTGCGAAAACAATTAAAGTTTTGGGCTGTGCCAAACAACTGCAACGGAAATTGCACAATTATATTGTGGCAATGGTGAATTATGAGTCAGGGTTGTGTCATACATTTAATAATATACCATTTTTTTCAAAGCAGTTATTGTGTCAGGTGGACTGAAACATTTGCAAAATACTTTAAACTTTTCTGAAATAAATAGCACTTTTTCAAATGTTTGTATAGTAAAATATTGAAATACTTTAATTTTATTTAATTCACAAAATTCAATTTGTGGCACTGCAATTGGAAAATAATAACACTCAACACACAACTTATCACGCTGCTAGTTAACGTAGATCAATTAGTATTTTATGTAGAATTATCACAAAACAACCTAATACATTTTAACGATATACCATATACACGTTTACTTTTGAATATCACTCTTTTTCTTATATCTCTTATTCACCACATCATACCACATTGATCCAAGTACAAATTATTTCAAGAAAATTCATTACTATCTCATTTAACTTTCTTCAATTTAATCGCACTATATCACGTCACATTCTTCACTTCACCACACTTTTCTTTAATATATTTTTATTCCCCAGACTATATTTCAACATTACCAATGTATTTCACCACTTAGCACAGTGTTTTTTTACCAACTCACCATACTTATGCTTAACATAATTTTATTCACCACATTATTATTCAATATTTGAGATTCATTGCATCAATCATCACCTGTTATTTAATAACTCACCACACGTCTGCTTAACATAATTGTATTCACCACATTATAATCAATCCATTTTTATACTCACCACTGTGTTTTTTTTTCAATCAACTCAGCATACTTTTAAATTTGCTCTATACGATTCTTTTAATTACTACACTTCATTTTATCATAGTTTCACTCATCATACTATAATTCACCACTCTTACTCACCATACAACAATTCACCACAAATACGAATGCTCTCGTGAATTCTTCCTAAGCTAATCAGCACAATCCTTGCATTTATTCACCACACTTTAGTACACCACATTTTGGTTCACCAAAGTTTACTTTATCACATTATATTTATTTCACCCTAATATTCTCACTCTCTTAATCAATATAACTTTTTTCTCTCTACTCTTTGACACTCTACTCTATCATACTTCCATGAATTATATTTCACCACACTCTTAATTTTCTAAAACTTGTTCAATACACACTAAATTATTTTTTTTTTTGTTATTTACAACTCTAAATAAATTTGAGCATTCTATTTTTTACCACACAATACCACTGAATTTTACCCTTGTTCTTTCTCACTACATTAATATTCAACATATTAAAACTCACCACATTCGTGAATTTCACCATTCTTATTTCATAAATTAAATGTCAAAGCATTTTTTTGTTTCTGTATCTTTGGAAATTCTGTATCTCATAAACTGAGTGTTTTTTCAAGGTCACAGTTCAAAATTTTCAAAAATGGGTTACACTTGGATTGGTTTATTCATTACAGAAAATGTAATGATGACATTCGATTCACTGAATATCAAGGATTCATAGGTGAAATGTCTGTATCTTTGGAAATTCTGTATCTCCTAAACCGAGGGTTTTCTCAAGGTCACAGTTCAAAATTTTCAAAAATGGGCTTCACTTGGATTGGTTTATTCTATATAAAAAAAAATACTGGGATTCTTTATATAGAAAATGTAATGATGCCATTCGATTCACTGAATATCAAGGATTCATAGGTGAAATTTTTGTATCTTTGGAAATTCTGTATCGCCTAAACCGAGGTCACAGTTTAAAATTTTCAAAAATGGGCTACACTTGGATCTGTATATTCTATATAAAAAAATACTGGGATTTTTACATTGGATTCACTGAATATCAAGAATTCACAGGTGAAATTTCTGTATCTTTGGAAATTCTGTATCCATGCCACATACCTCACTATTGCTTCATGCTCTATCTCACCACACTAAAATTCAACATATAGCTTAGCTACAAATTTTGGTTGACTCCACACAATCTTTAACCATATTTATATTAATCACACTATAATTCACCATAGTCGAATTAATCACACTTTTATTCACCACACTATCATTTACCAAACTCTTATTTACCATACTATAATTCACTACAGTCTTATGAAGCATACTATAATTCGATACTCCCTCATTCACCATACTCATTTCATCGTAATGTAACTCACCACACTAAAATTTACCATAACAAAATAACAACACATAAACTCTCCACATAAAACACACCACACATAAACTCACCACACATAAACCTACTACACATAAACTCACCATACATAAACTGACCACACACAAACTCACCACACACAAACCCACCACACATAAACTTACCAAACACAAACTCACCACACTATCATATCATTCTAACGATTTTTTTTTATAAATATATGAATTTTTAATATAATATGAATTATGAAAATTTACCATACATTTTTAGTATTATAAAAATATTTATAAAAAATGCACGTACATATAAAAATTTAATAATTTAAAAATAAACAGATTATATTCTAATAAACAGAACATATTCTAGAAATTCTCGAAATACATCTTTAAAAATCTGTATGCTTTGAAAAATATATCAAAAAGAAAAATCATGTCATGTGTGTATAATTCCTTTTATATTATAAATCGACGCATGCATATTTGTCAAAGCATTTATTTGCATTTATCTGCATCTTGCACAAGGCATCAACATCAAGCACAGGCAAAAGTTTCAATTGACATGAAAAATGCAAAATTTATTTTTGCAAAATTTGCACACACACAGAAAATACAAATATACAGGCAACAATAAAAATATAATATAGAAGAAAATAATAGAAGAAAACATTCATTTGCACAGGACAGCAATAACTGCCGGTAAAGTATCTTAATCTATAAATCTACAATGCACTTGAAGTAAAATTCAAGGTGAATTCAACTATAGGTCGGTCGGTTGCTCAGCAACTCAACAAAAAAAAAAAAAACACTTGTAACTGTCTTCGGGCAGAAAATTCATCGTTGGTTGTCTGTCGTGCTGCCACGTGCTGCTGCACGACTGTCCTTTGCTGCGTGACCTGCAGTTGACATTCGTGCACAGGTGAATAACCTATAAAAGGACCTTCAACGACAGCAAGTAAAAGGCAAGTTATAGTAAAATGCAATAGTGCACTGGGAGTAGCAAATCTTACGACGAGTTGTAGACAACTAAATTTATAGAGAGATACTATATTAAAGACTTTAATTGGCACTTAAAAAAAAAAAAATTAAAAATTTGATGCAATTTTTTTATGTATTTAAAATCATAAAAAATTTGTTTAAAAATTACAATTCAAGCAAAACCACACATAAATGGCAACCGCAGAAAAATGTTGCACATACGTTACCGCAGACAAAAAAAATGAAATGATGATTAAATTCTATCACAAAAACTGTTTAGAAAAAGTTTATTCGCTAAATAAAGCTTTTAAAATTGACATAATATTTGTCACCACAGAACAAAATTTTTATACCCTACACTAAGAGTGAAAGGGTATATTCAGTTTGGTACGCCGTTTGTAACACCCAGAAGGAAGCATCTCCGGTATGGAAAAGTATATATATTCTTGATCAGCATGACCTCCTGAGTCGATTTAGCGATGTCCGTCTGTCTGTCCGTCTGTCTGTCTGTCCGTCTGTCTGTCCGTCTGTCTGTCTGTCTGTCTGTCTGTTGAAATCCCTAAGACTTTTAAAATTGAAGAGCTAGATAAATGAAACTTATAACTTAGATTACTAATATACCTACGCTGTATGTATACGTTCTTAGGTAAACTTTTTTGGTCAAATATATATTGATATCATGCTCAAATACATGATAATAATGTTTTCCGGCGAAAAGACTTGTGGTTCACAAAAAAAAAAAATCGAAATTCGGTACACCTACCCATTTGTAAATATGGGTATCAAATGAATGGAAATTCTTCAGCGATTGAATGTTTGTAGTTATTTTCAGGATTCGTATACCCTGGTGACCTATATATCACTTTGAATGGTAACCACACAAATGTGTAGGGTATTTATAGTCGGCTTAGACCGACTATAATTTAGATAATCCTAACTATCATAATTACACCTACTTTAAAATTTCCCATGTGATCTAACCTTCCCAACTGGTTAAAATTTAATTTCATTGTAAACAAAATCAAATATTAAATGAATGCTTATTACATAATGGTAAAAAAAATTATCTAATAAAATAAAATTATTTGAAAAAATAAATATTAAATATCATTAAAAATTTATCGTATTTCACCGCAAACCATTACATAATATATTTGACAAATCTATTTGAAATTAAATCTATGCAAAATAAATAAATAAAATTAAAATCATCCAGTATCAATAAAACAATAAAATCAAAAAACTAAAAAATCAATAGATCACTTGATAAATAGATTAATAAATCAATAAATCACTAACTCAATAAATCAATAAATCAATAAATCAATAAATCAATAAATCAATAAAACAATAAATCATTAAATCAATAAATCAATAAATCAATAATTAAATAAATCAATAAATCCATAAATTAAATAAACAAAAAATCAATAATTCAACAAATCAATAAATCAATAAATTAATAATTTAATAAATCAATAAATCAATAAATCAATAAATCAATAAATCAATAAATCAATTATTCAAAAAATCAATAAATCAATAAATCAATAAATTAATAAATCAATAAATTAATAAATCAATAAATCAATAAATCAATAAATAAATAAATAATTTAACAAATCAATAAATCAATAAATTAATAAATCAATAAATCAATAAATCAAAAAATCAATAAATCAATAAATCAATAAATAAATAAATCAATAAATCAATAAATCAATAAATTAATAAATCAATAAATCAATAAATCAATAAATCAATAAATCAATAAATCAATAAATCAATAAATCAATAAATCAATAAATTAATAAATCAATAAATCAATAAATCAATAAATCAAAAAATCAATAAATCAATAAATCAATAAATCAAAAAATCAATAAATCAATAAATTAATAAATCAATAAATCAATAAATCAATAAATCAATAAATTAATAAATCAATATATCAATAAATCAATAAATCAATAAATCAATAAATCAATAAATCAATAAATAAATAATTTAACAAATCAATAAATCAATAAATCAATAAATCAATAAATCAATAAATCAATAAATCAATGAATCAATAAATCAATAAATCAATAAATCTATAAATCAATAAATCAATAAATAAATAAATCTATAAATCAATAAATCAATAAATCAATAAATTAATAAATCAATAAATCAATAAATAAATAAATCAATAAATCAATAAATCAATAAATCAATAAATCAATAAATCAATAAATCAATAAATCAATAAATCAATAAGGCAATAAATCAATAAATCAATAAATCAATAAATCAATAAATCAATAAATCAATAAATCAATAAATCAATAAATCAATAAATCAATAAATCAATAAATCAATAAATCAATAAATCAATAAATCAATAAATCAATAAATCAATAAATCAATAAATCAATAAATCAATAAATCAATAAATCAATAAATCAATAAATCAATAAATCAATAAATCAATAAATCAATAAATCAATAAATCAATAAATCAATAAATTAATAAATCAAAAAATCAATAAATCAAAAAATCAATAAATCAATAAATCAAAAAATCAATAAATCAATAAATCAATAAATTAATAAATCAATAAATCAATAAATCAATAAATTAATAAATCAATAAATAAATAAATCAATAAATCAATAAATCAATGAATCAATAAATCAATAAATCAATAAATCTATAAATCAATAAATCAATAAATAAATAAATATATAAATCAATAAATCAATAAATCAATAAATTAATAAATCAATAAATCAATAAATCAATAAATTAATAAATCAATAAATCAATAAATCAATAAATCAATAAATCAATAAATCAATAAATCAATAAATCAATAAATCAATAAATCAATAAATCAATAAATCAATAAATCAATAAATCAATAAATCAATAAATCAATAAATCAATAAATCAATAAATCAATAAATCAATAAATCAATAAATCAATAAATCAATAAATCAATAAATCAATAAATCAATAAATCAATAAATCAATAAATCAATAAATCAATAAATCAATAAATCAATAAATCAATAAATCAATAAATCAATAAATCAATAAATCAATAAATCAATAAATCAATAAATCAATAAATCAATAAATCAATAAATCAATAAATCAATAAATCAATAAATCAATAAATCAATAAATCAATAAATCAATAAATCAATAAATCAATAAATCAAAAAATCAAAAAATCAATAAATCAATAAATCAATAAATCAATAAATCAATAAATCAATAAATCAATAAATCAATAAATCAATAAATCAATAAATCAATAAATCAATAAATCAATAAATCAAAAAATCAAAAAATCAAAAAATCAAAAAATCAATAAATCAATAAATCAATAAATCAATAAATCGATAAATCAAGAAATCAATAAATCAATAAATCAATAAAGTAATAAATCAATAAATAATAAATCAATCATTCAAAAATCAAGTCTAATAATTTAAAAATTTAACGATTCATAATCATTAAGAAGATTTTTTATATAAAAAAAGTTATAATATTTTTTCTGCAGCACGTTTTTAATCTAAATTTAATCAAGCGTTTAGACTACACTTTGAATATAATTAAATTCTTAAAATCAGCATTTTATGCCGTAACACGTAGGCCATGTGCCATAAAGCAGCTAATAAAAATCAATGCACAAAAATTCGAGAATAAAATAATTTAATTTGCATTTTTCCTTTTTTTTGTTGGTGCCACACGCAGCAGACATTAAAACCACATAAACGCGGTTTTATTGCATATATTTGGGCGCATTAAACGTCGTCGTCCTCATCATCTTCTCTAACATACAAATGGAAATGCTTTGAAGTGTTCAGATTTTATGACTTTTGTGGACTCGTATGTGATGTAAAACGTGTTGTTTTTATTACTGACTAACATGCTGTTTGTTCGATAAGCCAGTCGCCTCAGAGTATGCCTTGCAATATGCTGAATGAGTATTTTATATGCATTTCCAGTGAATATAATTGATTTTAATGCAGTTTTCTTTGCAATGATTTTCAATTCATTTGCTGCGGATCTGTGCGTTGTCGCTGCGTGGGATATATGTATAATGAATGGGCAGAACGAAGCCATTTTAATTAATTAATGTAGTGCATTTCAATGCTTTCGTTACAGTGAAATCAATGTATTGAGAATTTCATTTATTTGAGGGACAGATTTAAAATTGTAAATTTTATAATAATGCATAAAAAGAGATTTATAAAATACGAAATAAAGAAAACTTTGAAATATGTAAATGATAGATGATATTTCATATATTCATATATTCATATATTCATATATTCATATATTCATATATTCATATATTCATATATTCATACATTCATATATTCATATATTCATATATTCATATATTCATATATTCATATATTCATATATTCATATATTCATATATTCATATATTCATATATTCATATATTCATATATTCATATATTCATATATTCATATATTCATATATTCATATATTCATATATTCATATATTCATATATTCATATATTCATATATTCATATATTCATATATTCATATATTCATATATTCATATATTCATATATTCATATATTCATATATTCATATATTCATATATTCATATATTCATATATTCATATATTCATATATTCATATATTCATATATTCATATATTCATATATTCATATATTCATATATTCATATATTCATATATTCATATATTCATATATTCATATATTCATATATTCATATATTCATATATTCATATATTCATATATTCATATATTCATATATTCATATATTCATATATTCATATATTCATATATTCATATATTCATATATTCATATATTCATATATTCATATATTCATATATTCATATATTCATATATTCATATATTCATATATTCATATATTCATATATTCATATATTCATATATTCATATATTCATATATTCATATATTCATATATTCATATATTCATATATTCATATATTCATATATTCATATATTCATATATTCATATATTCATATATTCATATATTCATATATTCATATATTCATATATTCATATATTCATATATTCATATATTCATATATTCATATATTCATATATTCATATATTCATATATTCATATATTCATATATTCATATATTCATATATTCATATATTCATATATTCATATATTCATATATTCATATATTCATATATTCATATATTCATATATTCATATATTCATATATTCATATATTCATATATTCATATATTCATATATTCATATATTCATATATTCATATATTCATATATTCATATATTCATATATTCATATATTCATATATTCATATATTCATATATTCATATATTCATATATTCATATATTCATATATTCATATATTCATATATTCATATATTCATATATTCATATATTCATATATTCATATATTCATATATTCATATATTCATATATTCATATATTCATATATTCATATATTCATATATTCATATATTCATATATTCATATATTCATATATTCATATATTCATATATTCATATATTCATATATTCATATATTCATATATTCATATATTCATATATTCATATATTCATATATTCATATATTCATATATTCATATATTCATATATTCATATATTCATATATTCATATATTCATATATTCATATATTCATATATTCATATATTCATATATTCATATATTCATATATTCATATATTCATATATTCATATATTCATATATTCATATATTCATATATTCATATATTCATATATTCATATATTCATATATTCATATATTCATATATTCATATATTCATATATTCATATATTCATATATTCATATATTCATATATTCATATATTCATATATTCATATATTCATATATTCATATATTCATATATTCATATATTCATATATTCATATATTCATATATTCATATATTCATATATTCATATATTCATATATTCATATATTCATATATTCATATATTCATATATTCATATATTCATATATTCATATATTCATATATTCATATATTCATATATTCATATATTCATATATTCATATATTCATATATTCATATATTCATATATTCATATATTCATATATTCATATATTCATATATTCATATATTCATATATTCATATATTCATATATTCATATATTCATATATTCATATATTCATATATTCATATATTCATATATTCATATATTCATATATTCATATATTCATATATTCATATATTCATATATTCATATATTCATATATTCATATATTCATATATTCATATATTCATATATTCATATATTCATATATTCATATATTCATATATTCATATATTCATATATTCATATATTCATATATTCATATATTCATATATTCATATATTCATATATTCATATATTCATATATTCATATATTCATATATTCATATATTCATATATTCATATATTCATATATTCATATATTCATATATTCATATATTCATATATTCATATATTCATATATTCATATATTCATATATTCATATATTCATATATTCATATATTCATATATTCATATATTCATATATTCATATATTCATATATTCATATATTCATATATTCATATATTCATATATTCATATATTCATATATTCATATATTCATATATTCATATATTCATATATTCATATATTCATATATTCATATATTCATATATTCATATATTCATATATTCATATATTCATATATTCATATATTCATATATTCATATATTCATATATTCATATATTCATATATTCATATATTCATATATTCATATATTCATATATTCATATATTCATATATTCATATATTCATATATTCATATATTCATATATTCATATATTCATATATTCATATATTCATATATTCATATATTCATATATTCATATATTCATATATTCATATATTCATATATTCATATATTCATATATTCATATATTCATATATTCATATATTCATATATTCATATATTCATATATTCATATATTCATATATTCATATATTCATATATTCATATATTCATATATTCATATATTCATATATTCATATATTCATATATTCATATATTCATATATTCATATATTCATATATTCATATATTCATATATTCATATATTCATATATTCATATATTCATATATTCATATATTCATATATTCATATATTCATATATTCATATATTCATATATTCATATATTCATATATTCATATATTCATATATTCATATATTCATATATTCATATATTCATATATTCATATATTCATATATTCATATATTCATATATTCATATATTCATATATTCATATATTCATATATTCATATATTCATATATTCATAAAATAATTTAATCATGAAATCTTCAAATTAAAAATAAAACAAGAAATCAAAAAAATAGGAACTAAAAGTAACAAAAAAAAACCGCCGAACTTGAATAAAACTATTTGAAGGACATATATGCGTATTTATATCACAGCCTTATATCACAGCCTTGTCGTTGCTGATTTTTACTTTATTCTGGTTTTATTTTTTCTAAATTTGTTTTTATTGCTTACTATTTTTTGTTGTTTCTGTTTAATTTCTTTTTGTGCGTCGCAGAAGGGAGAGAGATCCTTGAACCGCCGCAATGTTGGTTGCCGCAAAGGATTAACATATTTTGAATGTCACTCGTTAATGTCATCTATTATTTTGGCTGACGACTGGCTGTGCGGCGTTTTCTTGTTTTTGTTTTTTTTTTTTTAGTATTTGTTGTTGTAATGTATTGCGTGCGCTCTGCTTGGCACAAATCCTGGCATTGCAAAAAAATAAGTTCAAGGACACTGTCAGCGCACAAGGACAAGCGCGCCGGGTGGCATTTTTGATTCAATACATTTGTCAACGCATTTTTATTTTAATAGTGCGATGGCATTGAATTTCGAAATTTTTATTTTTTATATTTTATAGATATAATATATAAAAAAAAATATAAAATATAGAAAGGGATATAATACCTATAAAGGAATTTATAGAAATAGCTATTTTAAAGTTTCATAACAAACAAAAAAAATATCCTATAAATTTTTGATTTCACAGTATAAAACAAAAAAATATAAAAAAAAAAATGAAAAATTTACCAATTAAAACATTAACCCAATTAAAAAAAACTGATTTAAAAAGTAATAACGATTTATATAATATTCAGCCTTTAAAAGCAAAGGAAACAGAGCACAAACTCGCACTTTTTATTGCTTTGCTGTCGAGTGAAAGCAAGAGTTAGAAATCATTACATAGCTGCATTTGAATCGAGGTATCATTTAAAAGCAAAGGGCGAATATATTATCAAAGTATCAAATAATGAGAGTTTGGAAATCGGGCAGCATTAAAAATAAAAAAGAAATGATGTTGTCGAGTGAAAGCAAGAGTTAGAAATCATTACATAGCAGCATTTGAATCGTGGTATCATTTAAAAGCAAAGGGCGAATATATTATCAAAGTGTCAAAGAATGAGAGTTTCGAAATCGGGCAGCATTAAAAATAGCAAAAAGTATGAGTTTTCGAATTAAAGCATCATTTCAGAAGCATAAAGTTAAAGTTAAATAATAATAATTGTTTGGCGCTACAGTCCTGTATAGAACTTCGGCCGAGCTCGCTCACCATTTTCAGTTGTGCGTGTTATATTTGTACTCAAAGTGGTGGGACCTACAGTTTATTGCCGAATCCGAACGGCGGGTGAGAGCTTTTCATAGGCAATAGCTTTACTCTCGTAGATTTGCCATTTACTGACGAGATGTAGCGCGGTTTAGACAAATGTTTCTATGAAAAGATGTTGTTAGCCCTAGTCCAGGCTTGAACCGGGGACCTTCGGCTCGCAGTCCAACGCACTAACCACTGAGCTACCGCGGCTACAGTTAAAGAGCATAAAGTTAAAGAGCATAGTATAACAAGCAAAGAGTGATAGTTTTGGAATCGGGCAGCATTTAAAAAGCAAAGACTAGAAGTTTTGGCTTTAAAACATAATTTAAAATGCATAGAGTAAGAATTTTCAAATCATAGCTTAATAAAAAAAGCAAATAGTAGGAATTTTTGAATCGGAGCATTATTTAAAAGCAAAGATTGGTTAAAAGCATCATTTAAAAAGCAAAGAGTGAGAGTTTGGAATCGAAGTATCGTTTAAAAAGCAAAGAGCAACAGTTTTGCAATTGCTCAAGTAATTTAAACACTTATATTAAATGATCCTTTTTTCATTTTATTTAAATTTTTAAATTCACGGAAATTTCATGAAATTTATTTGTTTGTTATTTCTCTTTTTGTTTCTTGTTTTACAAATATTGCAACTGTTATGATAGACAGAGACATTTAAATAAAATGATATTTATGTTCTTTATCAGCATTGCAAATGAAAAATAAAACCGTGCATTATATAAAAAAAGATTGACATTTCATTCAATAAAATATTTGGTACTTAAACAAACAAATGGAAAAAAGTTATTAAAATAATATTAAATTCATTTTTTAACACACAAATTTAATTAAATAAAATTTTAATTTAATAAATTGCATAAAAAGGAGTCTATATATTTTGTGAACGATTATAGTTGCAATAGTTAAAATGTATCAAAAGTATTACTCAGTTAAACAGCACATAATATTTATCAAGTTGTTGTAGATATAAAAATAATTCTGGACGTACAAATATGAAATGTTGACACTTGCTGTGTTTTAAAGCACACATTTTAAAATAAATTAAATTATATAAAAATTCATTTAAAATAATTAAAATCACATCTACATGAGTGCTTTCTGTTTTATGAGAATTTAAGAAAAAATGTGCAATAAATATATTTAAAATTTAATTGTTTTTGAATTGATGTTGTGTATTAAGTACGTGGGTAATTCCACATCAAATCGACAGGATTTTAAATTTTTTTTCTTCGATTTTCATGAAATTTAGTTTATGGCTTTGAATATACAAAAAATATACAATATGATTTTTTGTTTTTAAATTCGCAAATTTCATAATTAGGATGCTTCAAAAAAATACAACTTTTTCTTATAGAGGTAACTTCGAAAGCCATTATCTAGGTTAATAATATTGATAAAAGAATATTTTTGGTATCTAAAGGGTTTTTCAATAAGAGCGCTACAAAAGTTTTTTCAAGGATTTTTCAACAGGGACGCTACAAAAGTATAGCGACAGGAACAGCAAACGACGCCATATTTCTTGCCGCTCTTTTGACATTTCTCTTTAGTAAGGTTTGCCTATTTTTCCATCATGAAATGGCAAACCTTACTGAAGAGAAATGTCAAAAGAGCGGCTAGAAATATGGCGTCGTTTGCTGTCCCTGTCGTTCTACTTTTGTAGCGTCCCTGTTGAAAAACCCTTGAAAAAAACTTATGTAGCGCTCTTATTGAAAACCCTTTAGATAACAAAAATATTCTTTTATCAATATTATTGACCTAGATAATGGCTTTCGAAGTTACCTCAATGATAAAATTTAAAAGTGCTATTAACGTAAAGAATTTTTTGAGCTCTTTAAACTTTATTCAAAATTCATCAAATATACATCAAATTGATGGTTATATATGAAAATAATAAATATACATCAAATTGATGAAAATACATCAAGTTGATGAATATACCTCAAATTAATGAATACACATCAAATAAATGAATTTTCATCATATTGATGAATATACATAAAATTGATGAATAAACATCAAATTGCTGAATTTTCATCAAATTTATGAATATACATTAAATACATCATATACATCAAATTGATGAATATACATCAAATTGAAGAATATACATCAAATTGATAAATATACATCAAAGTGACGAATTTTCATCAAATTGACGAATTTTTATCAAATTGATGAATGTACATCAAATTGATGAATAAACATCAAATTGATGAATATACATCAAATTGATAAATATACCTCAAATTAATGAATACACATCAAATAAATGAATATACATCAAATTGCTGAATTTTTATCAAATGTATGAATATACATTAAATTGATGAATATTCATCCAATAAATGAATATTCATCCAATAAATGAATATACATCAAATTGATAAAAATACATCAAATTGATGAATATACATCAAATTGATGAATATATATCAAATTGATGAATATACATCAAATTGATGAATATACATCAAATTATTGAATATACTTCAAATTTACAAATTTTCATCAAATTGATGAATGCACATCAAATTGATGTATATACATCAAATTGATGAATATACACCAAATTGCTGAAAATCATTTAGCCTTAATTTAAACGGTTAAAATTCAATTGAATATAATACATATTCTAGAATAGCAAAAATCAACTTAGAACAAATTTGAATAGAATCTCACATTAATCATTATTCCATGCATTTACCATCTACTGACCCAAATCCCTCTTGATGGAAAACAAGAATTTCAGTTTATGTTTTCATAAGTTGTTTGACTTGCAGTTAAGTAGTTGCCACACATCCGGTTGCCCCGAGTTCATACGACCTATTTCGAGGAACGATCTTTGGGTGGGTCACTCACAGCCGGTAATTGCGATATTTGCATGAACATGACACAATATGGATATTACGCATTCATGTGCGTTCGACGACATATTCATGAATATTTCAATATAGTAATGTGTTACGATTTATGTAGCACACGAGCAAAGATTGTGTTGCAAAAAAACTGCATGAATATTTTATGGTTCAGGATAATAAATATATTATATAAAATGTTTTAAAATGAGTATTCTTAAATACATGGATCACAAAGAATTGGACCTGCTATTTTGAAAATCTTAGAACCAGAACTGATATTCCAAGGGTTTAAATCCCTGCTTAAATAGCAGAGTTAAAAATTTATTAAAAATTTGTAATTATAAAAATATTGAAGTAGCATAAATTGATTTCATCAAAAATTAAAAAGGTTTTCGTCAAAAATGGGTATTCAACAAAGAAAAAGTATTTATAAAATATTTTTTTTTCATTAAAAATACGTTTTAATTCATTAAAAAAATAACGTTTTCATTTATCAAACAGAAGTTTTATTAAAAAAAATAGTTTTCATCAAAAACCAGTTTTTATATTTAACAAGTTTTTATCAAAAATAGAATTTCATGAAAACCCAGATTAGATTCATCAACGTATTTATTGGTTATAATATATTAAAAAACTTATTATTCGAATAGATTAAGGATATTAATAAATATTGTTTGATTGGAATAAACAAAAAAATAAACGTTTAAATTCATTGCAAAATAAGTTTAAACAAATATCGCGCATTACTTGCATCTCTATTAAAAAATTAAAAATAAATTATTTAAAACTCTTTAATTATTTGTATGACACGCAAACCCCACAATATGTTTGTTTAAATAATTAATTCGATATATTTTAATTAATTTCAACTGAAGCTTTTTTAATTTAATTGGTATAATTTTTATTTTTTGATATTTAAAATGTAGTTTTACGGTTAATTTTGCAATATGCATTATTGACACTTGTTAAAGTGCTACTATTATATATGATTAATAGAACAAATATTATTGCTATTAATAGATTATTTTGGAGACGTAATATGCGTAATTGTAGCGTCGGTAGCTCATCTGGTTAGTGCGTTGGACTGCGAATCGAAAGGTCCCCGATTCAAGCCTGGACTGGGGCTAAAAATATCTTTTCATAGAAACACTTTTCTATATCGCGGTACCTCTCGGCAGTAAAACATTGCCTATGAAAAGCTCTCATCCGCCGTTCGGATTCGGCAATAAACTGTAGGTCCCACCACTTTGAGTACAAATATAACACGCACAGCTCAAAATGGTGAGAGAGCTCGGCCTAAGTTCTGATAGGACTGTAGTGCCAAACTATTATTATTAATATGCTAAGTATTATGCAGAGAAAGTTTCTCATTGACTCATATATCCATCCATCTATAATGTCGCTATTCAGACACCTTCCTTCATCTATCTCTACAACCATCCTTATATATATTTGACACCTGCACAAATGAATTTGAAACCCACTTCAAGACATTCATTTTATTTCAAGACATGTACTGTCGCTGTATCTATGCTTGAAAATCAATTGAATGTGTTGCTCACAACAACAAAGCACAAGTAGTGTCAAAACAAAACATAACCAAGACGTAGTTGTAGTGAAGAAGTCTATAATGATATGCAATAAAAATTCAAATACTGAAATGAACTGCTTGTGACACTCAGTACTCAGTGCACTTAATCATTCTTACACTAACGAAGATATAAAATAATCATAAATTTTTTTTTGAAAAAACGAGTTATGTGCATAAATGAAGTAATTAAAATTATTTATAATAATAATAATATAATAGTTTGGCGCTACAGTCCTGTATAGAACTTCGGCCGAGCTCTCTCACCATTTTGAGTTGTGCGTGTTATATTTGTACTCAAAGTGGTGGGACCTACAGTTTATTGCCGAATCCGAACGGCGGGTGAGAGTTTTTTCATAGGCAATGGTTTTACTCTCGTAGGTTTGCCATTTACTGACGAGAGGTAGCGCGGTATAGAAAAATGTTTCTATGAAAAGATGTTGTTAGCCCCAGTCCAGGCTTGAACCTTTCGGCTCGCAGTCCAACGCACTAACCACTGAGCTACCGCGACTACAATTAAGATTATTTACCATATAAAAAATACTTTAGACTTAAAGTAACTATGACTTAAGAATTAATAATAATTATAGTTTGGCGCTACAGCCCTTTATAGAACTTCGGCCGAGCTCTCGAGCACTATATGAGTTGCGCTCAAATAGGTAGGACCTACAGTTTATTACCGATTCCGAATGGCGGGTGAGAGCTTTTCATAGGCAATGTTTTACTCTTGTAGGTTTGCCATTTACTACCGAGAGGTAGCGTCGCATAGAAAAATGTTTTCTATGAAACAGATGTTGGCAGTCGCTGGGGATCTAACCGCGGACCTTTCGGCTCGTAGTCGAACGTACCAGCAAATTTTTTTTCGTAGTCCAACGCACTAACCAGACGCGCTACCGACGCTACTTAAGGTATGAAAAAAAAAACTGATTTGTGCAAGATATATTCATTTATAAATGCTAGAATGGGGTGAGTGAAAACACTTTTCTCGAAATATATTTTTTGTTACTTCCCAGCATACCAAACGATATCGTTTGAACGAACAATGTTATCGTTTTCGACTATCGTTAACGATTCGAGAATGATTCGAGAATTAGTTTATTGATCCAGCAACAAAATATTACATACTTACTAAATTTGTTAAATTATTTCATTGAACAGTTTTTTTTGACAAATAATTCAGTACTGATTCTATAAAAATTTAATGATATCGGTACGAATTCGAAACGTTATCGAAATTTTATACAATCGAAACTATGTTTATTGGGTTACCTGATACTTCCACTGGATTCTTCATTTATTATATTTAGAGTCTTTGATCTACCCAATCAGTCATCCGTTCAACCAACCAACCAACCAACCGTCTAACTATCCATACATATAGCCTTCATCCATCCATTCAACGTCTACCAATCCGTTCCATCTAACTTCTATTCATCCATCTATTCCTCCATCATCCATCTATTCAGCCTTCTATCTACCCAACCATCCTTATATCATTCTATCTACTCATTCATCTACTTTTCCATGTAACCAACCATCTATTTGTCTATCCATCCATTTGTCTATCCATCTTGTACACATACATTTACTCAGTCATCCTTTCATCTTACCATACATTCTCTCATTCATCCTTCCATCATCCTGTCCTTCTATCTACTCAACCTTCTCTCTTCCCACCCTTCTATCTTTTCTTCAATCTACTTTTCTATCTAAACATTTCTCCACCCATCAATTAATTTATTAACTGAGACATCCTTTCATTTTACCATCCTTTCATTTATTCTTCCATCCACCTGTCCTTTTATCTACCAAACCTTCTATTTTCCGTTTCTTCTATCTTCTCTTCCATCTACTTTTCTATCTAACCATCTATCCATTCATCTCTACACATCCATTTACTGAGTCATCCTTTCATCTTACCATACATTCTCTCATGTATCCTTCCATCATCCTGTCCATCTATCTACTCAATCTTCTCTCTTCCCACCCTTCTATCTTTTCTTCAATCAACTTTTCTATCTAAACATTTCTCCATCCATCAATTAATTTATTAACTGAGTCATCCTTTCATTTTACCATCCTTTCATTTATTTTTCCATTCACCTGTCCTTCTATCTACCATACCTTCTATTTTCCCTTTCTTCTATCTACTCTTCCATCTACTTTTCTATCTAACCATCCATCCATTCATCTCTACACATCCATTTACTGAGTCATGCTTTCATCTTATCATCCATCTTTTCATTTATCCTTCCATCTACCTGTCTTTCTATCTACTCAACCTTCTATCTTCCCATCCTTCTATCTACACATCCATCTATCTTCCCTTCTGTCCATCCATTAATTCTATTATTCATCTAAATATAAACATTTTAACAATCCATATATCTACCCTTCATCTAATCCTTCCGTTTAACCACTACCTATTCATTCATCCAACCAACCGTCCATTCACACATATATACATCCATACATCCGATAGATGTGTATATTCTTCAATATACCCATTCGCGTCTGCCCTTCCATTCGTTTTTTCAACATCTACCAATGCAAACCTATTCATTTATCTATCCAGTCGTCTATCTACCCATCTGTCTACCCTCCGGTCTACTCACCCAACCATCCATCTACTCATTCATTACCCCATTCATCAATCCGTCCATTCATCTGCTACCCACCAATATACTAGTCATCCTTTCATCTTCCCATTCATCCATTCATTTATCATTCCATATACACATCATTTTATCCGATATGTAGAATACAAGTGACTCTCCTGATGTCTGCATTAAATTGTATTTCGTTCATAAATCAACTAACATACTACATAATATGTATTACACATTCCGACAGTTATTTGCAACAAGATATTCACTAAATATGCAGCTATTTATAGCACTCAATATTATATCACATTATTCAATATTTTAAATACTTAAATACTTAAGACGTGTGTGGGAAATTTTCATCGTAATACATACAACTTACGTCCTTTGAGAATTTACTGAATGCACAATAATCATTGTAGTTTTCTTACCTGCAATAAAAAAAAAATTCAATTGTTATTATATTGTATAAATTAAATTAATTAGAAATAGTTCTTGAATTACAAAACGTATCTATTTGTTTTAAATTTAATTATGCTATAAAATAATATAAAATTATATCACCGACAATATCAAATTAAATTAAATTAATTCAAATTTTATTAATTTTATTAAATTAATTCAAATTTTATTTTCTTTAAAAAAAATAAATTGTATATAATGAAAAGAAAATGATGATTTTGTACAAAATCGCATATATTATTGATCTTTAAAATTCGGTAAAGAAATTTTACAAAAATTTAAATGCAGAATTAAAGAATTTTTGAGTTTTATTATAACCCTGCGGGAAAAAGGTGTCAATTGCTCTCAAAGTAAATATCGCGGGACCAGTACTGTTAGTACCGACTTAAGACAGAATCTTGAAGACCTGTTCTGTGATAGGTCTAAAGATCTGCACGAGGAGATGGATTGTGTCCATGCTAAACATGTCGCTAGTGAAGCGAAACGGCATTAGGTGGCGCCATAATCACGAGACTTATTTACACGTTGCAACTAATGCGTCTATAATTCGTAGACTGTTTTTCGATACTATTTTGATTTAAATACAGTATGACTTCCAAGTAATTATAATGCACGCATGCAAGGGTAAAATCATCGCTAAAATGTGAATGCATGAAGGAGAATGTAAAATAAAATATAATGTAATGTAAATTAAAATAAAATAACTAAAATTGGAAATATATAAAAAAGTAACAATAAAAAAGAAATAATAAAATATTTAATTAATAACAAAAATACTGAATGTACCATTGATAACGGTCTCAGATTTTAAGGACTAGTTCTGTGGTAGGTCTAAAGGTACTGGACACAAAACACAGTTTGGAAGACCAGTTCTGGGATAGGTCTAATGATCTGTGCACGGATAGAAAAGATTTGTTTGAATATGTTTGAATGTAATTAAAAAGTTATACGAAATTACCATACAAGTATTCGGAATGAAGTGTAATTAAATTTTAATCGAAATTGAATTTATTTTTGTTCACGTGTAAACATTATTATATTGTCCAGCAGAATCTGTCAAATTTACCATAAATATGTTACAAAACCAACATAAAATTTTAATAGCATTTGAATAAACTAACTTGGCAATTTACTTGGTTAAAACTATGTTTCAAAACACAGAAAATGTTAATCAAATCTAAATACAACGCTCGTCTTAATTCGATAATTTAACGACTCACGTAGTTGGCGACGTTGTGCAGCATTTTCTATCTACGCCATCTTTTGGCGCCGTTTGAACATATTGATGTTTAAAAACAAACAACAAAGAAATTGGATTTAAATAAATGTATTCTTCCAACATTCTTCTTGTATACGAAGTTTGCGCTCATTGACCAGAATTTTCTACCTACGTCTCTTTTGTCGTCGTTTGAAGTCGTTTGTATAGGATCATTTTAAACATACTTATGTTTCAAAATAAACAAAAAATGGATTCAAATGTAAATAAAGGTTTTCTTGCAGCTCTCTTCTTGTTTACAAAGTTGACACTCGGTCCATCGGCATTTTTTGCGTAAGTGTCTTTTGTTGTTCGTTGAGAAAACGTGTTCGCGTCGGTAATAATTTTGTTATTTGTAAATTAAATAAATATACAGATTGTGTTACAAAAAGTACAAATAGTAACAGAGTATAATATAGTGCAGTATATAATTTCTGAAACTAATGTAAAAAAACCACACAAAAAAATTTGTGTTTCGATTTTCAAACAGTATTTGGCATGTTTTTTTACAAAAGCCTCCGTGAATTCCCTGCCTACGCTATGTGCTGTACTGAGATCAACTGTAACTGTACCAGATCCACTGTTACTGTACATTCATTGTACTTGCAGTTTTAAATCAATTATTAATTTAATCATTTAAAAATTTGTATATGACTTAAATTATTATAAATTCCCACTGTGCATGTTTAAAGATTTTTAATAAAAATAAATAAAAAACAAAAACATTTTAAATTATTTTCAGTATGTTTTTCCAAAAATATTTAAATATGTTTCTATGCAAACATACTACTTTTTGTACTGAAACAACTGATATGTTTCACTGGAAACATATTTATATTCAGGTCGTTCGAAATCATGTTTTATTTTGAACATATTTATGTTTCGGTTCAAATATTTATTTTATTTGGATGTAGTATTTATTATGTTTCCATTAGAACATACGCCATTTTAAGGGGCAACATAAAAATATTTCCGCTCATTACAACACTGTTCAAGTCTCAATACAACCCTGTTTACAAGTGATTTATCAGTCAATTATAAATTATAATAATATAATAGTTTGGCGCTACAGTCCTGTACAGAACTTCGGCCGAGCTCTCTCACCATTTTGAGCTGTGCGTATTATATTTGTACTCAAAGTGGTGGGACCTACAGTTTATTGCCGAATCCGAACGGCGGGTGAGAGCTTTTCATAGGCAATGTTTTACTCTCGTAGGTTTGCCATTTACTGACGAGAGGTAGCGCGGTATAGAAAAATGTTTCTATGAAAAGATGTTGTTAGCCCCAGTCCAGGCTTGAACCGGGGACCTTTCGACTCGCAGTCCAACGCACTAACCACTGAGCTACCGCGGCTACAATTATGTTTACATAAAATTCCAAACATACATGTTAATGCCTGCAAAATTATGTTTGGGAGAGCCCTTTTTTTTTGCAGCGTGTAGGTGGTGTTAATTGAACCCTCCCTAGGACAACGGCATGTTAAAGTTGCCGGTTGGTTTTATATAAAAGAATAAGAACTGGAACCGGTTAACTATATTCGCAGTAACGTGCCTTGTCTAGGACTGGTTCATTTCCCCGTAGGGAAGTGACCATTTTTATGACCAAAAGTTAGGAAACTTTTTCCCGAAAAAATTATAAATATTTAAAAAAACATTTTGCAAATGTTCCATGTATTGAGCTGCATTTTTGAAATCATCATAAAATAGATAAATCTTTATTTTATGGGGAAAACCGCATTCAATTTTGATATTGTCGATTTGGATACCAAAACGCAAACTTTTAGTTCCCGGCGCTTTCATTTCCCATATTCTGATTTCGCTAAAAATCCCCCACATTGATTTTCTCATCTAATAGAGCATTTTTAGTGAGTTGGACTTTTCTCGATATGAAATTATGACATCCATTGTCATAATTGAGAAAGTCTAACAAATTTTTATTTTTTAGAGAGCTAAATGAACTGGTCTTTGTTTTACCATAAATTATTAACGGGTAGAAAAGTAAAAATCTCCCATAGATTTTAGTATTGTGTGTGATGAATCACAGATCAAAGATTGATAAATCTTGCTGATTTGTATTAACATACAACGTAGAAATACGAGTTATCTAAATTTTGAGTTTCGCTGAACTAGCTTTTTTTTGTTTTTTAGTAATTATGATTTCAATAGACGGACGGACGAACATTGCAAAATCGACTTGGGAGGGGATACTGAAACCGATAACCCCTCCTTATGAATGTTAAAAATGGATAATCAAGGTAAATATCGTCACTATCATGCTAAAGGAGCGAATGTGTAATTTTTGATATTTGCGTTTTTTACATTTTTGAATATAGTTTTTCCTCAAGTATACTCTTTCAAAATGGTGTGTGATTTTGTGGGATATTTCTAGCCACAAAAGACAAAACCAAAGGTGCGAATTCGAAAAATTGAAAATTTTGTCATGCCAAAAGGGCGAATCTTTTCGTTTTTTTGTCATAACTTTTTATTAGTATAAGATAACCTAATGGTGTCAAGGCATTAATTGTTTGTTTTTAAAGCACCTATCGATAGGCATCATTATTTTAAAATAATTTTTTGAATTTTTGTTACTTGCAAAAAAAAATGTTTGGCAAATTATTTTTAAGTAATGATGCCAATCGATATCTGCTTCGAAAACAAAAAGTTAATGCTTTTACACTACTATTTTTTCTTGCACCAATAAAGAGTTATAGCATAAAAACGAAAAGATTCGCCCTTTTGGCTTGACAAGATTTTCAACTTTTCGAATTTTTTAGTTTTTTTCCTATAACTCTTTATTGGTGCAAGATAAAATAGTGATGTAAAGGCGTTAATTGTTTTTTTTGTAAATCACCTATCGATTGGCATCATTATTTAAAAATAGTTTACCAAACATTTTTCTTGCAAATAACAAATTAAATATTAATGTTTTACAAATTTAATTTAAATAATGCTGAAATGAAACTTAAAATTAAAAATAAATTAAAATCAAACTTAAAACTTAAAAAATTAAATTTGAAAACCTAAAATTAGATTTTGCAAATTTTTAGTTATTAAATTACAGCTGCAACAATGGGTCAATTAAAAACGCAAATAACCGAAAACCGCAATGACATCAAAATGAAACGCATAAATTGTACGTTTTATGCGGCAGCATTATCTGCTTTTATGCTTGAACGCATTGCGTTGACGGACATCAGCAGCAGCAGCAGCATGAGCAACATCAGCGCAGTAAAAGCCACCTCGACATTTGACGGAAGCGGAAACCGGAAGTCAAAAACGCTACGTTACGATGCTGCGCTGCGTTGTGCTGTCGCATTTTATGCACTCGACTCGTTTCGGCTGCTGCTGCCAGGAATAAACGAGCGATGTCAACGACAAAGTGCTTGCGGCACGACACGCAAACAGTATAAAAGCGGCAACAACAACGATAATAACGTTGTTAACAACATGCAATGACAACAACAACAATATTAACGACTACAACAACAATAACGACAATATCGGCAACAACAGCCGAAGTTGTTTTTCATGCCGCTTTGTCGTGTCACGTGTCAGTTTTGAATGCATTTTGAAAATTTAAAAAAAAAAATGAATGGCAATTTAAATACTGCTCTCAGTGCTCAGTGTTGTGTAGTTATCATTGATATTGAAGAACCAAAAATACTTTTTAATTAAATTTATTTTTAGTTTTCATTTATTTAATTATCAGTGCTTTTAATGCTCAGTATTGTGTACACTGAAAAAATTCATCAATATGATGAATTTATTCATCAATATTATGAATATTATGACATACAAACATTAACAAATATATTGTAGAATATCATAACAAGAACATCTTGAGAACTCAGAAGTATGGCCAAAAATTAACGAAAAATAAGTATTTTGTTTAAAATTTGGTTTGATGTACAGCATTCATCAGTATGAAGTACATATATGTTGTATTTTATGTTTTTGTTCATTAATATGATGAAACGTATTTTTCACATACAATTCATCATATTGAAGAACACTTTTTTGACAGTTACCAAGCGTTCTTCATATTTATGATAGCATTCATAACATTGATGGCGTTAGTCATTAATATTATATGAATGGCTCTTCAATACAATGAATCCTGGTTTGAAGAACGGAATTCATCAATATGATGTACATTTTTGATGTACATCATATATTTAAGTGTTTCCCACAAATATTTAAGTGTTTTCCACAAATACGAAAAGTGTTTCCCATAAATAGTTGAAGTGTTTCCCTCATAAACGAAAAATGTTTCCCGCAAATATTTGAAGTGTTTCCTACAAATATTTCAAAATTTTGTAGTGTTTGCCAAAAATACTTCAAGTGTATAATCGAAGTGTTTTTCACAAATGATCAGTAGTGTTTCCCACTAATAATGGAAGTGTTTCCCACAAACATTAGTGTTTGGGTAAAATAATTGAAGTGACATTTTTAAAGTCTTCTTGGGAAACATCTCAAATGTTTTTAAGATATTAGATATTGTTTTGTTCAAACACTAGAATTGTGTAATTGTTTGCAATAAGTAATTATTTACAACTAACAATAAGTATTTGTGGCAGCCATTATGTATTTACCAGAAGTAACCGATAGCTTCCCACAAGTATTTTATAAACATTCCTTTTTTAGAGTGTAGAATCGTATGGGATGTCCATGGTAAAAATGGTGTTTGGTAGTGTAATCAAAATATTAGGTACTTTACTAAAAATAAAATAATTAATTAAACTATGAACTAAATAATTAAATAATTCATTAAACAATTGAAACGCAAAAAAACACACACAAAATAAAAACGCATTAAATTTCCAAATAAAGTTTCTTTATTAAATTAAATGATAAAATAAAACAATGCAAACCATAATTGATGTTAATTTAATTGCTACAAATATAAACTGCTCCCTGCGTCGCTGATGCGCCGCTACTCACCTGCAGTTTGCTGGACGGCGGCGAAACGACGAGGCAGATCTTCATCGTGGCGCGCAAAAACTCCTCGCGTTTCGCATGCAAATCCGGCGGCACCGCAATGGGCGATGTCACAGCAGCGGCGCGCTGCTGCAGCGAAAAACGTTTTGTGCTACCAGTTGACGTTGAAGTTGGCAGCGGCAGCGAACCACAGCCGCTGCTGCTGTTGCAAAGAAAAGGATTGAGGCAGCGCGCTGCGCATGTAGCGGCGGCGGTTGTCGTTGTCATTGTGGTGAGTTGTTGTTGTTGATAATATTGTGGTTGTTGTTGTGATTGCTGCTGTTGAAATTGCTGTTGTGGCTGCTGTTGTTGATAGAGCGCTTGCGGCGAATTCAAAGAGAACAGTTTTCGTTTATGATGACCGGGCGTCGAGGCGGCGCTGCTGTCACCCACTGCGCCCTGACTCTCCTGGCTGCCCGCGCGACTATAAATCGGCGAAACGCCCTGCCTGGGACTACTGCCGTATAGCTGTGCGCCATATTTGACCGACGTTACGTTGGCGTCCAGCTCCTCCTCGAGCACGTCATGCTGTGCGTCGTGATATGAACGCGCTATTATCTCGGGCAGAAACGGATTATTGGGCGACGTCAGCGTATATTGATAGTAATTAACGCTGACGCCACTAACGCCGCTGACAACGCAACCACCACTCGCCTCATAGCTGCCGCCGCTACTGTTATTTGTCGTCGCCGTCGTTGTTGTTGCGGCGACACCGCCGCCGACGCCACCATAGCCGTACGGCTGCGTTGCCATCGGCGCATCGACGCTACAGTTGGCAAGCGTCTCCCACTCGCCGGACGTCGAGTTGTGCGACGACGCTGTGAAGCCGTCATTCGAGTGACCCAAATAGCTGCGACTACTGTCGCCGCTCGACTTAAAGAGGAAATTCTGTAGGCGCGTCAACTTGGCGGCACTGCTCTCGCTGGTAATGCTGCAGCTGCGACTGGCGCTGTGATGCGGCGTCGTTGCAGTGACGCCGGTGCCGCCGCTGGTGACATTCGCTGACGTCTGCGTTGACGCTGCGAGATTAACAAATCCGCCATCGCTTTTGCTGCTGCTTTGTTTTTGTAATTTAGGACGTTGACGCCCTGTTGTCGCGGCTGTTGCTGCTGTTGCTGTGATACGCGCTGCGGCACCGCCACTATTCGTGCTCACTTCGCCACCCATTGCGTTGCTCTCTATGCTGTAAACGACGCCGCTGTATTCGCCACCGCCGTTACCGCTGTTGCCGATAAGAAAATCGTTGCTCTCAATGGAGGTACTGCTGTTTGTTGTCGCTACGCTGCTCAGATGCCGATAGTTGAATTCGGGTGGCGTCGCCTCGTCGGGACTGTCGAGCAGCAGCGCTGGGTTTATGTGACCGCCGCTGACGTTGACGCCGCAAAGTCCTGGTAGTTGTGCGAGTGAGAAAATCGAAACGCGTTCGTGCGACTGTGCTGTTGTTGGTTTTGCAAGTGTCGACGTTGCCGCAGCGAAATCTTTGATTTTATCGCTGTCCAGCGATTTGTGTTCGGCACGGCGAAACGAGCGTCGCAATTTTGCAGCAAATTTAGACTCTTTGTGTGGCTTTTCTTTTGGTTTTATTAGCTCGCGCTCTTTGAAGAGATCTTTTGACTTTTCGTGTTCTTTTTCGCGCTGTTTTTCGCGCTCCTTTTCTCGTTCTTTTTCTCGTTCTTTTTCTTTGGTCTTTTCTCGTTCCTTTTCTCTCTCCTTTTCTTTATATTTTTCTTTCTCTTTTTCTTTATATTTCTCTCTTTCTTTTTCTTGTTGTTTTACTTTTTCCTTTTCTTTCTCTTTTTTTCGATCTTTTTCTTTTTCCCTTTCTTTATCTTTCTCTTTCTCCTTTTCTGTTTCTTTAGTTTTATCTTTATCCTTATTTCTCTCGTTATCTTTTTGTTTCTCTTTTTCCTTTTTGTCTTCTTTTTCTTTTTCTCTCTCCCGCTCTCTCTCCCACTGCTTATGCTGCACTTGCGCTGCTTCGGCGCCTCTTTCCTGCTGCTGCGTTGTGTTCGACTCAGCGTTGCCTATTTTTGCGTTTTGTTGTTGTACAAGTGGTTGTTGTTGCTCTTGTTGTTGTTGCAGCTCTTGTTTTTGTTGTTCTTGTTGCTGCCACAATTGTTGTTGTAAAAGTTTTTCATGCATTTGCTGTATTGACGGCGGCGGCGACGTAAAACCGCCGCCCATCACGTTATTGCGCTTGACGGCTGTAGCTGTCGCTACTTCGGGCGCCGTTGCTATTGACGCCGTTGATGCGGCGTCGCCAATACTTTCGGCGGCGCGTATTAATTTATTTCGTTGTCTTTTCAGCGTTGTTGTTATTGTAGTCGTTGTTGTTGTTGTAATATTGGCCAAAATCTCATTGGCCGCGCGCGCCGTTGTTGCCAGGACACTGTAATTGACGTTGCTGCTGTTGATGTTTTTGTGATTATTGCTGCTGCCTGTTATTGCCAGTGTTGTCAATTTATCCATTTATCAATTAATTTGTGATTTTATTATATTTTTTTTAATAAAAAACAATTTATTCTTTTATTTAATAAAATTATTATTTAACTTTATTGATTTTGAAAAATTTGTGAAAATTTTAAAAACATATTTTTTAAAATATTTGTTTAATGTTTTTTATTTTAAATTCATGCTATTTTAATTTTTAAGGCTTTTATTCATTTTAATAATTTTTACATTTTTATTTTTTTTTTTTTTTTTTTTTATTTTTAAATTTTTTGTCTTTTTTTTATAATTTTCTTTATTTCTTTATTTCTTTATTTTTTTCTTTCTTTATTTCTTTATTTCTTTATTTCTTTATTTCTTTATTTCTTTATTTCTTTATTTCTTTATTTCTTTATTTCTTTATTTCTTTATTTCTTTATTTCTTTATTTCTTTATTCCTTTATTTCTTTATTTCTTTATTTCTTTATTTCTTTATTTCTTTATTTCTTTATTTCTTTATTTCTTTATTTCTTATTTCTTTATTTCTTTATTTCTTTATTTCTTTATTTCTTTATTTCTTTATTTCTTTATTTCTTTATTTCTTTATTTCTTTATTTCTTTATTTCTTTATTTCTTTATTTCTTTATTTCTTTATTTCTTTATTTCTTTATTTCTTTATTTCTTTATTTCTTTATTTCTTTATTTCTTTATTTCTTTATTTCTTTATTTCTTATTTCTTTATTTCTTTATTTCTTTATTTCTTTATTTCTTTATTTCTTTATTTCTTTATTTCTTTATTTCTTTATTTCTTTATTTCTTTATTTCTTTATTTCTTTATTTCTTTATTTCTTTATTTCTTTATTTCTTTATTTCTTTATTTCTTTATTTCTTTATTTCTTTATTTCTTTATTTCTTTATTTCTTTATTTCTTTATTTCTTTATTTCTTTATTTCTTTATTTCTTTATTTCTTTATTTCTTTATTTCTTTATTTCTTTATTTCTTTATTTCTTTATTTCTTTATTTCTTTATTTCTTTATTTCTTTATTTCTTTATTTCTTTATTTCTTTATTCGTTATTTCTTTATTTCTTTATTTCTTTATTCCTTTATTTCTTTATTTCTTTATTTCTTTTTTATTTCTTTATTTCTTTATTTCTTTATTTCTTTATTTCTTTATTTCTTTATTTCTTTATTTCTTTATTTCTTTATTTCTTTATTTCTTTATTTCTTTATTTCTTTATTTCTTTATTTCTTTATTTCTTTATTTCTTTATTTCTTTATTTCTTTATTTCTTTATTTCTTTATTTCTTTATTTCTTTATTTCTTTATTTCTTTATTTCTTTATTTCTTTATTTCTTTATTTCTTTATTTCTTTATTTCTTTATTTCTTTATTTCTTTATTTCTTTATTTCTTTATTTCTTTATTTCTTTATTTCTTTATTTCTTTATTTCTTTATTTCTTTATTTCTTTATTTCTTTATTTCTTTATTTCTTTATTTCTTTATTTCTTTATTTCTTTATTTCTTTATTTCTTTATTTCTTTATTTCTTTATTTCTTTATTTCTTTATTTCTTTATTTCTTTATTTCTTTATTTCTTTATTTCTTTATTTCTTTATTTCTTTATTTCTTTATTTCTTTATTTCTTTATTTCTTTATTTCTTTATTTCTTTATTTCTTTATTTCTTTATTTCTTTATTTCTTTATTTCTTTATTTCTTTATTTCTTTATTTCTTTATTTCTTTATTTCTTTATTTCTTTATTTCTTTATTTCTTTATTTCTTTATTTCTTTATTTCTTTATTTCTTTATTTCTTTATTTCTTTATTTCTTTATTTCTTTATTTCTTTATTTCTTTATTTCTTTATTTCTTTATTTCTTTATTTCTTTATTTCTTTATTTCTTTATTTCTTTATTTCTTTATTTCTTTATTTCTTTATTTCTTTATTTCTTTATTTCTTTATTTCTTTATTTCTTTATTTCTTTATTTCTTTATTTCTTTATTTCTTTATTTCTTTATTTCTTTATTTCTTTATTTCTTTATTTCTTTATTTCTTTATTACTTTATTTCTTTATTTCTTTATTTCTTTATTTCTTTATTTCTTTATTTCTTTATTTCTTTATTTCTTTATTTCTTTATTTCTTTATTTCTTTATTTCTTTATTTCTTTATTTCTTTATTTCTTTATTTCTTTATTTCTTTATTTCTTTATTTCTTTATTTCTTTATTTCTTTATTTCTTTATTTCTTTATTTCTTTATTTCTTTATTTCTTTATTTCTTTATTTCTTTATTTCTTTATTTCTTTATTTCTTTATTTCTTTATTTCTTTATTTCTTTATTTCTTTATTTCTTTATTTCTTTATTTCTTTATTTCTTTATTTCTTTATTTCTTTATTTCTTTATTTCTTTATTTCTTTATTTCTTTATTTCTTTATTTCTTTATTTCTTTATTTCTTTATTTCTTTATTTCTTTATTTCTTTATTTCTTTATTTCTTTATTTCTTTATTTCTTTATTTCTTTATTTCTTTATTTCTTTATTTCTTTATTTCTTTATTTCTTTATTTCTTTATTTCTTTATTTCTTTATTTCTTTATTTCTTTATTTCTTTATTTCTTTATTTCTTTATTTCTTTATTTCTTTATTTCTTTATTTCTTTATTTCTTTATTTCTTTATTTCTTTATTTCTTTATTTCTTTATTTCTTTATTTCTTTATTTCTTTATTTCTTTATTTCTTTATTTCTTTATTTCTTTATTTCTTTATTTCTTTATTTCTTTATTTCTTTATTTCTTTATTTCTTTATTTCTTTATTTCTTTATTTCTTTATTTCTTTATTTCTTTATTTATTTATTTCTTTATTTCTCTATTTCTTTATTTCTTTATTTCTTTATTTCTTTATTTTTTTATTTCTTTAGTTATTTTAAATTATTTATTATATTTTACTAATTATTTTATATTTTTATAATTTATTATTTTATATTTTTAATCAACTAAGTTAACATTTTTTAAAATTAAATATTATTTATTTAATTTTTAATATTGTTGTAATATTTTCTAAATATATTTTTACTAAATTTGTGTTTTTATTCATGTAAATTAATTTATACTTTATTCATAAATACAATTTATTATTTTTATATATTTTTAAATTTATTATATATATTTTAAAATATTTTGTTCACTTTCTTTAAATTTATTTTTTTATTTACATTTATTAATTAATTTTTTAATTTTATTAATATTTTTATTTAATAATTTAAATTTAAAATTTACTGAAGCGTTAAAGTTTCCCCAAGTTAACTTTCGTTATGTTAAAAGTCGTATTAAAATATATTTTTTTATTTTTAGTTGCATAGTTTGCGGTGTTTTTATGGTTACATTTTGATTGAGTTGTATTTGAGACTTTGTAATTTATATTTCTCGCATATGTTTGTGTTTGCTGTAAAATATAAGAAAATATTATTTATTTGTAGAAATATGTACTGCAAATATTTACAGTAACAACATTTTAAATGCACATAGTATATGAGCGCACAGTCTAAAAGTATGCAATCTATTTGTTGAATGTTTAACGATTTAGATGTTAACAGAAACGCGCATGTTTTGTAATAAAAAATTAAAAGTGGAATATTTTATAATGCTATGCTAAAGCTAAAATATGTAGCTATTTGAAAACATTTCTGTTTTAGCTTTTGTTACACTCAGTTTTATTAGGAAATTCAGCAAATATGTGCAAAGCGAAAAAATTGTTTTTTTTTGTTACTTTTAGCTATATATTATTGTTTTTATTTAATTTAAACAAATATTCAATGCAAAATTTATTGCATATTTCACATTTTCAATAAAAAAAGGAATATTTTCTAAAATATATAAATTACATAAAATTTTTACTTATTTCAAAGTTTTTTATTTGATCTAAAGTCTGTTGCATATTTAGCTCATTATTATTTTTTTATATTTTTTCAATGTATTTATTAATATATTCATGTTAAATAAAAATATTAAATTAAAAAATTCTTAACGATTTCAAGGGTTTTTGTTTTTCCTAAAAGTATGCAATGTATTTTTTTCTTGAGTATTTAGTTTTTTTACCATTTTTAAAACATTTATTTTGCATTTTTTTTATAATTTATTAATGCTATTCTATAGTTTAATATATAGGCTTTCGAATTATTTTTATTTTTTTTTTTTATTATTGACATTGATTTATTTGATAAAATTCAGCAAACTTTTAAAAAGTTTTAACAATATTAAAAAAAAAAAAAATTGGTTTAACGTTAAAAAATATATTTTTAATTTAAATAAACCAATATTCTTAAATCTTTATAAATTTTTGACAGAATCAGGTTTATAAACAGTCTGTATATTGATTGAAAGCAGACAGGGGTACAGTTTGTTTTAAGAGCATTATTTTTTATTTGTTCATACCCGAGACAATATATTTATCATTTTCAGGAATATTTTCGGTATATTTCCGGCAAACATGTACAGCAAAATTAAAGTTTGTGGGAAGCATATGGCAGATTATCGATTGTTATGGAATTTTAAAGGTAAATTTCCTGCAATTTTTGGAAATGAACCGAAAACCGACAGCTTTTGTGAAAAACTCCATCTTTGTCTGTTTGAAATGTGTAGAAAAATGTTTCTAATATGATTTGATACTGCCAAAAAGTTTGTCTGTGTTACTTAAAATATGTAAGAAATCTTCTTTTTTTCTCCGTGCCCAAATAAGGTCAGGGATCTGCTTTTAATTTTGAACTATAAGTTCAATAACTCCCAGAGACGAAATATACGTCAGGTTACTGGTAGAAGCACAGTATTGTCAGATTTAATGCAGAATACAGCATGTTATGTGTTTTCCATTAAAAACCCTAGCCTGCCTATAGAAGACTTCACGGACGCAATTGGCATTTCGGAAAATGTGTATATGGCACGACAAATTTATGAAATATTTTTGAAATATTTTGATTTATGAAATATTTTGAGCTTTGTAGCATGTTTTCGACATAATATTGGAAGGTAGTTGTTGGCATGAAATTAAAATATTTAGCTGCCATGCTATGCTTTTACATTCCATACATTTGTTTTCCGCAATCCTTCACTTTCACACTATGCCGTTTCGTTCTAGGGCAGACAAGTGGTAGCTTTTGATACAAATTCCGTCTTTGTCTGCCGGAAACCTGTTGAAAATCTCTTGATTAGCGCCATGAAAGCTGCAGTGTTTGCTTGACATTTTCCTGCCTGTTATCTACCGTATATTTTGTCTGGGATCCTGAGATAAAAATTTTTTTAATTTTTCCGGAATACTTTCCGACAGATTTTCGGAATTCTCACAGATAAATGGAAGCTCATGGGAAGCGTATGGCAGATTATCAAATGAAGCCTGCTTATTTCCTGCCCTTCCCTATAATCTGTCTTTAAATTTCAAGAAAATTCTATAAACTTCCCACAAACACCGATTAATGTGTATTTGCCAGAAATATGCTTAAAATATTCGTTAGACAAAATTTTTGGCAGGATAGAGGCAGTTCAGAAACACTTTATTGTCATATTTCAAACAGACAAAGGCAAAGTTTGTAAACCCTGAAAAAAATACTATATAAATAATATTTTTTTACTATTAAAAATAGTCAATAGTATAAATTATTATTTTAATCGGAAAATACCATTAAATACTCGAAAATACCATGACATTGCCATTGAGTTTATATGAAAAGATTTATTTTTTGTGTACTATTAAATAAATAATTGTCCTATTGACCAATTTTAATGGGATTTAGGGGAATTTTTTTTTCTGGGTGTATCACAAGTTATTTATTTTCTGCCCGTTCCCAAAATATGCCGTGAAGCTGTCAATAAAATTTCACAAAATTTTACATCCTGCTCTACACTTCCCAAAATATTCCATTTATCTGTTTGTTTACCCGAAATATGCCGAAAATATTCCTGAAAAATGCTAGTCATTTTCTCTCAGTATATTATTAGAAAAATATAAACAAAAAAGGCGCAGTTTGCATCAACACCTGCCTATTTTCTAACCTTATACAAAAAATATGCCCGGAATCTGACTATAATATTCCTCATAATTCTAGAACCTGCCTTACGCTTTCTACAAACTTCCATTTATCGTGTGTATTTTTTCCAGAATAATATTCCTGAAAAATGCCATACATTTTATTTTAGATTTTGAGTAAATTTATTGAAATAACTAATTGGAATAGCAAACACTATTGAAATCATATAAAAAAAACTATTAATTGTATGGTATTTTATTCTGAATGTCCTTATTTAAAAACTGCTAAACATTGAACTGATTCAAGTTGCATTTTAAATGCGTTCATTAATTACTATTAAATACTATATCGCACATATTAAACAAACTCACGCCTGAAGCAGTGAAAAATCACGCACACCGCACGCCACATAGTACATACGTCACACGCAATACAAAGAGTTGAAAAAAAAGCAAAGTAAAACAGTAATGATTAAGCATGTGTGTGTGTTTATAAGTATATAAATAACTGTTAATATATATGTGTGTACAAGAAAATATATTCATGCCTTTATTAAGCCATTGAAAAAATAAAACAAATCACTTAAAATGTCAACGCAAACAAGCATAAAGTAAAAATCTTAATTAATAGACTTATTTGCCAACACACTAGCTTCATCTCACTCACACCCGCTTTTACTGCGATCTCAACTCAACATATATCGGGCTCTTTCTCACACTGCCAACGACTGGCTCTGCGATTAAGTACTTGTCTGTTATAAAGTACTATATATGTGGTTTGTGTTGCAGACTCAGCAATGCACAGTGTTTCATTTTGTTGGTTAATTTATACATTTTTCTATTACCGATTTTGAATTAAATTCATAATTTATATAATAAATATTTAAACATTTTAATTGAAAAAAATATACTAAAAATTATATTTTTATATTTTCTTGCACTCGAATAAAAAATTGTATTTTTTTTTAAGTTATAAATTTCTCTCAGCTACTCTGAATATCAACCACTGTGCGACGCACGTTGCATAATGAGAAAAAGTATGAGTTTATGTAGTCTGTTGTCACTTGTACTGTCACTGAGTATTTAGAATTTCGAGTAAAATACAAAAAAAAATGAATAAAAATTCACAGTGCTTTACAAATAAAGAGTGTCGCAAGTATGTCAATTAACTCACTCAATTCAATGTCATTTTTATTATTATATTACCCACTTGTGCGTTTTCTACTCAAATCATCAATTACTTAATGCCACTCAACACCAGCAGTACTCAATGTAGTCATTTTTCAATGCATCAAGTGTACGCAGGATTTCATTCATTAATACATTAAGCTATTAAAATTAAAAGTACTCAATGTTTAAAGTATTTAGTGCATAAAATATTAAAAGTTTTTAGTATAAACTTGTAAAGTACTCACTGTAATATAAATTTGGTTTATTATAAATATTTCGAGTACTCTGTATTTGAATTGTTATTTATTTTTTAATGACTAATGGTATTCGATGTTAAAATTATTTAATGCAAAAAGTACTCAGTGCTAAAAGTACTGAATACTAAATTCAATAAACGTTTTTTTTTTCTAATTACTCATTTTTTAAATTGTTAAATGCTTAAAGTATTTTATGCTAAAAAAAAACTTATAATTAAAAATACTCAATCTTAAACGAACGCAATACTCAAAGTACTCGTTGTTATTGCTAAAAATATTCAATGTTAAATTTTCTTCATGATTATAATACTCAATACATAGCGTACTCGATGTAAGAATTACTCAAATTAAATAGTACTGAATATAAAAAGAATCCATTTCAAAAGTACTCAGTGCATAAGACCACACTATGTAAAATTACTAAAATTAAAAGAACCCAATGCTAAAAATATTCAATATTAAAAGTATTCAATGTTAAAATTACTCAATGTTAAAGGTACTAAATTTATAAAGTACTCATTTTTAAATGTGCTCAATCTTAAACGTACTCAATGTTAAAAGTACTCATTATTTAAAACACAAAATATGTAAAAGTAATAAATATTTAAAATACTCAAAGCTAAATGTATTCAATACTGTAGGTAGTCACTCAATTTTAATGGTACTATTGTTTAAAAAACTCTCTGTTAAAAGTACTCAATTTTAAAAATATTTAATGTTTAAAATATTAAATATTTCTAAAAATATTCAATATTAAAAGCATATAAAGTTCAAAATTTCTCAATGTTAAAGATATTAAATTTATAAAGCACTCATTTTTAAATGTACTCAATCTTAAAAGTACTCAATGTTAAAAGTACTCATTATTTAAAATAGTAAATATGTAAAAGTAATAAATATTAAAATACTCAATGCTAAAAATATTTAATACTGCAGGTATTCACTTAATTTTAAAGGTAGTATATGAGTAAAATACTCTATATTAAAAATATTCAATGTTTAAAATACTTAATATGTAAAAGTACTAAATATTAAAAATACTCAATGCTAAAATATTAAATATTTAAAGTAATAATTTCTAAAAGTACTTAATAGTAAAAGTACTTAGTACTAAAAGTATCAAATGTTAAAAGTACCAATGTTAAAGTCCTAATTTCATAAAGTACTCAAAATCAAAAAGCTCTCATTGTTTAAAATATTGAATATGTAAAAGTACTACATATTATAATATACTCAATACTAAAAATACTCAGTATTTAATACTTAATGCTGCAAGTATTCATGGTTAAAAGTACTCAGTGTTAAAGGAACTGAGTTTTAAAAACAATTATTGCTAACAGTACTCAATATTAAAAGTACTCAATGTTTCAAGTACTGATTGTTTAAAATACTAAATATGCAATAGTACTGTATAGTGATGGGCAAAGTTGCTACTTTTCAGTCACTGTTACTGACTGTTATTGCTACTTTTTAATAACAGTTAAAAATACCTTAAAAATAGCAAATAACAGCTGCGATATTCGCAATAATTGACAAATACCAATCACTGTAGTTCGTATTCGAATGAAAAATAACAGCCTGTTATAGAAATACTCCAGTAGCTGTGAAATCACTGTAGTTATTTTATTATTCGAATAAAAATGAACAGCCTGTTATTCAATAGTAAAAATATCACTCTGCGATTCACAGCTACTGGAGTATTTCTATAACAGGCTGTTCTTTTTCATTCGAATAATTACTACAGTAATTGGTATTTGTCTGTCATTGCGAATATTCACAACAAATATATCAAAGTAGCAATCACTGCTACTGGAGTATTTTTGTAACAGGTTGTCACCGTGTCTTTTGAGTAATGGTGAAAAAATAACTGTTATCAAAATATCGGCACATGTCTAGTACTATATATTAAAAATATTTAATGCTAAAAATATTAAATGTTTGAAATAGGTACTCAGTTTTAAAATTATTAAATTTTAAAAGTACTCAATATTTAAGGCGCTAAATTTATGAAATACTCAGTGTTTAAAGTACCCAATATTAAAAGTACTCAAATTTTACAGCACTTCTGGTTAAAAATAGTAAATATATAGTATATATAAAAAGTACTCAATACTAAAAATGCTTAAATTAATTATTGTCAAAAGTATTTATTTCGAAAAGTACTCAATACTAAAAGTACTCACTACTAAAAATATCCAATTTTAAAAGTACTTAATGTTAAAAGTATTCAATGTTAAAATACCAAAAAAATTTTAAGTACTCACTATTAAAAGTACTCAATGTGAAGAGTACTCAATACGAAAATTACTCAAAACTTCAAATAATCAAAATTAAAAGTAAATAATGCTCAAAGTACAGAATATTAAAAGTAAACAATGCAATTTAAAGCATTGCATTTTCTGTTTCTTCTTTAATAAAAACACCAAATTTTGATTTTAATATAAATAATTAAAAAAATATATATATCAAATTAATTTAATTTATGTATTACTTTAATAAATTTCTATTTTTTTTGTAATTTTATTTTTCATTTGTTGTAAAAAATGAAATTATGCAAATTCTATTATTACATGTCACGTCATGTAGGTTGTAAGTGTTGGCATGGAAGACATTATGTGTGAGTGCATGTCAAGGAACATGTACGACAACATGCTTCGCAAAGCCTCAGATAGAAAAGCCATGTTAAATGTGTGTTCGTGCAACTCAGTTTTTGACAGCTCTGACAGCGCGAAATCGAAGCAGAGATGACTGTCTACGTGGATGCGTGCGTGAAATCATGCGGCGGGCACGCAAAGCAGCACAACTATTTTAATAAATTATAGAATTAATCAATAAATCAATAAATTAATAAATCAATAAATCAAGAAGTAAAGAAGTAAATAAATCAATAAATAAATCAATAAATCAACAAATGAATAAATCAATAAATTAATACATCAATAAATCAATAATCAATAAATCAATAAATCAATAAATCAATAAATCAATAAATCAATAAATCAATAAATCAATAAATCAATAAATCAATAAATCAATAAATCAATAAATCAATAAATCAATAAATCAATAAATCAATAAATCAATAAATCAATAAATCAATAAATCAATAAATCAATAAATCAATAAATCAATAAATCAATAAATCAATAAATCAATAAATCAATAAATCAATAAATCAATAAATCAATAAATCAATAAAACAATAAATCAATAAATCAATAAATCAATAAATCAATAAATCAATAAATCAATAAATCAATAAATCAATAAATCAATAAATCAATAAATCAATAAATCAATAAATCAATAAATCAATAAATCAATAAATCAATAAATCAATAAATCAATAAATCAATAAATCAATAAATCAATAAATCAATAAATCAATAAATCAATAAATCAATAAATCAATAAATCAATAAATCAATAAATCAATAAATCAATAAATCAATAAATCAATAAATCAAGAAGTAAATAAATCAATAAATAAATCAATAAATCAACAAATCAACAAATGAATAAATCAATAAATTAATACATCAATAAATCAATAATCACTAAATCAATAAATCAATAAATCAATTAATCAATAAATCAATAAATCAATAAATCAATAAATCAATAAATCAATAAATCAATAAATCAATAAATCAATAAATAAATCAATAAATCAATAAATCAATAAATCAATAAATCAATAAATCAATAAATCAATAAATCAATAAATCAATAAATCAATAAATCAATAAATCAATAAATCAATAAATCAATAAATCAATAAATCAATAAATCAATAAATCAATAAATCAATAAATCAATAAATCAATAAATCAATAAATCAATAAATCAATAAATCAATAAATCAATAAATCAATAAATCAATAACTCAATAAATCAATAAATCATTAATCCATAAATCAATGAATCAATAAATCAATAAATCAATAAATCAATAAATCAATAAATCAATAAATCAATAAATCAATAAATCAATAAATCAATAAATCAATAAATCAATAAATCAATAAATCAATAAATCAATAAATCAATAAATCAATAAATCAATAAATCAATAAATCAATAAATCAATAAATCAATAAATCAAGAAATCAAGAAATCAATAAATCAATAAATCAATAAATCAATAAATCAATAAATCAATAAATCAATAAATCAATAAATCAATAAATCAATAAATCAATAAATCAATGAATCAATAAATCAATAAATCAATAAATCAATAAATCAATAAATCAATAAATCAATAAATCAATAAATCAATAAATCAATAAATCAATAAATCAATAAATCAATTAATCAATAAATCAATAAATCAATAAACCAATAAATCAATAAATCAATAAATCAATAAATCAATAAATCAATAAATCAATAAATCAATAAATCAATAAATCAATAAATCAATAAATCAATAAATCAATAAATCAATAAATCAATAAATCAATAAATCAATAAATCAATAAATCAATAAATCAATAAATCAATAAATCAATAAATCAATAAATCAATAAATCAATAAATCAATAAATCAATAAATCAATAAATCAATAAATCAATAAATCAATAAATCAATAAATCAATAAATCAATAAATCAATAAATCAATAAATCAATAAATCAATAAATAAATAAATCAATAAATCAATAAATCAATAAATCAATAAATCAATAAATCAATAAATCAATAAATTAATAAATCAATAAATCAATAAATCAATTAATTAATAAATCAATAAATTAATAAATCAATAAATCAATTAATCAATACATCAATAAATCAATAAATTAATAAATCAATAAATCAATAAATCAATAAATCAATAAATCAATAAATCAATAAATCAATAAATCAATATATCAATAAATCAATAAATCAATAAATCAATAAATTAATAAATCAATAAATCAATTAATCAATACATCAATAAATCAATAAATCAATAAATCAATAAATCAATAAATCAATAAATCAATATATCAATAAATCAATAAATCAATAAATCAATAAATCAATAAATCAATAAATCAATAAATCAATTAACAAATAAATCAATAAATCAATAAATCAATAAATCAATATATCAATAAATAATTAAATAATTCATTATAATAAATAAATCGTAAGTGAAAAAATAAATGAAACTAAAAAAACAAAAAGAAAAAAAACTTATATCTCAAAATAGCAATCAACAATTCCGACTACAATAATAGTAAACAAAAAATAAAACCAAATCAAGATTTATTTACAAAATACAAATAACAAACAATATAAAATGCGCAATAACGCTCTAAGTAGGCGACCCTAATTAAAATGTCCTGACAAAGAAAAGAAAGCAAAAAATCACACTAATGCTTTGCATCCCACACGTAGACAGCCGATGCGTCATACTTAGCGTTCGTTCACACGCACACGCACACGCAACACAAACAAAATCACTTTATAATCATGCATCCGGTCGCAGTTCCGGTTATTGTTACTACTCTGAGCAATGACCAACGAGACCTAGAAATAATAACAATAATAATAATAGTAATAATAAGAATAAAATCAACGAAATAATAGAACAGCAACAATAAAAACCTCTAATGCAAAAAAAAACAAAACACCAAAACAAAAGCAATACAAAACAAATCATAAAATATGCTAAGGGTCATCGGGCAACGTTTGACCTACACAATAGGTTACATCACAAGTCACCCACTTTGTGTTCTTTTTCTACTTTATTTAACCTAACTATATTTTTATACCAAGCTCTTCTTTTGTGCCCTCTCATCTACCGTTTTGTCTACCCTCTTTACTAGCCTCATGTGTACTCTCTTTCCATCCTATTTTCTAACCTCTATTCTCTCCTCTACCCTCTATTGTATCCTATAGTTTACTGTTTAGTCTACTCGTTTCAGCCATCTTTTCTTCTGTATTTTCTGCCCTTTACCCTCTTTTCTACTTTTTTTTCTACCCTATCATATAATAGCCACCTAGCGTTAAATAAAGCAATTTATGAAAATATTTGTAGGGTTCGCCTAAATCTTATATTATGATTTATATTAATTTGTATATTTATATTTTTGTTATAGACGTTTTCGGATTCCCTGAAAGACTTCACTGTGTGTGCGTGGGGTTTGACGCACAGCTGCCTCTGTTGGCAATGATATTAATTAAAACAAAATTGGACTTGTGGGCGTCAATAGGTGTTGGAGTTAAGTAAAACTATACCTAAATTATACGTAAATTACAGGATACAATATTTTCGGTAAATCAAGTCAATTAAGCAACTAATAGAGTGCATTTTAATAGAGACAATACGAAGAAACGATGTTTTAAATGGAGTATAAATGAAGTATAATTTTCCTTAACTTAGGATTTTTTTAAGAATTTTAAAAAGGGTCCTTTTTAAGGACCACAATTTTGAAGTGCAAGGATAATGACCACGGGCCACATGTTACCGTTTGGAAATTACAACTTAATTTTTCTAAAAGCTTGTTCTGTTAGCTTTAAAACGAGCCATTTACGGAGTTTCTAGCATTTCTAGTTCAAGAGATATTTAAATATGAACAACAGTACAAAAGTGATTTTTGGCACTTTTTTTCCAACTTTGAGCCACTGTATCTCTGGAAGTAGTGATCGGAAAAAATAAAAAAAAAATGTTTAGTGCATGTCTCGATACCCTTTATCAGTTGCCCAAAATTTATTCATTGAAATCGAAGAAGTTGAGTTCCAACCGCTGGTCGATTTGGTGTGGAATGGCCCGTATATTTTCACGAAATATAATTCTAAAAGTGGCAAATTTCTGTTACCTATTGGAATGAGAATATTTCAGAGCTAAATTTCATAGTGAATTTCTGTCACCTATTGGAATGATAAACTTACAAGCACTGCTGGTATAGTGTTCTATACTATGCAAACAGTTTGCAGTGCTACTAAGTAAATAAGAGTAAATGAGACGTAAGATAATTCAGTGTACTAACAGAGTGTTTTAAAAAGAGATTGAAAATCATTTAGCGCACTGAAAGAGTGATCGAGATAGAGACGGATGATCAGTGCATTAAAACACATTAATTACGAATGAGAGGGATATATCATGCAACATGGAATCTTATTAAGTATGGAAGTTTGTTGAAACTTCTAGAATCCGTCCCTGCACCCTTTCGTAGTTCAACACATTAGTTGCGAATGAGAGGAAAATATCATGCAATATGAAATATTATTAAGTGTGGAAGTTTGTGAAAACTTCTAGTATCCATCTCTACACGTTTCTGCACCCCTTCGTAGTTCAACAAATTTGTTGTGATTGAAAGGGAAATAGCATGCATTATGGCATCTTATTAAGCGTAGAAGTTTATGAAAACTTCTAGAATCAGTCTCTGCACCACTTCGTAGTTCAACTCATTAGTTGCGAATGAGAGGGAAATAGCATGCATTATAGAATCTCATTAAGTGTAAAAAGTTTTTGAAAAAGTCTAGAATTCGTTTCTTCGCCCGTTTCGTAGTTTACTCGGATCTAAACAGAACCATGCATTACAGACATATTTCGTTTTTCAGTCGCACAATACGTTTGTGGAACAATCTTCGTGCTCTTGTTTTTTCCGATGTTTTTGATATCTGCAAATTTAAAACAAACATCCATCGACACTACTCTATTTTTTCACCCTTCTTTTAAGTTATCATTCTTTCTTATTATCAACACTGTGCATTGCATGTTTTGGGGGCATCTCTTGAATGTTGGTTAATTTGTAAAAGAAATATCAAGTAAATGTAAGATCATTCATTTATCATCTGAAGCAGTGAAAAAATTGGAAATAAAAGATCAGCGAAATAAAATACATGAGCTGTCAATGAGAGGAGAGTAGCCTGTAAGCATCACGTAATCTCGTTAAATTTAGAAGTTTGTGGAAAATTCTAGAATTTATCTACGCAGTATATAAGTCTGGAGGGCAGCGCTTTCATTTTTAAAAGTTTCCGAGAATATCTCGTGAGTGAATAATATGAAGTAAAATTATATCCACTTTCTGTATTTCAAAAGGAACGACGAAACAAAAATTTGACGTCAAAATTTCGTCACAGACAATTTAGATTCATGTACTTGACTTTTAAATTCAAAATAAACATTCACCAACACTATTCTATATTTCCTTCATCCTTTGAACCTATCAGCCTTTCGTATTAGCAACACTAAACATTGCATGATTAGGGAACATCCCCTGAACATTTGATAATTTGTAAAAAATAGTCAAGTAAAATGTTAGACATGCAGCAGAGACGCAAGATATTTTAACGTACTAATGCAATGTTTTAGAAAGAGATGGAAGATCATTTAGCATCTGAAGCAGTAGACAAAATTGAAATAAAAGATCAGCTAAATAAAATACATGAGCTGGAATTGAGTGGAGAGTAGCTTGTGAGCATCACGCAATCTCATTAAGTTTAGAAGTTTGTGGAAACAACTAGAATCCACCGACGCAGTATATAAGTCTAGAGCGCAGGTCTTTCGTTTTTAAAACTTTCCGGGTAAATTCGTGAGTGATAAATATGAAGTAAATTAAGTCTTTTTGATACTGTTTTACAAGTGCGTATTTCTGGAATGTGAGCATCACGAAATCTCATTAAGTATAGAAGTTTGTGGAAACTTCTAGAATCCGTCTCAGCAGTACATAAGTCTGGGACGCAGTTATGGGCTTTAGTTTTTATTTGAAAGTTGTCGGGTATATCTCGTGAGTGAAAAATATGAAGTAAAACTGGTCTTTGGAGTACGGTTCTACTAGTGTGTATCTGTGGAATGTGAGCATCACGAAATCTCATTAAGTGTGGAAGTTTGTAGAAACTTCTAGAATTTCAACTAATGTGCATCATTAGTTGACATCATTTTGTGCTAAAATCTGTTTAGGGATCATAATTTTAAATAAATCATATTTTTATGAAATTGATTTCATAACACTAGTTATTGTATTGAAAATAATAAAACTATATTAAAAATATTTAGAGCAACACTATCTTTTTTTAACATAATAAATACTTTAAACTGTGTGTCATACTTTGTGCTTTTTTGTTTATTAATATTTTGATTTTTATTTCTTCAAATATTTTTTATATTTTTTATTATAGATATTATTAAAATTAAATTTTTAGTAGACTTACCTTATATTAGGTTTAAAAATTGTCACACACATTCAGTCATTTTTTTTTTGTGCACACAAATAGTTACTTTTTATACAAAATAAATCATTAGATTTAAGCTTTAATTTCACTGCGGCTTTATGTTGGCATAAAAGCTGTTTTAGTATTGTTACCTGCAATATAAAGAAAATAAATAAATTTATATTTTTATAATATACATTTTTTAAAATTTATAATAAATAAAAAATATATTAACTGACATTGCAACGCAATTACTTAAAGTCATTTAATTTACATTTATAAATAAAATGCAGCTTTTGCGGTCTTGTCTGACAGATGAAAGATTGCTGACTCGTAAAATTGCTGGCAACAGCAACGAAATACGAAATTAAATCAATAACGTTACAAAGAAAATAAAAAAACAACAACCAGCTGAGAAGAAAAGCAGCCTCAGACTGCAAGGACTTGCGAAGAACGAGGTTAGTAAGAAAGCAAAAATCAATTAGAGATAAAATCATTGAGTACAGCAAATGCGAAGAAAAAGATTGAAATGTTAAAATTTAAAAAACAGTTAAATTAAATAAACAGCTAATGTTGTGGTCTCCCCCGGTTTTTCTGCGAATATTTTACTCCGGAAAAATTAAAATTTGTAATTTACTTAATACATTATTTTTTTTTAGGTTTGCAGTGAATTTTATTGAAATTCCGTGCAGTTTCGCGCAGTTACACATCATAGCCAGATTAAAAATAATAAAGGTAAAATATATATTTAATCTTTAAGTACATTTTATAGCATTTTCGCGCACATTGCTGCAAATTCTAAAGCAACTAATTTGATATATAAACAAATACTTGTTTTGCGTTAATGTGTTTTAAGTTAAATTTATTGAAGTTTCGCGTAGTTTCGGTTAGTTAAATTTTTACAAATCTCAACCATTTTGAAGGCTTCAAATTTAAAATAAAAATTATTTAGCGTATATAAATATTCTCAAATTTATTTAACCGAATTTTTAAGCAGTTTCGCGCATTTATAATTTTACACATCGCAGCCAAATTTAAATGGATATATGAGAAATAACAAGTTTCAGCAATTGTACTAGTTCAAAATATTTATATTAGAATTTAGTTTTGCTTAGTTAAATTAAATTACACCCAAATTTAAGGCATCAAATGAGAATCATTTAAAAAAATTATTTATGTATATAACGCCTTAACTTATTTTCACTGAAGATTCAAGAAGTTTCGCGCAGTTATTTTTACATAACGCAGCCTATATAAAAAAAATAAATTTGATATAAAAAAAATGTTTTACTTTTCAAGTTTGATTCAATTAAATTTCGCGCAGTTATAATTTTACGCGTCGCATAAAACATAAAAGGAAAAAAGTGAAATATAAACAGAATGGTTATATTTTGTAACAGTTCAAGTAAATTTCATTGAAAATTCGTACAGTTTCGCGTAGTTCTATTATTAGTGGAAGTGTAAAATATTTATAATAAATATCGATTTATGTTTAATCTGTTTTAGGTCAATTTCATATAATTTTCGTGTAGTTTCGCGTAGTTATATTTTTACATATCGCAGATAATATAAAAGCAACAATATGAAATACAAAATATATATGGCTATAATTTTATACGATTTAATTAAATTTCATAAAATTTTCGCGCAGTTATAATTTTACACATCGCAGCCAAATTGTAATAGAAATATGAGAAATAATAATTTTCAGCAATTTTTCTAGTTCAAACTATTAATATTAAAATTAAATTTGATTCATTTTATTGTCTTAAAAAATAAAAAAGATATTTATAATTTTTTATAATTTCAACTAACGATTTTAACTTATGGTTATCGTTATTGTCTTTTAAACTAATGTTTTTATTTATTATAAAATCAAAAAAAAAAAAAAAAATAATCAAATACAGCTTTTTTGTAACTTCTCGAATACTTGTCGCATTGTATTGCTCATACGCAATTACTTGTGGATTTTGCAAAATATATTGGGCATTAGCAATATGAAGAAGATGTAATTGAAATTATGGTTTATAACATTGTCTTTCAATCTGCTTTAATTTTTTCATTATAAATCTCAATAATAACTTGAAAAATATACTTTTGTAACTACGCGAATATGTATTTATAAGTCAAGTAGTACCAACTAATAGTATCAGATTTATTGATTTTTACTAATTATTGCGTATTAACAGAATCATTTAAATGTACTTCAACTTATGCCTTATGTTATGGGCTTTCAAACTGCTTTTACATTTTTATTATGATTCTCAACAATATGGGAACAAGTCGTCTTTTGTAACTGCGCGAATACGTGTTACTCATACGCCATGCAGTGCTGTCACACTTGGTAGCTGCGGAAATGCACAAAATGCTCATAAAGCATAGCAGAAAAATGCTGTCAAAATGTTGCAAACATCAACTGCAAAATTCCAAAAAGCCACAACTACTGGCATTGCAACAATTTGCCAATAAATAAAAACAAAATATTTCAAATGATTTTATGCATTTTCGCGTAAATCCTGCAACGAAAATTGTACGTGTATTGTATGAATTACTGAAAAAAGTGGAGCTAGCTATGTTGTCAGTCAGTCAGTTAGTCAGTCGTTCCGTTGAAAGATTTATAGACTACGTCTGTGTTGGTAAGGTGCTGAATTTAAAAGTGGCAACGTGCGCGCACACATTTTACTCAGTGTTGTTGCACATTTGTCGCTGGCTGTCTCTCTGTTGAACAGTCTGTCTATCCCAATGCATGACGATATGTGTAATAGTGTATTATGTGTATTTTGTAAAACTTTATATTTACTTTATATTCGCACGTACCACCTAGTTTGCTTTACTGTCAAACTTTGGTACTACATTACGTATGAGCAACAGTTTTCATTCTTTTTTATTCTTTTGCAAATATAAATTTTACCTGTTACGAAAGATTTTATTTGTTAGTCATTTCATTAAATATAATATATGGTGCTTTTTTCAACATAAAATATTGTTAATAATTGTTGAACTAAAGATATAAAATAAATTGTCGAAATGTTGCTGCTACCCTGCATATGAGTAACACATTGATTTATTCATATATCATATTTATTGCAATGAAGCAGCTCATGTTCGCACAATAAACTAAAGAAAAACTAACAAAAATGCGTACAAATTCTCAATAATTCCAATATATATGACCGACAATATGTCATGCTTAGCGTGCAGACATAAATTCAGATGCTAAGCATACGTTCGATTACTTCAGTCGAAAAATATGTGTGGTACTATAAAAATTTTTTTATTGTATATTTTTATTTATTTATTTTTTATATTTTTATATTTTTATATTTTTATATTTTTATATTTTTATATTTTTATATTTTTATATTTTTATATTTTTATATTTTTATATTTTTATATTTTTATATTTTTATATTTTTATATTTTTATATTTTTATATTTTTATATTTTTATATTTTTATATTTTTATATTTTTATATTTTTATATTTTTATATTTTTATATTTTTATATTTTTATATTTTTATATTTTTATATTTTTATATTTTTATATTTTTATATTTTTATATTTTTATATTTTTATATTTTTATATTTTTATATTTTTATATTTTTATATTTTTATATTTTTATATTTTTATATTTTTATATTTTTATATTTTTATATTTTTATATTTTTATATTTTTATATTTTTATATTTTTATATTTTTATATTTTTATATTTTTATATTTTTATATTTTTATATTTTTATATTTTTATATTTTTATATTTTTATATTTTTATATTTTTATATTTTTATATTTTTATATTTTTATATTTTTATATTTTTATATTTTTATATTTTTATATTTTTATATTTTTATATTTTTATATTTTTATATTTTTATATTTTTATATTTTTATATTTTTATATTTTTATATTTTTATATTTTTATATTTTTATATTTTTATATTTTTATATTTTTATATTTTTATATTTTTATATTTTTATATTTTTATATTTTTATATTTTTATATTTTTATATTTTTATATTTTTATATTTTTATATTTTTATATTTTTATATTTTTATATTTTTATATTTTTATATTTTTATATTTTTATATTTTTATATTTTTATATTTTTATATTTTTATATTTTTATATTTTTATATTTTTATATTTTTATATTTTTATATTTTTATATTTTGATATTTTGATATTTTTATATTTTTATATTTTTATATTTTTATATTTTTATATTTTTATATTTTTATATTTTTATATTTTTATATTTTTATATTTTTATATTTTTATTTTATATTTTATATTTTTATTTTTTGCATGAAGTTTTCATTAATGTGAGTTCTTAGTATTGCTGCTGCCACATAGCAATTAACTGCAATTTAATAAACATAAAATTATGCGCAACAAGAACGTGCTTCATGGTGGCCACAATAAAATTGTTTACTGTTCGTGAACTATATTCGTCCTACCTCCGACCACTAAACAAGTGCTGAGTCGTAAGTAGAGTCAGTTGCCAGGCACTCGGCTCAACACTTTACAATGTAATAATATAATAAAATATAAAAATAATAATAAAAAATATAAACGTAAAAAATGCTCATTTTGTTGTGGATCACTATAAAGTTGTTTTTGTTTTGTTTACGGTCAGCCTCTGTTCTTTATACTCAGTTTTTTATGCTCAGTTTTTTACCCCTTCTTAATGACACGTTGTAATTTACGTACTACGTATTTTTTATTATCTACAACTTGCTGTTAACGTTTATTACGTTTTAAGTTCATTTCATGTAATTTTCGCGTAGTTTCGAGCAGTTATAGCGTTGTTCGTTAAAGCCAAATTAAAAAAAAAAAAGTAAAATCAAATAAAAGTTGTTTTCACGTATATTACGTTTTAAGTTAATTACATTGAATCGCGCAGATTTTTTAGTATACCACAGCCAAATTAAACTGACAAATATGAAATATAAAAAAACGTACAAATTAAATATTCGCTTAGTTTTGCACAGTCATATTTGTATATGAAAACGTAAAGTATGAAATAATAAAGAAGGATAATTTATAACGTATAAAGTAAATTTCATAGAATTTGGAACAATTTCGAGCAGTTATATTTTTACAAATATTAGCCAAATTAAATGCAACAAATGTTAAATAAAAAGAAATAATTATTAAACATTTATTAAGTATAGTTAATTTAATTTTCGCGTACTTTCACGCGGTTATATTTTCACTTGTCGCAGCTAAATTAGAAGAAAAAGTGCAAAATGAAAAAAAATACATTTATTACGTATCAATTGGGTTTTTGGGAAGTTTTGCGACGATACATTTTTATAGATTGCATCCATATTAACAGCAATAATTGTGATGTGAAAATAGTTTAACGTTTATTGTGTAACTAATCACGGACATATTAATAGCAAAATTGTTAAATATAAAAAAATAAAACTATTAAATAAAACATTTAAATAAAACATTAAAATCAATGTTATTTTCACACCTTTTCGGGTTCAACTCATTAAAGTAAAATTAAAACCAAATAACATGAACATGAAAATTTATATTTTTTTATGTATATTATGTTTTTAGTTAATTTTATTATTTTTTCGCGCAGTTATTTTTATAAACCGCAGTCAATTAAAATTTACAAAAATTCAATATTAAAAATATGGATTTAAATTTTTTCCTTTCAAAGTCAATTTCATAAAATTTTGAGCATCTCTGCATTGCAGTCAAATTAAAAGCAACAGATGAATTACTTTATGTTATTTGCATTGGTTTTTTTCGGAGATTCGTGCAGTTATATTTTTACTAATCGCAGCAAAAATAAAAGCAGCAAATAAAAAATATTATTTAAGTTAAATTCATTAAATTTTTACCCAGTTTCGCGCAGTCATATTTTTCTATTTGTCGTGTTCAAAACAGCAAATATAAAATAATCAAAGAAAGGATTTTGCGTTTATTAAGTTTTAAGTTAATTTCATTAATTTAAAATACTTTCAGCCAAATAAATGTAATATATTAAAAAGTGATTTTATGTTTATTCAGAATCATGTTAATTTCTGGTAAAAAAATAAAAAAGCAATAAAATGTGTTTATGATTTTATGTTTATTTTGTTAAAAGTTAAATTCATTGAATTTTCGTGCAGTTACTTTTGCACTGATCACAACAAAATAAGAACAATAAATTTAAATATATAAAAATATAACTGCCCGAAATCCAAGAAATTTTCTTGAAACAAAATAAACCTAATATTTTGTTTCAAGTAAATTTCTTAAATATTTCGCGCAGTTTCGCGCAGCTATATTTTTATAAATCGCAGTCATACTAAAATCAGTAAATGTGGCAAATTTGATTTATGTTAAAAAAGCCCAAAAAATATAATTTATAAAATATAAAATAAAATTTTAAAAATGTATAAAAAAATTATAATAATCAATTAAAAACAAAAAATACAATTCTAAACGTTTTTAGTTGTCATATTTATTTATTTTACTTTTTTTTTGTTATTTTAACAAATGATTATTTTCGTGCCGTTGCTAAACGTCTTTGCTATGAAACCAATTTATTTTTGCTGTTTTTTATTTAAGTTTATTTTACCTTCAACGTCAGTATGAAATTTGATTAAACCACAATTTGCATACATAGTAGTAGGCATTTTATGTGGCTGCACAGTGGGCGAAAACAGCCAAAAATTTGAATGTATTTTATTTATAAGTTAACACAACATTTAAGCTTACAATAAATTTTATGTCTTTTATATCATTTATATTTTTTATATCTTTTATATTTTTTATATCTTTTATATCTTTTATATCTTTTATATCTTTTATATCTTTTATATCTTTTATATCTTTTATATCTTTTATATCTTTTATATCTTTTATATCTTTTATATCTTTTATATCTTTTATATCTTTTATATCTTTTATATCTTTTATATCTTTTATATCTTTTATATCTTTTATATCTTTTATATCTTTTATATCTTTTATATCTTTTATATCTTTTTTATCTTTTATATCTTTTATATCTTTTATATCTTTTATATCTTTTATATCTTTTATATTTTTTATATTTTTTATATCTTTTATATCTTTTATATCTTTTATATCTTTTATATCTTTTATATCTTTTATATCTTTTATATCTTTTATATCTTTTATATCTTTTATATCTTTTATATCTTTTATATCTTTTATATCTTTTATATCTTTTATATCTTTTATATCTTTTATATCTTTTATATCTTTTATATCTTTTATATCTTTTATATCTTTTATATCTTTTATATCTTTTATATCTTTTATATCTTTTATATCTTTTATATCTTTTATATCTTTTATATCTTTTATATCTTTTATATCTTTTATATCTTTTATATCTTTTATATCTTTTATATCTTTTATATCTTTTATATCTTTTATATCTTTTATATCTTTTATATCTTTTATATCTTTTATATCTTTTATATCTTTTATATCTTTTATATCTTTTATATCTTTTATATCTTTTATATCTTTTATATCTTTTATATCTTTTATATCTTTTATATCTTTTATATCTTTTATATCTTTTATATCTTTTATATCTTTTATATCTTTTATATCTTTTATATCTTTTATATCTTTTATATCTTTTATATCTTTTATATCTTTTATATCTTTTATATCTTTTATATCTTTTATATCTTTTATATCTTTTATATCTTTTATATCTTTTTTATCTTTTATATCTTTTATATCTTTTATATCTTTTATATCTTTTATATCTTTTATATTTTTTATATTTTTTATATCTTTTATATCTTTTATATCTTTTATATCTTTTATATCTTTTACATCTTTTATATCTTTTATATCTTTTATATCTTTTATATCTTTTATATCTTTTATATCTTTTATATCTTTTATATCTTTTATATCTTTTATATCTTTTATATCTTTTATATCTTTTATATCTTTTATATCTTTTATATCTTTTATATCTTTTATATCTTTTATATCTTTTATATCTTTTATATCTTTTATATCTTTTATATCTTTTATATCTTTTATATCTTTTATATCTTTTATATCTTTTATATCTTTTATATCTTTTATATCTTTTATATCTTTTATATCTTTTATATCTTTTATATCTTTTATATCTTTTATATCTTTTATATCTTTTATATCTTTTATATCTTTTATATCTTTAATATCTTTTATATCTTTTATATCTTTTATATCTTTTATATCTTTTATATCTTTTATATCTTTTATATCTTTTATATCTTTTATATCTTTTATATCTTTTATATCTTTTATATCTTTTATATCTTTTATATCTTTTATATCTTTTATATCTTTTATATCTTTTATCTCTTTTATATCTTTTATATCTTTTATATCTTTTATATCTTTTATATCTTTTATATCTTTTATATCTTTTATATCTTTTATATCTTTTATATCTTTTATATCTTTTATATCTTTTATATCTTTTATATCTTTTATATCTTTTATATCTTTTATATCTTTTATATCTTTTATATCTTTTATATCTTTTATATCTTTTATATCTTTTATATCTTTTATATCTTTTATATCTTTTATATCTTTTATATCTTTTATATCTTTTATATCTTTTATATCTTTTATATCTTTTATATCTTTTATATCTTTTATATCTTTTATATCTTTTATATCTTTTATATCTTTTATATCTTTTATATCTTTTATATCTTTTATATCTTTTATATCTTTTATATCTTTTATATCTTTTATATCTTTTATATCTTTTATATCTTTTATATCTTTTATATCTTTTATATCTTTTATATCTTTTATATCTTTTATATCTTTTATATCTTTTATATCTTTTATATCTTTTATATCTTTTATATCTTTTATATCTTTTATATCTTTTATATCTTTTATATCTTTTATATCTTTTATATCTTTTATATCTTTTATATCTTTTATATCTTTTATATCTTTTATATCTTTTATATCTTTTATATCTTTTATATCTTTTATATCTTTTATATCTTTTATATCTTTTATATCTTTTATATCTTTTATATCTTTTATATCTTTTATATCTTTTATATCTTTTATATCTTTTATATCTTTTATATCTTTTATATCTTTTATATCTTTTATATCTTTTATATCTTTTATATCTTTTATATCTTTTATATCTTTTATATCTTTTATATCTTTTATATCTTTTATATCTTTTATATCTTTTATATCTTTTATATCTTTTATATCTTTTATATCTTTTATATCTTTTATATCTTTTATATCTTTTATATCTTTTATATCTTTTATATCTTTTATATCTTTTATATCTTTTATATCTTTTATATCTTTTATATCTTTTATATCTTTTATATCTTTTATATCTTTTATATCTTTTATATCTTTTATATCTTTTATATCTTTTATATCTTTTATATCTTTTATATCTTTTATATCTTTTATATCTTTTATATCTTTTATATCGTTTATATCTTTTATATCTTTTATATCTTTTATATCTTTTATATCTTTTATAACTTTTTAAATTTATATTTTATATTATTTGCCATACTGTAAAACCTTATAATCGTCTGTCTACCTGCCTCTAAAACACTATGTTGCCTGTAGTCGAACTAAAAGGCCTCAAAACAAAACGTTGTTTGATCGATAATCCAATAAAATACGCGTGAGGATTTTCGCCAAGCAGCCTGAGCGAGCGGCTCATTTTGCTTTTATGGCCAATTTTGAAATGTTGGCAGAAAGGTTGAAAATAAAAGTGATGCGGAAAAACGAACCACAGAAAACTGCAAAACTTTGAAACTAATTTGAATTTTATTAACGTTGATTTTGCCATAAACTTATGCGTTATTGGAAGCTATTGAAAAACCCCCAAGATTTATTGTTTGATGAGTAATGAGCAGGTGCGACGAGGTTCAGTATTTAGTGGTGCAGCAAATATTCGGACGTAGCATAAATTGACGGCAGGCAGGTGACAGAGGTTTAATATAAAAAACAGATGGAATAATAAAATATAAAAAAATGATACAAAAGTCTGAGAAACAGTTGCGATTTGCGTGCTGGAATTTTAAGTAGCAAAAAAGGATTATATTGTGGTTGGTTTTGTGACGAACAAAAGTTTATTTAAAAAAAGCAACTTTTTAATCTAGGAAAGAAGTCGAAACAAACTAAAAAACACGAAAATGAAAGTTTTAATGAAAGAATATTGCGGAAAACTTTGCTGAATTTGAGTTTATTTTTGTTGATACCTTTTGCAATTGATTTGTGACTTTTCTCCTAAAAAATATAAACTGAAAATCTGTTAAAAAGTTAAATATTTTGCGCAAAATTAGTAAAAAATAATTTGAGATCAATTATGTTAAAAAATTGTGCGTAGTTTTGTTTTTTTTTTTGTTGTTACTTGTCTTCCTGAATTTTTTAGAACCTTTTTGGAACCTGTACTTGTTAAATTTTTTTTGTATTAAATTATTTAGATTTCGACAATGTGTCAACCGCAACACATTACAATAGTTGTAGGTCGGTCATCAAATGCATTTAAAGATGCGGTTGATCGCTGTGGTCACAAACATCTGAGCTGCCTTTTGATGCAGTTAGTTGCCACAGTAATAAATGCATATCATGCGCCGCAAACATGTTTCCGAAAGGGATCCACAAGGATGTCGAGAGTATTTTAATTAAATCGTCAATTAAAACGTAATCAAAACACAAGTTTTGCATTCCACGCACAACTGATGTAACCCACGAACGAACGAAAGAACGTAAGGTGAGCGGAAATCAATTAAACCTACATAGGCATTATTGCTTTTGCTATCCATACCACACCCCATAAACAGCCAGCTGTTTAGATAACGAAACGAATGCGGAAATGAAGGAGTAGAAGGATGGCAGGAAATAGTAGTGATGGCAGCCACAGACACAATCGTATTCAGTAGCACGCAGCAGCCTAAACTAAAACTCAAATTAATCAAACCAGACACGCGCCGAATGCAGCCGCAGCAGCAAATGTGGTCAAATGCACAAATACGAAGCGATACAGATAAATACCTGGACACACACCTAATACACATGGCCACAGGACGATCTAATGATGAACACAATTAGAAGGATATTTCATAAATAACTGGATTTTTATATTTTATATTTTATATTTTATATTTTATATTTTATATTTTATATTTTATATTTTATATTTTATATTTTATATTTTATATTTTATATTTTATATTTTATATTTTATATTTTATATTTTATATTTTATATTTTATATTTTATATTTTATATTTTATATTTTATATTTTATATTTTATATTTTATATTTTATATTTTATATTTTATATTTTATATTTTATATTTTATATTTTATATTTTATATTTTATATTTTATATTTTATATTTTATATTTTATATTTTATATTTTATATTTTATATTTTATATTTTATATTTTATATTTTATATTTTATATTTTATATTTTATATTTTATATTTTATATTTTATATTTTATATTTTATATTTTATATTTTATATTTTATATTTTATATTTTATATTTTATATTTTATATTTTATATTTTATATTTTATATTTTATATTTTATATTTTATATTTTATATTTTATATTTTATATTTTATATTTTATATTTTATATTTTATATTTTATATTTTATATTTTATATTTTATATTTTATATTTTATATTTTATATTTTATATTTTATATTTTATATTTTATATTTTATATTTTATATTTTATATTTTATATTTTATATTTTATATTTTATATTTTATATTTTATATTTTATATTTTATATTTTATATTTTATATTTTATATTTTATATTTTATATTTTATATTTTATATTTTATATTTTATATTTTATATTTTATATTTTATATTTTATATTTTATATTTTATATTTTATATTTTATATTTTATATTTTATATTTTATATTTTATATTTTATATTTTATATTTTATATTTTATATTTTTAACATTTAAAATTTAAAATTTTTTTCTACTGAGTCATTTTTTCCAATGCAATGCGTAATTTGTCAGCTGCCCGCCTTCATTGCCATTAGCAACCACACCCTGCCGATATTCTGAAAATCATTTACTTCGTGTGGCTGTGAATTTTAAGCAGTTGAAATGTTGTAGTTTCTGACATTTCTCGCAGTACCTCGTCCTGTATGGTGCGTGTCTCGACTTCAAGGTGGTCGGCAGCACTGATTAATGCTCGAGTTAAGAGTGTTTTTATTGCCTGCAATTTGTAGAGGTTCCATTTTTAGTGAGCTATGTGTTTTTGTAGAGGATTTATAAGGGAGCTCTTTTAACAGAGTCAGAGCCTTGGGCTTAAATTTCAAGTGATGATGAGCATAGTCCGAAGTAAAGACTTTAAGATGGACAGATTTTGAGGCCACTACGAAATGACCTCCCAATGAAATAACTCCAATGAATTATAACCTTGGAAAAAACCCCAAAATCGTACGACAAAAAATGTAAAATAAGATGGTTCCAAAAAAAGAAATTCGGCACCACATTTTGGAGTATATTTTATATGAAATTGGTATATAATACTTTCGGGTTTTTTTTTATTTTTAGTTTATTTCATTTGGTGGTTAATTTTAGCGCCATTTTCGGTATTTAAAATTTTAATAGTGCTGTTTGAAAAATTTTAAATATATAATTTCAAAATTAAACTAAAAATAAATTCAGCTTTCACAAGTAATTTCACTAAAACGATTTACTTAAACAACACGAAATTTAATACAGTTGCAAAATACTTTAACAATTAAAATTTTCAACTTTAAAATACCTCGTTACATTGAATGACGCCGCTGCACAGCTGCTGCCTTCAGAAAAATGTAAAATACAAAGTATCTGTGCAAGATGCAAAAATAAAGCATGCTATAAAATAAAATACTAAAACAACAAAAAAAAAGGAACATCAGCGACAATTATTATGGAAGGACACGACAAGGGCGAATGTTAAACAAGTCCATAAAAATGCGAAAAACAATTAAAAATTGAAACTGCTATCAAATGGAAAAAAATGATGAAATATTTAATGAGAAACGTGCGAAATATATGTGCAAAATATTTATAAAAAACATGTTTAATCGAAATGTGAAACTGATTAATAAAAAAGATATTCTCTATTTAATGCAGTAACAGAATTAAATATTTGTGTAACGTTTTTAATGGAAAAATATAAAATATTTAATATATAATTTTTTCTGCCAATTAAACAGAGTGAGAAAGCAAGGCCGAAAGGACTAAAATTGTTAAAAGTAAAACTAAAAAACAGTTATACAGTAAAACTGTTATACTGTAAAACTGTTATCCAAAAAAATTGTTACACACTAAAACTGTTATACAGTAAAACTGTTATACAGTAAAACTGTTAAACAGTAAAACTGTTATACAGTAAAACTGTTATACAGTAAAACTTTTATACGGAAAACTGTTATACAGTAAAACTATTATACAGTAAAACTATTATACAGTAAAACTGTTATACAGTAAAACTGTTATACAGTAAAACTGTTATACAGAAAACTGTTATACAGTTTTACTGTTAACAGTAAAACTGTTAATAGCAAAACTTTTAACAGTAAAACTTTTAACAGTTTAACAGTTTTACTGTTAACAGTAAAACTGTTAACAGTAAAACTGTTAACAGTAAAACTGTTAACAGTAAAACTGTTAACAGTAAAACTGTTAACAGTAAAACTGTTAACAGTAAAACTGTCAACAGCAAAACTGTAAACAGTAAAACTGTAAACAGTAAAACTGTTAACAGTAAAACTGTTAACAGTAAAACTGTTAACAGTAAAACTGTTAACAGTAGAACTGTTAACAGTAAAACTGTTAACAGTAAAACTGTTAACAGTAAAACTGTTAACAGTAAAACTGTTAACAGTAAAACTGTTAACAGTAAAACTGTTAACAGTAAAACTGTTAACAGTAAAACTGTGAACAGTAAAACTGTTAACAGTAAAACTGTGAACAGTAAAACTGTTAACAGTAAAACTGTGAACAGTAAAACTGTTAACAGTAAAACTGTTAACAGTAAAACTGTGAACAGTAAAACTGTGAACAGCAAAACTGTGAACAGTAAAACTGTGAACAGTAAAACTGTGAACAGTAAAACTGTGAACAGTAAAACTGTGAACAGTAAAACTGTGAACAGTAAAACTGTTAACAGTAAAACTGTTTAAAAGTAAACTCTTCACAAGCAGCTGTTTCGACAATCACAATCACAATAACAACTTTTCTTTTTTTTTGTTTTTGCGCATCATGCGTTTCGTCATTATATTGATTTATTGTCTACAGTTTTCTTTGCAAATAAGCATACAAAACAACAAAAAACGTAGTAAAAAAAAATAGAACTGAAGGAAGACAATAAAGCAGCAAGCACGTCAGAAAATCAAAAATATTTCAATGACACAGCGGAAATAGATTTTGTTTCACGCGCATAGATTTCGTTTTACCTTTTCTTGAAATCGTCGTACATTCTAGAAAGATAAATGAAATCAACACTTTTTATGACAGCCGAGAGGGGAGGTGTAACACGAGAGTGTGACATTTCTTAATGGACTTGTTTGGCGAAAAACACGTTTAATTCAAATGATACATTTTTTGCTGACACTGTGACAATTAGGAAGAAAATGTGACAAGTTTTTCTTTAGAGAATGACAAAAAAAGTAGTAATAAAAAGTCTAAGAAAAAAATCCAAAAGTTTGTTAAGTGTTAAAAAGTTTGTTAAATACTTAATTGAATCGCATGATTTTGCAGATAATTTTTAGGAAGTTGGCAATATTTGAAGCTGATGATGAAGCAGTTTTAAAATAGCTACAAGATGAGGCCTTATTTGAGATTAATTGTTGGAAGGAAATACTAATATAATTTGCAATAAATTCAACGTAATATAGAAAACTAAATGAAATAAAGCAGGGAAGAGAAAGCCTTTCGAATATCGGTTCCGGTTTCAAAATTTATTAAATAACAGCTCCGGCTACGTTTTTATGCGGTCCCTGAAATAAAGTGATGTTTATTATAGCATCACAAAATCAAACCGTTTGATTTAAAATTCTGAATTATATCAAATCACACGGACAAAACCCAGTTAAGTTTTAGTAAAAGACTTTATCCAAAATCTATCTTTTGTGGGAAGTACCACACAATCCATTCCCAGTAAATGCATTCAAAGCCAATATCCATTTTTCATTCTTTAAATTCAACACTATAAAATTCTTCCAATTAAAGAGTCTAATAGTTCCTATAAAATGTGATATGCCTTTTTAATGTTTTCAATTACCGATATTATATAAATCTTATACCAAAATTAATTTTCCTACTTTAAATTTTGATTTTACATTTAACTTTTTAAATTATCTAGCATTTCACAAAGCTTCACGCAACCATAAACATTTTCTTATTTCTCCAAAATATAAAAAAAAATGATGATAAATGATGCTCATAACTAAATTTTAAATATGTTTTAAATTTCCTTGCATTTGTTAAACACAAAATTAAATTAATTTCAATTTAAAACGTATTTATTACAAATTCACTCATTAACTGTATAAGTAAGATATACATCCTGTTCTTTTGTATTTAATGTATTTCCTGGAATTCAGCGCTATTTAAACTTTTTACCTTTTCATTAATTAAATTAGTTACTTTGCAACCCACCCTCGGGATATACAGCATAAAGCCATTTAAAATACGTTGTTACTAAAACAAGTTAATGCGTTGTTGACTGAAATGTGCTAATGGTTATGAGAATTAATACAAATTACAGAAAAATATTAGTATAGAAAATATTTTAGTTTTTAAACTTTATATAAAAAAAGATTTTTTCAAATGAAATAAGTTTTAAAATGATTTTTCAAATATTAAATATCAACTTTAAATCAATTGCAAAACAGTTACAAAATTAGTTCTTAATTAACTCAAATTTAGTGAAATCCTTTAAAACTTGAATCAACAGCAATTACAGAAACTTTAAAACTACAAAAATAAAAAATTAGAACAATGTTATAAAAACCGTAATTTGTTCATTGAATGAACCATATATAAAACACTAACTTTGGCTAATAATGTCACCACACTTGGGACCATAAGTATTACGACACGCTGACAACGATTTTCTTGCGGAAACAAAATTTCGGGCACATTTCCGGCAAACACTCAGTCAAATGCTTGATTTTGGAAAAATATAGCAGTTTTATAAATTCTATTGAATTTTTAAATTAGATGAAAAAAGGCGGAAAATTTGCAGCTTTTGATACAAACTTCGCATTTTTCAAGTGTAAATCTTCCTTGAAATAAATGCCTCTGGTATTTTTAAGGAATATTTCCATCATATTTCGGGCAAACACACAGATAAATGGAATATTTTGGAAAGTGTATAGCAGGTTGTGAAATTTTGTGAAATTTTAATGACAGTTTTATTGTATATTTTGAGAACGAGCCGAAAACAGACAGCTTGTGATATAAATTCGGCAAATGCCTGTTTGAAATATGTCGGAAATATGTTACAAAACTGCCTCGACTCTGCCAAATATTTTGTCTGGGTAGTTTAGAATGAAAAGAACCCAAGAAAAAATTTCTGGCACTTTTCAGCAATATTTCGGGCATATTTCCATCAAATACACAGATAACTGGAATATTTTCAAAGTGTATAGCAGGTTGTCAAATTTTGAGGAATTTTATTGGCAGATTCACGGCATATTTTGGGAACTGTCGGAAATCAGATAGCATTCTATACAAACTCCGCCTTTGTCTGTTTGAAATATGTCTAAGAAATGCTTCTAAACTGCTTCGACTCTGCCAAAAATTTTGTCTGGGGAGTTTAAAATGAAAAAAACTCAAGACAAAATTTCTGACATTTTTCAGCAATATTTCGTGTATATTTCCGGCAAATACACAGATAAAAATGTTGTATGAGTTCTCGAGACAAAATGTTTGGCATTTTTCTGGAATATTTCGGGCCTATTTCGGCAAACGCACCGATAAATATATTTTGGGAAGTGTATAGCAGGTTGCAAAATTTGTTGTACTTTTAATGGCAGATTCACGGCATATTTTGGGAACTGACAAAAAAACACATATCTTGTGATACAAAATCCGCCTTTGTCTGTTTGAAATATGTTGACAAACCGTTTCTAAGTTGCCTCGACTCTGCCAAAAATTTTGGCTGGGGAAACAATTTCTTTCAGTTTTCAGGAATATTTCTGTCATAATAAAGTATGGCAGATTATCAAATTTTATGGAATTTTAAAGCAGAATCGCAGCATATATTTGGAACGGGCAGAAAACGGACATTAAAACTTCGTCTTTGTCTTCTTAAAATCTTTCAAAAATATATATCTAATGTTGTGTGGAGCCTGCCAAATAATTTGTCTTCCTGAGACAAAATGTCTATATTTTATCTGACATATTTGTGGCATAATTTAGGCAAATACACATTTAATTGGAATATTTTGATGAAGAAGAAAAGAAGTATATAGCAGCCCAATACACAGTTTAGAAACATATTTTAGAAAGATTATAAGCATGTAAGGGCATAGTATGTATTAGATAATAAAAAGCTGTCTATATTCTTTCGGTGCCCAAAATATGCGGCAAATCTGCCTTTAAAATTCCATAAAATTTAATGATTTGTCATAGGCTTCCCAAAAACATCCAATTATCCGTGTGTTTGCCAGAAACATTATCCTCAAAAATGACAGACATTTTGTATCGTGAGTTTTTCAAATTTCGTGGTATTTAATAGACAGATTTTCGGCATATTTTGAGTATGGAAAGAAAATAGAAAGCTTTTGGCACCAAGTCCGCCATTGCCTGCTTGCAATCTTTCGATAAAATATTTGTAAACTGCCCTTAGCCTACCACAAATTTTCTTTTGGGTTGGCTTGCCACACTCAGAAAAAACATACCATAAAATTTATAGTTTTTACTATTAAAATTAGTCAATAGGATATTTGTCCAATAAACTATTAACTCAATCGGTGAATTCTATTAAATACTACAAAATACCATAAAATTTATTTGAGTTTGTATGAACATATTTATTATTTGTATACTATTAAAACAATAACTGTCCTATTAACAAATTTTAATGGGATTTTATGAGTTTTGTGCACTCAACAATGTCTGAGGTTTTTATTGAAATTAGAATTTGATAACTTTTGTAAATTTGGATGCTAATATTTCAAAATGTTTGTTATTCGAATATAGGAAGAAATAAAAAAATAAAGAAAGAGTCTTTTAAAGTAATTTTTGAATTGATATCAACTAGAACTAGTCCCAAAAATTCCCATTTAGCAGCTACTTTTAAATCAATCTTACTTTCAATTTTTGTCCGAAAAATTAACGTTGGTAGTGTAAACAAAAATATGTTCGCTTATATAGCTTTGCACGATTAACCCCAAAATGAACTTAAGTTAATCGCGTTAACTCAATCGTTAACAAGTTTTTGCGGTTCGCTGAAAATGTGTTGGAATGATTTTGATGATGATGATGAAATTAAATTAGGATTAAATTTTTGAACACAGCAAAAACATCAGGGTACTTTTTAGATATGTGCGGTTATTGTGTGTGTGTGTTTGGCTGTCCTTGTAAGCTCTGCATAATAGGTTCTTTAGTCAGACAAAAACTACGTATAAAAAAACGGTTTAAAGTCATATTCGAAAAACACAAACATGAACTCGGTAAAGAAAATACAAATTACGAAAAACGGTTGAAATGTTGAAAAAGATTTTTAGAGAGATTAGAGCAATGCCATTAATTTAATGTATGCTAAAAACCAAATGATAGGTAGGATATGATAAAAAATGATAGGACTTACAAAAAACAGTATTAAGGAATATTGAGCAACTGTAAGGAAAGGGAGGAAATACTGGGTAATGCTAAGAAATGTCAGGGAATGGTAAGAAATGGGAAGAAATTGTAATGAGTCTTTAAAAATTATAAAAAATTAAGAGAAATGTTAAAAAATAGTAATAATAAAGAATGAAAAGGTAAACATTTGCAAAGAATCCTGAAAATGGTAATAAACGATTAGAAGAGGTAGGAAAAGGATTGTCAAGGAACTGACAGAAATAATAATAAATACAAATAAATGTTTAGAATTGGAGGCAATGTTGAGAAATGTTAGAGGACGACCAGGAATAGAATAAAATAGATTAGAATAAAATAGAATATAATAGAATATAATAGAATAGCGTAGAATAGAATAGCGTAGAATATAATAGAATAGAATAGAATAGAATAGAATAGAATAGAATAGAATAGAATAGAATAGAATTTAATAGAATAGAATAGAATAGAATAGCGTAGAATAGAATAGCGTAGAATAGAATAGCGTAGAATATAATAGAATAGAATAGAATAGAATTGAAAAGAATATAATAGAATGGTAAGGTAAGGTAAGGTAAGGTAAGGTAAGGTAAGGTAAGGTAAGGTAAGGTAAGGTAAGGTAAGGTAAGGTAAGGTAAGGTAAGGTAAGGTAAGGTAAGGTAAGGTAAGGTAAGGTAAGGTATGGTATGGTATGGTTAGGTAAGGTAAGGTAAGGTAAGGTAAGGTAAGGTAAGGTAAGGTAAGGTAAGGTAAGGTAAGGTAAGGTAAGGTAAGGTAAGATAAGATAAGGTAAGGTAAGGTAAGGTAAGGTAAGGTAAGGTAAGGTAAGGTAAGGTATGGTATGGTTAGGTAAGGTAAGGTAAGGTAAGGTAAGGTAAGGTAAGGTAAGGGAAGGTAAGGTAAGGTAAGGTAAGGTAAGGTAAGGTAAGGTAAGGTAAGGTAAGGTAAGGTAAGGTAAGGTAAGGTAAGGTAAGGTAAGGTAAGGTAAGGTTAGGTTAGGTAAGGTAAGGTAAGGTAAGGTAAGGTAAGGTAAGGTAAGGTAAGGTAAGGTAAGGTAAGGTAAGGTAAGGTAAGGTAAGGTAAGGTAAGGTAAGGTAAGGTAAGGTAAGGTAAGGTAAGGTAAGGTAAAGTAAAGTAAAGTAAGGTAAGGTAAGGTAAGGTAAGGTAAGGTAAGGTAAGGTAAGGTAAGGTAAGGTAAGGTAAGGTAAGGTAAGGTAAGGTAAGGTAAGGTAAGGTAAGGTAAGGTAAGGTAAGGTAAGGTAAGGTAAGGTAAGGTAAGGTAAGGTAAGGTAAGGTAAGGTAAGGTAAGGTAAGGTAAGGTAAGGTAAGGTAAGGTAAGGTAAGGTAAGGTAAGGTAAAGAATGTAAAGAATGTAAAGAATGGTATGATTGGTAAAAAGAGGTAAGACAAGAAAGTGACAGGAATGCTAAGAAATTTAAAGAAACATTTAGGAATGTTTTGAAATTAAAGTATATTGTATTATATTCAGTAGTAGATTCAGTAGCAGAATATAAGTGGTAAACACTGGTAAAAAATAGCAAAGCTTCGGTAAGAAATGGATGGAAAGCTTGGGAAACAAAGGTAAGAAATGGATGGAAAGAAGAGATAAGAATAACGAAATGTATTGGTAAAAAATGGTATGAAACGGTATGAAATGGGTAGTTAAAATAAGGAACTGTAAGGGAGAATTATAATGAATGGTAAGAATAGTTAATAAGTGGAAAGTAATGGTACGGAAATGAAGTGAAATGGCAAGGAATTGCAAATAAATGTTAAGGAATAGTAAGGAATGATAATGAATGACAAAATATTTAAAGGAAAGGAAATGTTTTGTAAGTAGTATTAAGGAATGGTAAGCAATTGTAAGGCATATAAGGGAATCGTAAGGTAGTAGTAAGGCATTAGTAAGATAATAGTAAGGGAAATGTAAAGGAGGGTACTGACTGGATGGCATGGCAAGCAATTGTAGAGAATTAAAAGAAATTGTAAGAAATGGCAAGGTATGATAAATAAGATCAGGTAAGGAATATTATAGAATGGTATTGAAAGAAACAGAATGCTAAGAAATGGTAAGGAGTGTTGAGGGTGAGAAAGGTGATGGATCAAAATGGTCAGAAAGAATGATAAAATATTAGGAATTGGAATGAAGTCCTACAAACGAGTGGATATAATGAATCACAAAGAAATGCACAGAAGTGAAGTGAATGAAACAAATATTAGAAAAAAATTTGCAAGAAATTGTAAAGAAAACGTAAGAATTTGGTAGGTATGGTAAGAAATATTATGGATTGGAATGGAAAATTAAATAAATGGCATGAAATATTAAGCAACCAAAAGAAATAATAAGGAATTGTATGATATTGTTATGAAAAGAGGTAATTTGCTCTACTGTGACAATTCAGCGCACTAAGAAATGTTTTAGAAAGAGACGGAAAATCATTCAGCGCACTATGCAATGTGCGAGAAAGAGATGGAAGATCAGCACATTAAAACACATGAGTGCGAATGAGATGCCAATAGCATGCGTCATTCACGAAACGAGTAGAAGATTCTCGTAACAAGTCAAAGCTTGTCGAAACGTGTCGAACTGATGCCTGCAGTATATAGGGCCGCGCATCTGAGGCACTGTACGTCAGTAGTGATTGTAAAGAGATCGAGGGCATCTCGTGTGATAATTGTCAAGTTAAATTGTGGACATGCAGCAGTTGTTAGAATTTGTTATTAGTAAAGTTGTTTATTAAAGTGAATTAATAAAGTTAATTGTTATAATTTAAACCAAACATAGGAGTGTTTTTATTTTGTACACAATCCAGCGATACGAACTCGTAGAACAGTTTTCCGTAGACTGAATTTTCGTAACACTATCATCACCATTTTTGGCGACACACTTAGAGGATGACCAAGCTCTATAAGGGTATATCTTGGCATATACCAAATGGGAATAATATGTTAATTTATTAACTAAGATGATTAAATATTTAATCAATACAATTAATTCCATTGTCATTTCAGCAAATAATTTAATTGTATTGATATAATTTATTGTTCATTTTCTGTTAAATATTAATTAAAATGATTAAATATTTTATCAATACAATTAAAGGTAATATCGGCGATGAATCATTTAAAAATTAATTGTATTGATCAAATTGTTTGCTAAATTTACACATATATTTTTTTCTGTGTATGGTCATGCATAGAATTGAATAAAATGATATGAAATAGTATGGAGAAATAAGAAATGGTAAGAATCGATTGAGAAAATGGTAAGGAACAATAATAAAATATAAAGTACTGCAAATAAATCTTGAGTTATAGCCCGAGACAAAATGTTTGTAATTTTTCAGCAGTATTTCCGTCAAATACACAGTTAACTGGAATAATTTGGAAAGTCTGTACACTAGGTTGTCAAATTTTGAGGAATTTTATTGACAGATTCATGGCATATTTTGGGAACTGGCGGAAATCAGATAGCATACAATACAAACTCCGCCTTTGTCTGTTTGAAATATGTCTAAGAAATGCTTCTAAACTACTTCGACCCTGCTAAAAATTTTGTCTGGGGAGTTTAAGATGAAAGGAACTTAAGACAAAATTTCTGTCCATTTTCAGCAATATTTCGGGCATATTTCGGGCATATTTCCGGCAAATACACAGATAATTGGAATATTTTGGGAAGTGTATAACAGGTTATCAAAATTTGTGCAATTTTATTGGCAGATTCACGGCATATTTTGGGAACGGACAGAAAACAGACAGCTTGTGATATAAATTCCACCTTAATCCGTTTAAAAAATATCTCGAGAAAATGATTCTAAACAGCTTCGACACTGTGAAAATTATTGACTGGGGAATTATAAAGAGTCATTGTATAATATGTTAAGAAAGATACCGTAATTGAAATTGTGATATAATCATAGTCGATATGTGATATTTTTAACTTAACATAACCTAAACAATTACATAATTAATATGATGTGGTCATGGTTATATCTTTGATAGTCGGGAAAATTTGTACCCAGGTTAGGTGTAAGGAAACCCGTTGATGGTCTACCTCAACGAAGAGTGTGCCATCATATTTAAGGTAAGCATTAATCAAGTTTTAGGCAATTATCAGCAACACAATAAATTCAGTTTAATCACATTTTAAACCAACAAAGGACAAAGCAAAGGCATCAATTCTCGGTCACACACACACCGAAAGACACACACAAAAAGACCGCCGCAATCTAAGCCAGTGCACAAAAACACAAGGATATTCGGGTTGTCAAGGGTTGCCAGCTATGTAAAAAAAGTGTCTTTGAAAGAGCAAAAGATATTTGACAAAAGGTATTTGGATTTAAAAAAAAACGATAAATTTAGTACAAATATTTAAAACAATTTGAAAGAGTTTGCATTTGGCTTAGAAAAAAGAAGTGCTGGTAACTCTATGTTGCCAGTTTTTTTTCGTTCTTGTTTTTGCCAGTTGTTAGGCGAGTCCTTTGCACTATCCTTACAGCGTCAGTGCGCAGTTAAATCGCTCAGAGTGACTGCGTTGCTGCTGAATGAGCAGAGGAAGAACACAAAAGGACCTTTGGCACAGTGAGCGACGGTAGAGTAGTTATTTGTTGAGTTGTTGTTGTTGTTGCTGTCACTACTGTTGGTGGTACTAGTTGATGGTTGTTGCTGTTGAGGTTTTGCAATCGTTATTGTTGTAGTTGTTGTTGTTGCTGCTGCTGTGTTCCTGGTGTTAGCGGTGAGCCATCATTTATTTTCTAACTTGTGACGCGCTTTGACGCCGTTTTATTTTTGTTTTAGATATTTTTTTTTTGTATTTTTGCGCATAGTTTTTTTTTTTTTTTTGGTATGGTTTTCACTTTACCTAACATGCAATTTTTTGTTTTTGTCGCAATACATATAAATTTTCCAGGACATCGCCTTGCATGGCAGAACAGACATACAGACGCACGAAGGACTTTGAGTAAAATAAATGTGCGGCTCGTTTTATCAGGCAAATAATAACAACAACAACAACAACGACGACGACAACAATGAGTATAACCAATATATTACAACAACAATAGCTATTACAACAACATTTGCCAATTACAACACACCCATGAGTTATTGTTGTAGGTGCTGCTTTCAATTTCGATTTATTTCAATTTAAATTAATTTTCTATGTGTTGCACTTGGTTACCGCGGTTGACTGGGAGATGTATTTTTGTTTTGCATGCTGGCAACGCTGTCGTTATAAAGAGGGATGGAAAATATTTGCAATTTTAAAGAATTAAAAATATGAAAAGAATTAAAAGATTTAAAAGAATTAAAAGAGTTAAAAGAATTAAAAGAATTAAAAGAACTAAAAGAATTAAAAGAATTAAAAGAATTAAAAGAATTAAAAGAATTAAAAGAATTAAAAGAATTAAAAGAATTAAAAGAATTAAAAGAATTAAAAGAATTAAAAGAATTAAAAGAATTAAAAGAATTAAAAGAATTAAAAGAATTAAAAGAAATAAAAGAATTAAAAAAATTAAAAGAATTAAAAGAATTAAAAGAATTAAAAGAATTAAAAGAAATAAAAGAATTAAAAGAATTAAAAGAATTAAAAGAATTAAAAGAATTAAAAGAGTTAAACGAATTAAAAGAATTAAAAGAATTAAAAGAATTAAAAGAATTAAAAGAATTAAAAGAATTTAAAGAATTTAAAGAATTTAAAGAATTTAAAGAATTTAAAGAATTTAAAGAATTTAAAGAATTAAAAGAATTAAAAGAATTAAAAGAATTAAAAAAATTAAAAAAATTAAAAGATTAAAAGAATTAAAAGAATTAAAAGAATTAAAAGAATTAAAAGAATTAAAAGAATTAAAAGAATTAAAAGAATTAAAAGAATTAAAAGAATTAAAAGAATTAAAAGAATTAAAAGAATTTAAAGAATTAAAAGAATTTAAAGAATTAAAAGAATAAAAAGAATTACATGAATTAAAAGAATTAAAAGAATGAAAAGACATAAAAGCAAAAGAATTATACTAGTTTTATTTAGTTTCATTTTTATTTTTGCCAAATTAGCTCAATATGCATTAAATGTTTCAATATTAGCACAACACGTAAGAGCCACTTCAACATGTTCCCAACTCAATTCGATTGCTTCTAATTCAAATACCATTCAATGCAATACCGTGACATAGAATACCATTCAAATCTACCACTATTCGTGTGCACTAATTGTTGACAATGCCGTTGTTGCTATTGCTGTTGCTCTTGTTGGTGACACTTGAAATTGAAAATGTCTACAACATCAAGTTGACATTTGTCGACATTTTCAAACAATCATTGTTATTATTGGGGAGCAGCACACTTTGTCACAGCTACACAGACTCAATTAGCAAAATAACATGTAACATTTTAATAAGGTACACTATGCATTGGGGATTTTGAATTAGCTCCAACTTAAAATGTACTCTAAACAAGCTAAAAGTGTAGGCAGTAATTTTGATAATTAACATTTGTGAATTTATTTATTAAGAGCTAATTGTGATTCTTTTTTATTTCTTTTTCTTCTTTTTGGTTTGTTTTAATTTTTTTCTTAATTCTTTAAATTCTTTTAATTCTTTTATATAAAAATATATAAAAATATAAAAAAAAATAAAAAAATATAAAATATAAAAATATAAAAATATAAAAATATAAAAATATAAAAATATAAAAATATAAAAATATAAAAATATAAAAATATAAAAATATAAAAATATAAAAATATAAAAATATTAAAATATTAAAATATAAAAATATAAAAATATAAAAATATAAAAATATAAAAATATAAAAATATAAAAATATAAAAATACAAAAATATAAAAATATAAAAATATAAAAATATAAAAATATAAAAATATAAAAATATAAAAATATAAAAATATAAAAATATAAAAATATAAAAATATAAGTATATAAAAATAACGAAAATAAGTATCTAGCATCAAGAAAATGAATCATATTCTGAATAGTTTTAATATGCGCACCGGAAACACTAAAGAGGACCGGAAACTTAGGCTGTGCAATAATTGACAATAAAGACGAGTAGATTTCTATGTTGTCTATTGCTGATTACAATAATGTTTAGTTTGGGGAGGATTAGAGCAAAGATACGGCGAGGATAAATTGATGTTTGCAATGAGAATGAAGTTGAGATCTAATTATTTTGGAAAATACTTAATTTTGATTTTTATATACAGTTTATATATATTGCTATATATAATTGTAACAGAAGAAAATAAAAATAAAAGTATTAAGTAGCAAAAAACTTATGTGGAATTGACGGAGGTTGAACTAGAAAACGAGGAAAATTATTATTTTTTGTTTTTTCGGACTTTACAAATTTTGTATAATGAATAGCTCACAATGTTGGTCTAGAAAATGAGGAATAATCATTTTCAATATTTTTAGAATATATATTCATATATCTGTGATTAACAATATGTAATTTAAAATAGTGTATTGACATTTTTTCAACTAAAAAATTTTTAAAATAAATTTTCTTCACTTTTTAACTATTAAAATCATTTAAAATATATGTGTGATAGTAGAAACGTTTAAATAAAATGGAAAAATATAGAGATTTCGAACTATAAAAATTGAATAGATTATTTTCGGTATATTTTTACAATAAAAATTATTTATAATACATATATGTTTTAGAAAAAATTTAAATAATATGGAAGTTGACTTATTTTGAACTGGATAATTTAATTTTCATAATTTTGGCGTTATTGGAGCTTAAAAATTGTTTATAAAAGAAATTTGTGTTAAGGAAAAAATTTTTAAAAATATGTAGATATAGCAGATTTTTTACGAGAAAATTTGGTCAAATGTTTTTGATTATTTTGAGAAATTTATGTTTGGGAGAAAATTTAAATATGAAAGATAATTGCAAATTGTGAACTAAAAATCAATTTTAGTTTTTATGGACCATTCAAATCGTTTAAAATAAATTTATGATTATGCAAAAAAGTTAAATATAAAGATATATAGAATAAAAATTATGCCATATTGCTATTTTTGTAGAAATATGAAAAAAAAACAAATCAACAAAATTTGGGATGATTTATTGTATTATTTAAGATATACAATAAATCAGTAACGCACCACAAATTGTCTTAAAAACAAAAACAGCCAAAGAAAAAACATTTGCATCCGCAATATTTAACGTATCCCATAACAACAACACGCAAGCTTGCGTAAATAAATATAACCGCCCAAACTCTTATTTCCAATTTCTTATTAATCATTATTTTTGCAGACGAAATTTAAATTTATTTCACATACGGTTTATGCTGATATCGCGCCAAGTTCAAACACACGCGACTTTTTCCACTACCATATACATATTGCGTGTATCTGACATATAATATATAGAAACAAGTGTCAAATTTGCTTCAACTTATTTTTTGCTGTGAGTGTATTTAATAAATTTCATTTATCATTGCGTTTCATCAGCAAATATTGTTTGTGCTACCTGTGCTTTTCTTTTTTTGAATGTGCGCCAATATTTATTCACACACAGAGACTTACAATATTGTGAGATACACAAACACATAGCATACAACCTGTCAGTTCAGCCAGCATCAATCAATAGCTATAACAACAGTTATAATTGCGTCACATAATCAAGATCAAGGAAAACAGCAGCCCTTGTCGTCACAGCAATGCCAGCATAAATTAAGACTAAAGTGTGGCATACTTTTAGGCATGCTGAGAAATAGGGTTGCGAATATTACTGACTAAAATAAGAGGAATTTTTAATATATTTTTTTTTATTTTTATATTTTTATATTTTTATATTTTTATATTTTTATATTTTTATATTTTTATATTTTTATATTTTTATATTTTTATATTTTTATATTTTTATATTTTTATATTTTTATATTTTTATATTTTTATATTTTTATATTTTTATATTTTATATATTTATACAGTACACTGTATTACGGTATAACTTTTATACAGTAAAACTTTTCTGCAGTAAAACTGTTATAAGTAAAACTGTCATACAGTAATACTGAGATACAGTATTATACAGTAAAACTATTAAACAGTAAAAATGTGCAAATCTGTTATACAATAAAATTATTATAAAGTAAAACTGGTATACAGTAAAACTGTCAAACAGTAAAACTGGAATACAATAAAACTATTATACAGTAAAACTGTTATACAGTAAACTATCATACAGTAACACTATCATACAGTGATACTGACATACCGAATTATACAGTAAACTATTAAACAGTAAAAATGTCATGAAGTAAATCTGTTATACAGTAAAACTTTTATACAGTTATACTTGTATACAGAAAAACTGTCATACCGTTGAACTGTTATACAGTTAAACTCTCTGGTATACAGTAATTATGTTATGAAATATAACTGTCATACAGTAAAGGTGTTACGCAGTGGAACTGTTATACAGTAAATACATTAAAATTGTTATACAGTAAAAATGTTATTCAGTAAAACTGGTATTCAATAAAACTGTTATACAATAAATTATTTAAATTGAATTATTTGATTTAAAAAATTTGAATTCAATTAAAAACAATTATTATTTATATTAATTAATAAAAATATTATTAAACATGTTCTGAATTAATTTAAACGACACTCAATATCAATTTAATCATTGCGCAGAAAATTAGTTTTTAATTTGATTACAAAATATTATTTCCCCATTTCATGTTGTACTAGAAGGATAAACTGGGGTGATGTGCGTTGAGCTATGAGCCATTTATTGAAACGCCGTTGCACTTCATTGAAGCAGCCGCCTCAGAGGACAGAAAAACACAGCCAGCGAAAATGTTGGCTAAAAGTAGCCTGTACTGCGCGCGATGTGCTTCGCATAATCGATTTAATCGCATGAAATGATTATTACGAGATGCTTGAATTGTTCATCAGCTTAAAGCTTAACGCTGTCTGATGACGCCTACAGCCCAAGCGCGAGCATCCTGCCTTCGTCCTTTCCGACACTCGTGCGCACATCGTACTTAATCGTTGTCGTGGTCTAGTCTCGTTCGTGAGCATGAACATGAACGTGAAAGAGTTCATAATCCTTGCTGTCGGTTGATTTTCTGAGATTTTTCAATTTACTGTTGTTATTTTTATTTGGGCTTTTGTGCGACTTTTTTTTATATTTTTTCCATTTTTCGATTGTTGATTTTCTTTAGTGATGGTAGCATGGCTTAAAGGATGGATGGTACAAGGATGCCATATCAATTTACTAATTAATGAGCAATATCTCTACAGTTAACTGACAGCGTTGGTTGAGTTGATCTCAATACGAACGAGGGACTATTGACTGTGACAACTCTGTCGAAATGAGGAAAAATCAATTGCTCTTCATTGGAGTGTGAAATTATTAATGTAGTCACTTTAAAAGTTGCTCATATGACTTCATTTAATTAAATTATTTTGAGTGTATTATAATTTAAAAATTATTATTTTTATAATTATTTTATTATATTTAATATATTTACAAAAGTCAATATATTTACAAAAAATTAATTTTAAATTTATAAAACTTTTAGTTAAATTTGTTAATATTTTAATATTAAATTTTTTTTAATATTAATTTTATTCTTTATCTTTTATTAATATCTCAACAAAATATGGATTTTTATATTTTATATTTTGTTTTTATTCATTATTTTATATATATCATAAGTTTAAAATTATTTCAATAATTCTTTTTTTATTTATTTTATTCCTTTTTTTAATTTTAAAATCTTTTAATTCAGGTATTTTATTTTTATTTTTTATGTACTTTTTTATTGTTAGTTTGACATATATATTTTAATTTAAATTAATAATTTTTTAATTTTAATTTTAATTTTTTTCACTTTTTACACATTTAAATAGTTTTATAAAAAAGAGTAATATTTTGTACCCTGGCTGCTTATATAATTTAATTCAAATTGCTCATTTTTTAATTTCAATATTTTTTTCACTTTTACATTTTGAATATTTTTTTTATAAATAAAATAGTATTTTGTACTCGCGCTGTTCAAAGGGTTTTTTTTAACCATTTACTGAAGAAAATAAAAGTATTTTAGGAATTATAAAAAAATATACGGTGTTCTTAATCGAAATAAGCCGAAATTTTGCTTTTTATTATATTTTATTTAATTTCATTTTCAGGTTTTTATTCTTTGGTTTTTTCATTGAGGTATTTTCTTGTTTTTATTTCTGTTTATTGTGTTTATTTGTGTTTATCTATTATTTTGGTATTGATTTTTACTTTTATTGTTTGTAATGTTTTATCCTTTTATGTTTTTCCGCTTTTGTTTTGCTTTTGTTTTTACTACTTTTTGGATTTTAATTTTTTATCAATTTTTCAATTTTAACGTTTTTGTTTTTGTTTCTGTTTTGTTTTAAATTGAGTTTTATTTCGACGTTGTGACATTATTTTTCTGCTTATACTTGTTTTTTGTGTTTTTTTTTTTGATTTTACATTTATTTTGTATTTTTACCTTTGTTATTTTTAAATATTGTTTTTTTTCGTCTTTTTGCTTTTAAGATTTTGTTTTTTCTGTTTGATTTTTGTTTTTGCTTTTGTGTTTTTGATATAACATTTTCTTTTGTGCTTTTGGTTTGAGTTCTTGTTGATGCGTGTTTGCTTTTGTTTTTGTGATATTGATTTTAATTTTGTGTTTTCGTTTTTGTTTATGTTTTTGCGGTGTTTTTTTTGTTTTATTTTTATTTTTATTTTTGTTTTTCTGTTTCTGTTTTTGCTTTTGTCTTTGTGTTTTTCCTCTTGTTTCTGTGCTTTGATTTGGTTTTGCTTTTTTGTTTTTACTTTTTTGTTTTTGCTTTTGTGTTTTGATTTTTTATGTGTTTCTGTTTTTGATTTTGCATTTTTATTTTGTAATATTTTATATGTTTCTGTTTTTGATTTTGCATTTCTTTTTGCATATTTGTGTTTTTACCTTTGCAAGTTTTGGATTTTTTTTTCATTTTTTTTTTGCTTTTTTTATTTTGTTTTTGCTGTTCACTTTTTGTTTTTGATTTCACATTTGCTTTTACGCTTTTGGGTTGAGTTTTTGTTGTTGCGTGTTTGCTTTTGTTTTTGTGATATTAATATTGATTTTGCTTTTGTGTTTTCGTTTTTTTTTTTAGTTTATGTTTTTGCGTTGTTGTTTTATTTTTATTTTTGTTTTGCTGTTTTTGTGATCTTACTCTTGTTTTTATGTTTTGATTTGGTTTTGCTTTTTTTGTTTGCTTTTGAGTTTTGATTTGTGTTTTTGTTTTTTTTTGTTTTTGGTGTTTGCTTTTTGTTTTGTTTTTTTTTTTTATTTTGCTTGTGTTTTTTATTTTTTTTGCTACAGTTTTTACTTTTGTTTTTGCTTCTACATTTATAAGTTTTTTATTTTATTTTGGTTTTGTGATTTTGGTTTGTATTTTTGCTATTGCGTTTTTGATTTTGTTGTTGAGAGTTTGCTATCGTTTTTTATTTTTGTTTTGCGTTGTTGTTGTTTTTTATAGTTTTCTGATAATGTTTTTGATTTTGTTTTTGTGTTTTTATGTTTTGTTTTTGTGTTTTTTTATTTGGTTTTGCTTTTTTGTTTTTTTTGTGCTACAGTTTTTACTTTTGTTTTTGCTTCTACATTTTTATGTTTTTTATTTTATTTTGGTTTGTGTTTTTGCTATTGCGTTTTTGATTTTGTTGTTGAGTTTTTGCTTTTGTTTTTTATTTTTGTTTTGCGTTGTTGTTGTTTTTTATATATTTCAGATAATGTTTTTGATTTTGTGTTTTTATGTTTGGTTTTCGTGTTTTTTTATTTGGTTTTCCTTTTTTGTTTTTGGTTTTTGCTTTTGGTTTGCGTTTTTGATTTGGTTTTTGCGTGATTTTGATTTTGTTTTTCGTTTTAAGCGTTTTTTTGTTTTTCTTTATTTTATGTTTTTGTTTTGGCTTTTGCTTTTGTTTTTAATTTTGTTTTGGCTTTTTTTGTTTTTATTTTATTTTGGTTTTATTTGGTTTTGTTTTGGATTTAAGTTTTTTGTTTCATCTTCGCAGCGGTGATATAAAATTTTTATTTTTATTATTTTTTATATTAAATTTTATTACATTTTTTTATTATGTTTTTTTTTTTTATTTTATAAATTTTATTTTTAAATTATTTTTTTATTATAGTTTTTGCATTACGTGTTTGTATATTTTCACAATTATTAAATTATTCAGATGCCCAAAACTAATCAATAAAATTGCGTAATTTTTGCTTTAAATAATTCTCTAAATATCTACATTTCAAAATAAGCCAAAAATGCGCAAAATCAAATTTTAGCGCAGTTCTTAGCAATACATGTTACTCATACGTTATGTGATACCAATGCAGTCACTTTCGGTTTCAGCACCTGCAACGCAGTCTACCACGTTGCCTCAGCAACTCAATTAAACAGCATCGTCTAACTGTTTCAAGTATTTCAAGTACTTAGCACATGAACATTCAAAATTCACCCACAACACATGCTGCATATATCGATCTGAAAACTAAAATGAGTTTTTAATTTGCATTTTGCACATTTAGGTTGCTCATATACGTGATGCTGCTATTGCTTATTGCTATTGTCTGTCTTAACTGCAGCTTTTGCTATATTTTGGCATCATTTCAAAATGAGCTAAATTATTGTAGCTCATGTGCAGCCGCCAAAGCTCATTAACATCGCGTTACCGACAACCACAGAGGTAGTAGCAGTGGTAGCTATTGAAAATTCAATTAGTTTTGTCAACTGGGAAAAAACACAAAAATTATCAAAAGTATTTATCGTTAAAACTATTTATCAATCATGTAGGATTTTCATTTTCAATATTTTAATTTAAAGCAAACTCTAATAATTTGTAGGCAGCAAAGAGCGATGAATACATGTCGTGTTGCCTGCAAAATATCCATGCAATTTTATAATTTAAACGATGTTTAGATTTTGGAATTTTATAATTAATTTTAATAGAAATTTGTGCATACTTTTAGACATAATAAAAATTATTTTATTGTGCTGTTTATTGCTTTTATGTATATAGTACAAAATACCTATATTAGAAAAAATGTATAATTAAATAATAAAAATATAAAAAAAATAGCTATCCATATAATGTGCGATATGCCAAAAAGTATGCAACATTCTGTAAATTTTTGGATTTTTGTAAATTGTTATATGAATAAAAAATTGCAATCTAATAGAAATAATAAAATATTATAAAATAAACACTAATTGTATTGTTTAAATTTGAACACAGTATAGTTTAAGTCGTGTCCAGTTGAATTGAGCACAGTCCAAATAAAAAAAGTTAAAACTAAAAGTAAAAATCAAAGGCAAAACACTAAATCAAAAGCAAAAACAAAAGTAAAACAAGAAAAAAGCAAAAATTGAATGAAATTAAAGACAATAACAGAATAACAAAGTCAGACGCAGAAACAAAAATAATACCACAAAATCAAAAGTAACAAAAAAAAAACACAAACATATAATCAAATGAAATACATAAAGCCAAAAAAAAAAAAAATAAAAACACGAAATTATAAACAAAAATACAAAAAATGACAGAACAATAATCAAATTAAAAAAAATTGAAAGAAAAAAATAATAGAAATAAAAAGAAAAAAAACATCAAATCACTAGCAAAACATGAAATCACAAAAATAAATGCAAAATTATAAACAAAAATTCAAAATCTAAATAAATATAAATAAAACCAAAATTTAAAACACAAATTAAACAGATACCAAAAACTAAAAAAACAACAAAGCAAAGCAAAAACAAAAAATCAAAAAAAATAAAAATAAAAAAACAAACAAACAAAAAGAAAAAAAAATCAAAACAAAAAATAAAAAGAAAAACTTAAAGTCAAACACAATAATAAAATCAAAATAAAGCAACACACACACAAAATAACAACCACAAATCGAAAGCCCAAAAATCAAAAGTAAAAGAAAAATAAAATTAAAAACCAAAATAAAAAGTCAAAATAAAAATCAAACATACAAAACAAGAAAAACGAAAAAAAAACAAAATGAAAATATAAATACAATAAAAATGAGGTCAAACTCAAAAACAAATTGAAAAACACTCAAACAGACAGAAAATCAAAAACACAAAATCACGAGAAAAATAACAGTAAAAAACAAAGTCAAAATCAAACACAAAACAAACAAAAAAACGCACAAAAAACCAAATAAAAATAATATTAAAACAAAAATAATAACACAAGCTTAAAAGCAAAGTCAAACGCAGTATCGAAAGCACATATAAAAACACAAACATAAAATGAAAATCATAATAAAAACACACGAATTCAAAACCGAAATACAAAAAATACTAGAACCATAAATTTAAAAATAATAACAAAAAAAAAAAAAATGGAACGAAAATACAAAAGCAAAATTAACAAGAAAAATACGAAATCAAAATCAATAGTAAAACTACAAAAACCTAAACACAAAATTAAATGCGAAAACACAAAAGGAAACGCAAAAACAAACAAACAAACAAACAAACAAACAAACAAACAAACAAACAAAAAAAACTTAACTAAATAGAAAAAAATAAATTCAAAAACAAATGTAAAAACAAAACAGGAAACAAAAAGTCAGCAAATACATTTTTAAAATGCCAAATATTCATTTACAAAAATCTTTATATATCTGTCAATTGTTAATCGATGGTCTCAATATTTTGACCACATGATAATAAAATGTAAATCTATCAATTGATATTTCAATTTTAAAAATGCATAAATTACTTTTTAAAATATTAATCAACAAACTCAAAATTTAAGTTTTTAGTAAAAATGTATTTGGTGAATTTTCGTTTTACAACGACGATAATAAAAATATTGCAATATCAAAAGCATTAACAGAAATAAGTAGAGGAGCCTGGGGTAAAGCGCGACACGTTTTGATTTTCCTCAAAAGAAGTACATTTGAATAATTTTTAAATTCTTTTGAAAGGTATATTCCATATTCTGTTTCATGATCTAGCTTTTTGCATTAACAGAATAACATTGAAATTCTTTTTAATAGATTTTTGAACGATTTTTCAAAACAGCTCAATTTCGGACTTGTTGAAAAATGTTGAGGTAAAGTGGGAAACTAGAAAATTAGTAATGAAATGCTATTTTAATCTTTCTATTTCATGTTTTGGTTTTTTCAAAACACAGTCGAATATATAAAGGATAAAAGAAATATAATTAGGTAATAAATAGAGAATGCTAATACAGAAAAACAATAAGAAGAATAAGAGTTTAAATTTTTAAATATCTTAGTACAACAAATATAACAAAAAATATTTTGCATTTACTCATAATTAGAATATTCTGAGTGATAATAAACATAAGAGTATTTGCTGCTCGTCAAACTCGCAAATTTAAATTTACTGGCCGTTTGCAGATTTTCTTCAGAAATTCTTCCTCTGATGAAGTTGATGAATATTTACGGATGTAGCGTTGGTAGCTCGTCTGGTTAGTGCGTTGGACTACGAGCGAAAAGATCGCCGAAAGATCCGCGGTTCGAACCCCAGCGACTGCCAACATCTTTTTCATGGAAAACATTTTTATATGCGACGCTACCTCTCGGCAGTAAATGGCAAACCTACGAGAGTAAAACATTGCCTATGAAAAGCTCTCACCGCCGTTCGGATTCGGCAATAAACTGTAGGTCCCATCACTTGAGTACAAATATAACACGCACAGCTCAAATGGTGAGAGAGCTTGGCCGAAGTTCTATACAGGACTGTAGCGCCAAACTATTATTATTATTATATTATTTTTGATTCTGTTAAAGATTCGCTTCGCGGCTTCCTTTCGCAATTTAGAACTTATCTCATGTGAGGTCAAACTGCTGCTTTTCATTGGTTTATGGCCACGATTGATGTTTTTCTTGGCTAAACTTATTAAATAATTCATATAACACAATATTTCAACTAAAATAAAAACAAACATTGCTTAAATTACGTTTCCCACTTTACCCCAGACAATTTTTTCTGACTTAGACAGAAAAAAAAAATTTACATCATATTGATGAATTTTATTATTCACTGTATTGAAGAACCATTCATAATATTAATGACTTGCGACATCAATGCAATGAATGCGTTTATAAATATGATGAGCGCTTGGTAACTGTCAAAAAAGTGCTCCTCAATGTGTGAAGAATACGCTTCATCATATTAATGAACAAAAACATAAAATACAACATATTTGTACGTCATATTGAATAATGCTGTACATCAAACCAAATTTCAATTAAAGTATATATTTTTCTCATTTTTTTTTTGCCGTACTTCTCTGTTCTCAAGTGATTCTTGTAAAGGTCAATAAGAGCGCTACAAATAAAACAAAAACGGTTTTGGATATCAATGAAATTCTTTATTCCTGTAAAAGTACGTTCGATGCCTTTATGTATGGAACTCAATTTCTTTTGCATGGCCACCACGGGCACGCTTGCAAATGTCCAGACGCTGAACCCAATTTTCGACGGTTTTCAAGCATAAATCGGCCGATACAGCTGCAATTTCACGTTCGATATTCGTACGAAGTTCATCAATCGATGGCATAGACCATAGACTTGACGTAGCCCCACAGAAATAGTCTAACGGCGTCAAATCGCACGACCGAGGCGGCCAATCGACTGGACCATTTCGTGAGATAACACGTTCTCCAAACTTGGTTTCCAATAAATTGATTGTGGCATTCGCTGTGTGGTTTGTGGCGCCGTCCTGTTGGAACCACATGACCTCCAAGTCCATATCATCCAATTGGGGCCAAAAATATTCGGTTATCATTGAACGTTAGCGATTCCCATTCACAGTAACGTGCCGGTCTTGATCATCACGGAAGAAGTACGGCCCAATGACGCCGCCGGCCCATAAACCGCACCAAACCGTAATTTTTTCGGGATGCAACTGATGGAGTACTCATAGAGTACGTGTGGATTGCTGTCTGACCAATAACGCATATTTTGTTTATTGACGAAGCCATTCAGCCAGAAATGAGCATCATCGCTGAAGATAATTTTTCAATGAAAATCCGAATCATTTTCAAGTTGTTGCTCAGCCCAATTCACGAACATATGACGCTTCTGGTGGTCAAGCCGCTTCAGTTCTTGCGTTAATTTGATTTTGTAAGGATGTAGGCCAAGATCTTTTCGCAAAATTCGCCACAAGGACGTCACAGAGATACCCAACGCTTGAGAACGACGTGTGAGAGACACATTTGGGATTTCTTCAACTGAAGCCTCTGCGGCAATATTCTCGACATTACGGGCACTTATTTGTCTCACTGGCACGGGAACATTTTGTACTGTGCCTGTGGATTCAAATTTTTCCACTAGACCCTAATAGAAATTTGCCCGATGCGCCATCGGGAAATGATCGGGTTTTCGTTGGGTAAGTCCTATTAGAGAAAATATGATCATAGCCTTTGCATGCCCTTATCATGCTTACCATACCAGGGTTTGCATTATCTAAATAGTCAATGTTCCTGATCATAGCTACATTATTTGTTCCTCATAACGAAATGACATCAGACAACGATCGTGATTTAATGAGAGAAACCCTATTATGCTCGGGCTCTGACAAGGCAATTGTCGGGTAAATAATAAAATGGGGAATTGCCCGATCAGTACATGATTATGGCCTGCGGTCAGTACATGATCAGGACACTGCGTTACAAGGACATTATGGGTCTCGTCATATCCCGATCATCTCAAATAATGACATGATCACTTCATGACCATGGCCCTACCAACATTTCTACTAGGGGACGCTCAATTGTTGATCTGCTAGGACGATTATGACGACCATAAATTGGACGTAGCGCTCTTAACGTTGAGGCCACTGACTCTGAATTTCGGTAGTAAAATTTAATAATTTCGACTCGTTGTTGGCTCGTATATCATTCCATCAAAAAATGGCAAACCTTACTAAAGAGAAATGTCAAAAGAGCGGCAGGAAATATGGCGACGTTTGCTGTCCCTGTCGCTTTACTTTTGTAGCGTTATTTCTTATAAATTGCTTGCCCAACATTCATAAATTAGTAAAATGTTCGAAAAAATATTTTTTTTTAAACACATTTTTTTTTCGTAAAACATATTTTCGAACATATTAAAAAAAAAAAAAAATCGGATTATTTTTTTTTTCGAAAAATATTTTTTTTTATTTTTTTTTTTAAAACATTTTTTTCCAACAAAATTTTTCGTAAAACATATTTTCAAACAATTTTTTTTTTCAAAAAAAAAAAAATGAGTTCAACTTCAATATTAACAAATTCAAACTAAAAAAACAATTCGAAAAAATCAATTTATGTTTTATATTTCAAAAATAGTGCTAATTTTGTGCTATTAAATTCGTTCGCTGTTGCATGCATTATGAATATAAATTATTTGGCCCACTACCGGTCTTTGCAGCAAGCAAAAACTTTTCTATTCTAAAGCAGTTTTAGGCGCAATGCAAAATAACAAAATTTACGATATTTAATGGCAAAACTTTGTGGGCCAAAAAGAGATTTTTTATCTTATCGAAAATAAGCCACATTTTGGCCACAACAAATGTGGCTACAAAACAAGTAACAGCAGAAATATCAACAGAAATGTTAAGAGAGCTAGTAGAAGAAATGATAGAAGAAATGGTATACTGTGGGAACCACAGAAATGACAGCAGCAATAGCCACAAAACAGTTAAATGTGCCAAAAACCGCATACCACAAAAAAAACGGCAAATTTCAAAGAACTACTACAACAAATCGATGTTGCTAAACTGTTTCTGCTTTCAAATTGGCAGCGGAAAATAAAGCAGAAAAAAGCAGACAAAAAAAAACAGGCAAAAAACGGAAAACTTACATTTTCTACCTAGTGCTAAATCTAAAATCGGATGTTGTCGTGGAAGGGGTAGAAAATGAAAGAAAAAGACGATAAAGCAAAATGGCATTAAGCTTCCATCCTTCCTGCATAATGTAGCACAAAAATTTATCACTTGGTCAAAAGTTTTACGCCCAAAAGTATACAACATATTTTGTGCCACAAAACTATAAGTGAAACATGGGAGCGCGCCAAAATTTGCAAAGAACGCAGAGGCGCCAAAACAATTTTCATTAATAAAACAAAATAAAGAAAAACAACCAGAACATGAAGAACAACAACAAAGTGCAATTTATGCATTTATAATGAGTACAAGTTAGTGAAGTGAAGAACAAACCAGCGCTGTACCAACTCAAGTGGTAGGCTTCATATTTGTAAAGATACCTCCGAGGGTTTATGCCAGGTTATGAGTTATACGTGAGGCGCGCTGCAGGCCGTTTTGCTACCGTTGCTGTTGCTGCTGAAAAATTTAACACTTGACTGCAAATGTGGAAGATGCAGAGGATAATGTGAAACTTTGAAGAAAACTTATATATTTTTTGCCAAAAATTGCACGGCCGCCTACGTTGGCTTTTTGAGTTGAGGCAATACGTTTTATTATATATTTTTTTTTATTTATTTTTTATATTTTATTTTGTTTTTCGTTTTACTTTTGGTTTATTATTTAATTCTGTACGTTTTTATTGTAGGTTTTCGGTTGTAGCATACTTTGCGGCATGTAGCACAATAAATTGTTACACAAAGTAGTGCCTATTTTTAGGTCTCCTTAATAATGCAAATGCTAAAAATGCGTTGTACGTTTAGTTGTTTTATTTAATTTTCGCCCAAAAGTAGGCAACATATTTGGCCTCAAGTTGAGTAAAACCTATATATATCAAAAAGAACAAATTGACTAAATTGTTGCTATAAAGTAGTGTCTTCTTTTAGGTGTGCTAAATAATACAAGTATTTAAAAATTAGTTGTACGTTTAGTGGTTTTATTTAAGTATTACAAAAAAGTATGCAACAAGTTTGGCTGAAAGTTGCTTCAAACTTTTATATAAAAAAAATAAATTTGAATTTATTATTGCTATAAAGTAGTGTTCACTTTAAGGTATGCTAAGTAATATGAAATTTTTAAAATACATTGAACGTTTAGCTGCTTTATTTAATTAGTCCAAAAATGTAGACAACAATTTTAGGTAAAAATTTGGGTAAATTTTGATGTATTTGGTCTTAAGTTGTACTTTGTACGTTTCTATTGTAGTTTGTAATTGTGGCATACATTGCGGCATATAGCACAATAAATTGTTACACAAAGTAAAGCCTATTTTTAAGTCTCTTCAATAATGCAAATGCTAAAAATGCGTTGTACGTTTAGTTATTTTATTGAATTTTCGCACAAAAGTAGGCAATATGTTTGGCTAAATGTTGAGTTTAACCTTTGGAAGTTAAAAATAAATTTAACTTCATTTTTGCTATAAAGAAGTGTCTAGTTTTAGGCATGTAATATGATTTTTTTTAAATACTTTATATGTTTAACTGTTTAACAGAAAAAGGTAGGCATCAACTAGATGCTATAAAGTAGTGTCTGCTATAAAGTAGTGTCTGCTATAAATTAGTGTCTGCTATAAAGTAGTGTCTGCTATAAATTGGTGCCTGCTATAAAGTAGTGTCTGCTATAAAATAGTGTCTGCTGTAAAGTAGTGTCTGCTGTAAAGTAGTGTCTGCTATAAAGTAGTGTCTGCTATAAAATAGTGTCTGCTATAAAGTAGTGTCTGCTATAAAGTAGTGCCTGCTATAAAGTAGTGTCTGCTATAAAATAGTGTCTGCTATAAAGTAGTGTCTGCTATAAAGTAGTGTCTGCTATAAAGTAGTGTCTGCTATAAAGTAGTGTCTGCTATAAAGTAGTGTCTGCTATAAAGTAGTGTCTGCTATAAAATAGTGTCTGCTATAAAGTAGTGTCTGCTATAAAGTAGTGTCTGCTATAAAGTAGTGTCTGCTATAAAGTAGTTTCTGCTATAAAGTAGTGTCTGCTATAAAGTAGTGTCTGCTATAAAGTAGTGTCTGCTATAAAATAGTGTCTGCTATAAAGTAGTGTCTGCTATAAAGTAGTGTCTGCTTTAAAATAGTGTCTGCTGTAAAGTAGTGTCTGCTATGAAGTAGTTTCTGCTATAAAGTAGTGTCTGCTATAAAATAGTGTCTGCTGTAAAGTAGTTTCTGCTATAAAGTAGTATCTGCTATAAAGTAGTGTCTGCTATAAAATAGTGTCTGCTATAAAGTAGTGTCTGCTATAAAGTAGTGTCTGCTATAAAGTAGTGTCTGCTATAAAGTAGTTTCTGCTATAAAGTAGTGTCTGCTATAAAGTAGTGTCTGCTATAAAATAGTGTCTGCTATAAAGTAGTGTCTGCTATAAAGTAGTGTCTGCTATAAAGTAGTGTCTGCTATAAAGTAGTTTCTGCTATAAAGTAGTGTCTGCTATAAAGTAGTGTCTGCTATAAAGTAGTGTCTGCTATAAAATAGTGTCTGCTATAAAGTAGTGTCTGCTATGAAGTAGTTTCTGCTATAAAGTAGTGTCTGTTATAAAATAGTGTCTGCTATAAAATAGTGTCTGCTATAAAGTAGTGTCTGCTATAAATTAGTGTCTGCTATAAAGTAGTGTCTGCTATAAAATAGTGTCTGCTGTAAAGTAGTGTTTGCTATAAAATAGTGTCTGCTAAAAAGTTGTGGCTGCTATAAATTAGTATCTGCTATAAAATAGTGTCTGCTGTAAAGTAATGTCTGCTATAAAGTAGTGTCTGCTATAAAGTAGTGTCTGCTATAAAGTAGTGTCTGCTATAAAGTAGTGTCTGCTATAAAGTAGTGTCTGCCATAAAATAGTGTCTGCTATAAAGTTGTGGCTGCTATTAATTAGTGTCTGCTATAAAATAGTGTCTGCTTTAAAGTAGTGTCTGCTATAAAGTAGTGTCTGCTATAAAGTAGTGTCTGCTATAAAATAGTGTCTGCTATAAAGTTGTGTCTGCTATGAAGTAGTGTCTGCCATAAAATAGTGTCTGCTATAAAGTTGTGGCTGCTATAAATTAGTGTCTGCTATAAAATAGTGTCTGCTATAAAGTAGTGTCTGCTATAAATTAGTGTCTGCTATAAATTAGTGTCTGCTATAAAATAGTGTCTGCTATAAAGTAGTGTCTGCTATAAATTAGTGTCTGCTATAAAGGTGTGTCTGCTATAAAGTAGTGTCTGCTATAAAGTAGTGTCTGCTATAAAGTAGTGTCTGCTATCAAATAGTGTCTGCTATAAAGTTGTGGCTGCTATAAATTAGTGTCTGCTATAAAATAGTGTCTGCTGTAAAGTAGTGTCTGCTATAAAGTAGTGTCTGCTATAAAGTAGTGCCTGCTATAAAAGTAGTTTCTGCTGTAAAGTAGTTTCTGCTATAAAGTAGTGTCTGCTATAAAGTAGTGTCTGCTATCAAATAGTGTCTGCTATAAAGTTGTGGCTGCTATAAATTAGTGTCTGCTATAAAATAGTGTCTGCTGTAATGTAGTGTCTGCTATAAAGTAGTGTCTGCTATAAAGTAGTGTCTGCTATAAAATAGTGTCTGCTATAAAGTTGTGTCTGCTATAAAGTAGTGTCTGCTATAAAGTAGTATCTGCTATAAAGTAGTGTCTTCTATAAAGTAGTGTCTGCTATAATTAGTGTCTACCTAAAAGTAGACAATATTTCATATACAAAAAATTAAATTTTTTTTATTTGATTTGCACAAAAACATAGGCAACCTATTAGGCCTTAACTTGCATAAATCCTTTACAATATAAAAAAAATAATTTAACTTAATTTTTGCTATAAAATAGTGCCCACTTTTTGGCATGCTGAATAATATGAGTTCTTCAAAACATGTTGTACGTTTGGCGTTTTATTAAATAAGCCCAAAAAAGTAGACAATATATTTGTGAAAAAAAAAATTATAATACCTTTATACAGGGTGTCTATTTTATACATAAGAATATATAAAATTAAAAAATGTCATATCTTGCACCCAGTTGAAGATACAGGGTGTTTCACGTAGTCAAGAATGTTGATTATACTTAAATCTGATATATCCTAATCAAGAAAATTCATTTTAAAGTGTAATCTGTTGATAATTGAATATCAATTTTAAGCCATATATTGCACAATTAAATTACCTTTCTAATGGTATCTCAAATTTACGAACCCCATGTTTTCCACCTTTATGAAAATCTTTGTGAAGTTGAAATTTACAAAAATAAAAATACAAATTTTGATTTTCTCATTGATTTTCTTAAAATTTCGTTAAGGATCACCCCATTTTTTTCTAATTTATAATGATAAACCAGTACATTCCCAATATTTTCTTACTAATCACAATGATTTTAACCTGGTAAGAAAGGCAGCAGAAATAATTAAACAGTGGCGAATCTAAAGATTTGGTGCATGAAATAAAAATAAAATCAATATGTTAGGAAATATGAACAGAAAATATGTTATGTAAAGTAACCAAATAATGATTAAAATTTTTATAAAGCTATATATTTATTTCTCAATTATTTTGTTATTTTTTTTTATTTCAACCACAATTTTCTGCAGCATTTCTTACCAGTTTAAAATTATACTGATTTGTTGAAAAGTACTGGAAATGAATTTATCTATCATTATAAATTAGAAAAGAAGAGGATGATACATAACGAAATTTTTAGAAAATCAATGAAAAAGTCAAAATTAAAATTTGTATTTTTTAAATATTTAATTAACGTACATTTTTAGAAAGGGAAAAGTCATGCATTTTAAAGATGTGATATATGATTGGAAACGAAATTTAATTATCTAAAACATGAGTATTAAATAGATATTCATTTAGCAATAGATTATGCTATATAAATAATTTTGATGAGTAGAGTACGCCAGTAATATGCATTTCTTAAACACCTTGTATCTAAAACTGGGTGTAAAATTGGAAATTTTGTTTGTATTTATTTTTTTTTCGTATTTTTTGAGAATAGCATGACCCCCGGAATTATTGACATGGATCAACTAAACACCCTGAATAAACAAATACTTTAAAGCATTATAATTAAATGCTTTAATTGGTAACAATAAAAATTGACTTAAAGAAGAAATAAATAAAAAATTTAAAATTATTAATAATAAAAAAAATAATTGATAATAAAAAATTAATAATTTAAATAAATACAACAAATCTATAAGGGGCCATTCCACAGAATACATTACCAATGTGTTATGTATTAAAGTTAAACCTTATGATTCCGTTTAATGATTTTTAGGATAAGAAATACTTTTAATTTCATATTCTGTTATCAGAATTTACCAAAATGCATGGCAAATGTGTTTTTTTTTCTCAATTAAAGACAAATATTTTTTTGAAATTTATTACAGTAGTAAATTGAGGCAATATATGAAACACTGTAGTTTCGTCTTTTTAAATCCGAAATAAAATTGAATAGTACAATTTGAAAGGTAATTTGTTTGCGAAAGTATACCACACATTGCATTGGTGATTCAAAGTACTGACAATTGATCAAACAGTTTTACTTTTTTGAGTTGTAACGCCCGTCACAAAAAAAAGAGAAAAAGTTATTTTGCGAAATATTTTGCTAACCTACAACTGAGAAACTTTGTAAAAGTAAAGATTTTTGTCGTATTTACTCATTTATAAGTCAGTTATCAAAGCAACCATTGCAGAATTTTGTTATAGAGGGAAGAGCTCCCATTATTAATGAAGTATTTCAGATATACTTATTCTCTATAGTCCGATTAGTTTAGCTAAAATTTAAAACTTTGTGGAGTAAACTCTGTTTTCTGAAAAAGTACGTGTAACGCCCGTCACACCATTCAACTACAAATTTCTAGAAAGATATAAGGACTGCGTCGAATAAAATTGTCCGTTACATATCTTCCCATAATGCGCTATTGCAAGATTCAAATTAAAAAAATTTGATCATAGTAGCTCTGAATTAAATGGCAGAAAATAATTTGTGTCAGTTGTAGTCAATACAAAATTTATTTAACGCGAAAATGGCAAACGAATTGGAAGTGCGAGAAAATATAATTAAAATTTTTCAAAGACAACCTAGTTGGTCTTTTAAAAAATTGCCCTAAGACCATTTCTCGCGTTATCAACCGCTTTAAGGAAGACCTGAGTATTGATCGGAAGAAAGGTTCTGGTAAAAAAAGGCCCACATGATCGTGAAAACGCGAAGAAGGTTGTGAATATTTTAAAGAAAGATCCAAGCATAACCGGAAGGAAATTGGCGAGAAAGGCGGATTGCTCAGAATCTTTCGTGCGCAGGACTAAGAAAGAAGCTGGGCTGAAGACGTACAAGGTGAAAAAAGTTCCGGATAGAAATGCCGTCAAGAATGAAACCGCAAAACAACGAGCTAGAAAGCTGAAACAAGATTTTTTTAAACAATTCGATTGCTGCATAATGGACGGCGAAACTTATGTTTTAGCGGACTTTTCTCAGCTACCTGGGCAGGAATTTTATACAGCCGATTCTCGAGGAAATGTCGTTGAAAAATTCAAATAAAAAAAAATTACAAAATTCCCAAAGAAATTCCTTGTTTGGCAGGCAATTTGCAGTTGTGGAAAAAGGAGCAGCTCATTCGTGACATCGGGTACAATTAATAGCGAAATATATGTGAAGGAATGCTTGCAAAAGAGATTGATTCCATTTTTACGCCACATGAAGTGTCCACATTTTTTTGGCCTGACCTCGCTTCATGTCACTACATCCAAACGGTCTTAGAGTGGATCCAACAAAATGCAGTGATTTTGGTGCCTAGAGAAGCCAATCCACCAAACTGTCCAGAACTCAGGCCGATTGAGAGATACTGGGCTTTAGTAAAAAGGGAGATGAAGACAACAAAAAAAGTGGCCAAATACCTTCAAGACTTTAAAAGAAAGTGGTCTTCAGCAGCTGTGAGGGTGTTGGACACTACCATTACAACATTAATGGAAGGGGTTCCGGAAAAATTAAAACTTTTTATTAAAAAATATTAATTTCTGGTTTTTTATATTTTTTTTTAAATCTAAAAATAATTTCCAAAATAAAATATTTTATTCTATAAAAATTCGATTACTAGATTTCTAGATTTTTTCATTTTTGTAGTGGACAATTTTATTCGACGCAGTCCTTAGCAAAACTTATTGCAAAACTTTTTTTAGAGGACCATAAGATCTATCCTCTGCATCCTAAAAATATATCTATTCTTTTTTATTTATCAAATGAAAAGGTTTTTAATCGTACGAATGTAACGCCCGTCACAATGGAATGCCCCATAAGTAGAACTATTTTTAACTTCTAAAAAATTATGTTCTTTAATGGAAACAAAGTATGCAATACATTTTTGAATATATGAACGTCTCTCAAAAACAGGAGAGCCTCGGGTAAAATGGGACATGGGGTAATGTGTGAAATTGCAATTTTTGTACATGTATTCGCGCTTTAAAAAATTAAAACGATTGTCAAAGTGCTTCATAATATGGCCTTCACTTTTTCACCAAGGGTTATAATCAAATCAATACCATTTTATTGTATTTTGAGAACAAGTTAAACAAGTGGGTTTTAAAGTTTTTTTTTTTATAGTGATGTTGTATGCTATTATAAAATGTGAATTTTGGAAAATTCTATATATTTTGAAACACAAATGGGTTTTGCTAATAATTTCACTTTTTTCAGAGTTAATTTATGTTCAAATTGTGATATTGGCGCTAAAGTAGAAAACATTTTCTGGTGTAAAGTGGGAAACGTAATTTAATCTATGATTGTTGTAATTTTTGTAAAAATATTTTGTTATATGAATTAGAAAAATTTCAAACTTGGCTATAAAAAATCAATTACAATGGCATATAAATGGTATTCTATTAATGCAAAAAGTTAGATCATGAACCAGTCTATGAAATAGACGCTTCAAAAGAATTTACAAAAAATTATTCAAATGTACATTATATGGAAGAAAATCAAAGTGAGTTCCCCTATAAATATTCTTGAACAGAGTGACATCCGGAGTTGATTTAGCGATGTCCGTCTGTCTGTAGAAATCAAGATTACAAGAAAATTAAAACAGTAAGATCAATAAAACATCAACTTTAAAATTACATGTACATCTTTGCTATCTAGTATTGAAAATGGGCATGGTCGTTCGATTATGACCTGTGTTCCGATCACTTATGTTCAAATACGTCATATAACAAAATTTTTAGTCAATTAATATAACTATACAACTATATTCATAATTTTGAAAGAATTTTTATAGTGTTTAACATAATCAATTTCAAAAAATCTCATCTTAGCAGCGATTTCACTACATTTAAATCGTACATGTAAAATGCTGCATACTTCCAGGAAATATGTTTACAATAGCTTTAACAAAATTAAAAATGTTTTCAAAATTTCATTTGTCCAAAAAATTTGGAAAACTAAAAGCAGATTTTAATTATCAAATTAACAATAAATTGTAAACTATTTTTTTCAACGAAATGTTAATATGCCATCCTCAAAAGTATGCAGAATATAAAATAGTAAAAAAATCATTTTATGTATTAAAATGCTGCATACCTTTAGGCATCGATTAGTAAATGTTTCAATTTGTTTAATAAATTTTAATTAAGAAAAATTAATTTTTAAATTTCAAATTTATAAAAATAAAATTTTAAAGTACTAGCACAATATGAATAAATACCAACAATTAAATACATACAAAAATTTAACACTAAAAAATATAATCGATTTACAAAAAAAGAATGTCAAAAAGTATGCTATAAATTTTTAATTATATAAACGCCTGTCATAAATATCCAATTTGGACATGTCTTTATTATTTTTATTCTTTTCAAATATTTTCCCATATAAATCGTTTATTATAATGTGTCTGCATAACAAACTTTTGCCATAATTTCAAAAGTCAATAGCTTTTGTTGCGACGTTCAGAAGGATGTGTTCAATGATGCACAACTTATGACCTAATAAATCTTACGATTGAAAACATTTTTCATTTTTTGACTCTTTGTAACACTTAATTTTATTTTATATTTTTATTTTAGCAAAACTTGCCATTTTATGAAGTTTACAAATTTTTTTGTAAAGTTGTTTGCGTAAAATTGAAAACTTTAATTGAAATCAATAGTTGGCAGGGCATAAATAAATCAAGCAAAACTTTGCACACTTTGCTTTTTTTTCCATACTTAAGTCGTCCTTTTTGGCGCTGCGCTACTTTTTGGCCACTCAACTTTTGAGCCACTCGATTATTTGGTATTTCGCTCAGTTACTTATTGCTCAAGGTTCAGACTAAAATTATGGATGATGGCAATGCGTTTTCGCCGAGTTGCTGTTTATGCGCCCAAAGTTAAAAGCATTACCAAAGTTGCTTTAATTCAATTTTCAACGCTGATTGCAGCTGAATGAGAAAATGTGGTTGCATTCATTGAGTTTATAGAAGCAACTAGAGATGGCTTTAAAGTTTTCGAATTATTAAAAATAAAAACTTTTGATATTTTTTATACTTTTTATATTTTTATACTTTTTGTACTTTTTATACTTTTTATACTTTTTATACTTTTTATACTTTTTATACTTTTTATACTTTTTATACTTTTTATACTTTTTATACTTTTTATACTTTTTATACTTTTTATACTTTTTATACTTTTTATACTTTTTATACTTTTTATACTTTTTATACTTTTTATACTTTTTATACTTTTTATACTTTTTATACTTTTTATACTTTTTATACTTTTTATACTTTTTATACTTTTTATACTTTTTATACTTTTTATACTTTTTATACTTTTTATACTTTTTATACTTTTTATACTTTTTATACTTTTTATACTTTTTATACTTTTTATACTTTTTATACTTTTTATACTTTTTATACTTTTTATACTTTTTATACTTTTTATACTTTTTATACTTTTTATACTTTTTATACTTTTTATACTTTTTATACTTTTTATACTTTTTATACTTTTTATACTTTTTATACTTTTTATACTTTTTATACTTTTTATACTTTTTATACTTTTTATACTTTTTATACTTTTTATACTTTTTATACTTTTTATACTTTTTATACTTTTTATACTTTTTATACTTTTTATACTTTTTATACTTTTTATACTTTTTATACTTTTTATACTTTTTATACTTTTTATACTTTTTATACTTTTTATACTTTTTATACTTTTTATACTTTTTATACTTTTTATACTTTTTATACTTTTTATACTTTTTATACTTTTTATACTTTTTATACTTTTTATACTTTTTATACTTTTTATACTTTTTATACTTTTTATACTTTTTATACTTTTTATACTTTTTATACTTTCTATACTCTCTATACTTTTTATACTTTTTATACTTTTTATACTTTTTATACTTTTTATACTTTTTATACTTTTTATACTTTTTATACTTTTTATACTTTTTATACTTTTTATACTTTTTATAATTTTTATACTTTTTATACTTTTTGTACTTTTAACACTTTTTATACTTTTTATACTTTTTATACTTTTTATACTTTTTATACTTTATATACTTTTTATACTTTTTATACTTTTTATACTTTTTATATTTATTATACTTTTTATACTTTTTATACTTTTTATACTTTTTATACTTTTTATACTTTTTATACTTTTTATACTTTTTATACTTTTTATACTTTTTATACTTTTTATACTTTTTATACTTTTTATACTTTTTATACTTTTTATACTTTTTATACTTTTTATACTTTTTATACTTTTTATACTTTTTATACTTTTTATACTTTTTATACTTTTTATACCTTTTATACTTTTTATACTTTTTATACTTTTTATACTTTTTATACTTTTTATACTTTTTTAAATTATATATTATTTGCATAATATTTAAAAATTGTTGCAGGATAAATAAACAAAAAATTACTCACATGACATTTATGATATGATCATCAAGACAACAATTACCTGAAAAGAAAATGCAAAAAGATTTTTTAAGTAAAAAAAATATATTAAATGTGCAAATGTTTGTTAAAAAGGCGGCCAGTAGCACATAGAAAAAGAAGGAAAATTAAAATAAGCAAAAACTAAATATTATTTAAAATTTAAATTCTATTTAAAATATTAAATACTTTAATAGAAAAAAATATAAAACGGATTATTTAATAATTTCTTAAAAAAAAAACAAATAAAAATTTCGTATTTGGCAAATTTTCAACAAATGCCTGCATTTATAAAATATCAATAATGGAAATAAATTAAAACTCGTTTGTAAGGTTCGTCACGTCGTTAATGGAATTTTGGAACTGCTGCTCTTGTTCCTCGCGTGCCTGTATTTTGGCAATGACGTCAGTTACAACATTTAATGGTGGTCGTATTTTAATTTACGCAATGCCATGTTTCCGCTTGACACACACACACACACACAGAAGTAGCAATCACACAGACACAAATGTTTCACCTGCCACTGTGTTACGCAAAGTCTTCGCAACATCGTCTCAACAGCACGTCGCATACGAAGACATTTCGTGCGGCGATTAAATGATGCAAGTACCTCACAAGAGACTCTAAATGAAAAATGCGAATTTCGTAATATTTTCTACTGTGTAAAACAAGAAGATATTTAAATAATTGAATAAAAATAAATAATAACATAGTTTTTACACACAACAAAAAATGCATAAAACGCACAATTGGTGCACATTAAAAAATATTTTTTTAAAAAAACAAAAATTATTAAAAAAATATATATATTTCTTAAAATAAGAATATACTTCTTAATATAAAAGGTAATACTTCTTGTAAATAGAAAAACTTTTTTTAAAAAAAGAAAACTTCTTAAAAAATACTCAAAACAAAATATGAAAAAAAAAATAAAAATTAATTTTAAATAAAGAAAATACTTTTTAAAAAAGAAAATGCTTTCTAAAACAAAAAAAAATATTTCTTAAATAAAGACAATATTTTTTAAATAAAGAAAATACTTCCAAGTATTGAAGATACTTCCGAACAAAAATAGAACAAATTTTAATTTTCACAAATTCTATGCATTAAAAAATATTTTTATTCATAATAGAGCTGATTATGTGTGCAGCATTCTGGGAAATATGAATTTTTAATTCAATTTCTCATCACACATAAAGTCTCCATTTCAAAGGCAATTTGGTGTGGATAAATTCATGGATTTGGGACAATAACCTTTTAGAATTTGCATAATACATATACACTCCACACGCACAGAGGCGCAGACACGACCCATAAGCAATATTGAAATCGAATACTTTGGTCTAAATTTGGATTAAGCTACGTAAAATGAACGAAAATAAACACTCGAGTAAATAGAGAAGCGACAACATAAAAAGGCGCACTTAAAGGACATCCAACAAACAACAACAACGAATACAACAACATTGACCAATACTATTGTTTGCCAATTTACAAACACATTCAATGTCTAAACACAGAGACACAGTCACACACACAGTAGCAGACACGAAATACATTAATGCAAGGATATCAAGTGAAAAGGGACGAAACACTTAATTTTTCACAGCAATGCATGCTTGTCAAAAATGTACAAATGTCGGACTGAAGTATACAAAAAAAAAAAAAAATAAAAACAAAAAAAAAAATCATACTTGGCCACACTGAAAAGTGTGCTGTAAAACGTTACAAACATTTGGCACAAAATGTAATAAAAATAAAATGGGCTCGTTTTTCATTTCGTTGAGCATTAAAGTGATTTTGCAGTAAAATGGTAATGGAGGATCACATTTTGTAGACGACTATAGTACCTTTGTATATGAAAATTGAAATACAAGCAATTGTCAAGTGTACAAAATAAAGTGATGCTGTGTAATAAAAAAAAAAAAAATAAAAAGAAATATAAAAAAAAAAACGAAAACAGAATAGACTTTTGTGCAATTGACACAGAACACATTATAAACATGTCACACTTCAGACGATTTGTAAATGAAACGAGTGGCTTAGTAAATGGTTTAGAAATTTGAAAATAGGTGAAAATCATATAAATTATATGAAAGTCAATGTAAGTCAAGGCAAGTCATATAATAATTGAAATGATTATGATTTATAATGATTATTAATGATTTTATAGAAAATACATCTATAATTTGTTCAATGCTTTGTGCTATACTTTGTGCTATACTTTGTGTTATATTTGTGCTATACTTTGTTGTGTACTTTGAATTATACTTTGTTCTTTCTATACTCTATATCAAGTATAGAATTAACTACTCTGTACTTTGTGCTATAGTTTGTGCTATAGTTTGTGCTATATTTTGTGTTATACTTTGTACTATACTTTGTGTTATACTTTGTTCTTTACTATTTCTGTACTTTGTTCTATACACTTTTCTATACGAAATATACTTTGTGGTATACTTTGTGCTATACTTTGTGCAATACTTTGTTCTATACCCTGTTCTATACTTTGTTCTATACTTTGTTCTATTCTTTATCTTGTACTTTTTGCTATACTTTATGCTATACTTTGTTCGGTATTTTGATCTATACTTTGTTCTATACTTTGTTCTATACTTTGTTCTATACGTTGTTCTTTACTCTGTTTAACACTTTGATCTATACTTTGTGGAATACTTTGCGGTATACTTTGTGGTATACTTTGTGCTATACTTTGTGCTATACTTTGTGCTAAACTTTGTTCTATACTTTATTCTGCATTTTGTTCTATACTTTGTTCTATACTCTGCTCTATACTTTGTGGTATACTTTGTGGTGTACTTTGTGTTATACTTTATTTTGTACTCTGTTCTATACTTAGTTATTACCTTTGTTCTATTCTTTGTTTTATACTTTTTGCTATACTTTTCGCTATACTTTGTGATATACTTTGTTCTGTATTTTGATATATACTATGTTCTCTACTTTGTTCCATACGTTGTTCTATACTCTGTTTTACACTTTGACATATACTTTGTGGTATACTGTGTGTTAAACTTTGTTTCATACTCTGTTCTCTACTTTGTTATATACTTTGTGCTATAATTTGCGCTGTGCTATATTTTATATTTTGATATAAACTTTGTGCTATATATTGTCGTTTACTTTGTGCTATACTTGGTTGTATACTTTCTTTTATACTCGGTACAAACTTTGTTCTATACTATTTCCTATATTTCTTGCTCTACTTTAGGCTATACCTTATTCTGTATATTAATATATAATTTGTTCTATCTTTGTTCTATACTTTGTTCTATACTCTGTTTTATACTTTGATTTAAGTATATTTCGTATTTGTGCTATATTTTGTGGAATACTTTGTGCTATACTTTGTGCTATACAGTGTTCTCTATACTCTGTGTTATACTCTGTGCTATACTTTGTTCTATAATTTGATCTATACTTTATTCTGCATTTTGTACTATACTTTGTTCTATATTGTTCTCTATACTTTGTGGTATACTTTGTGATATACTTTGTGGTATACTTTGTGGTATACTTTGTGCTATAGTTTGGTC